>CM036756.1:43793397-44213397 GCA_020796225.1 Arion vulgaris | reverse complement strand
ATTCCAGATTTTCCTTAGATACGTTGGTATTTGGTCGTCCATTTGTGTTTCATTTTAATTTGTCACTCCTGTTTGTTCGTTTGCTTGATAAAGGCCTTGTTGGTCGAAACGTTGCTGTTTATCGTCACTGTTTATGTATTTTGTAAAACTATAGTACTTTGTTTGTACGTGTTTCACTATTTATCAAGTTTTACTGCAGTCTTCCCCTATTTCGATATTCGTTGCCTACAAGTAGAGAACATTTGATTTCTGCGATGCTTTTTAGTTACTAGGGTAGCTCCCATAGACCCCTACCTCAGTCGTCTCTTACGGCATGTCTTGTAGGTTGCAGTGGTACTATTCTTTGCTCTCTTGAGGGCCTCGGCACCACATAGGCGTTCATCTTACCAATATGTGTTACTTTTATTTCCTAGTAAGCAGTATTTTAGTATTTTTAAAATGTAATTGAAAACATGATTTTCAATACTTGTGAGATAGAAGCAGTTCTGGAAGAAAAATCCGATCCGTGTGCCAAGTACCTGGCTATGCACATGTTGTCCTGATATCTAATATCTCTGTGTTATTCTATCTAATGTGATATCTAATATCTCTGTGTTGTTCTGCCTTGTCTGGATATTTCTTCTGTTTTTCTCTCCTTTCTCTCGTTATTTTCTTGTTCACATTGAACTTGCGGGTTAGACCGATGCTGAATCTAATGAGGATGGGATCGGAGTATCTATGGACGTGTTGGAGGTGATATGGTGATATTCCTCATATAGCTAATAACTATAATTAAGTACAACTTTACTTACAAACTTGACACCTTCAATTATATTTGAAACTTTCTGACGTAAACAACATTCCTGGCTCTTGTGGGCTTGTTAGGTAATATTTATGGTAGAGTTCCACCTGTACTCACTGTGAAATAAAACAGGAATGATGGCACTGTTGCCATGTACGAAGTTTAATTTCCACATGTGCTCGTTTGCGACCGATTTTTTTATAAATGCCCATGATATGCGGAGGACTCTACTGTAAAACTTAGATTCAAAATCACATATATATTTTTCCACTGCCTTGTAAAACGTCCATGCTTCACACCCATACGTTGACACTGGGTATATGCATGCTCTTAGTATTCTGATCTTTGTTTTCCTATCAGTTTCGTTCCGTACTGTTTTTAGTTGTTTAATTTTTTGTAAAGCCATGTTTGTTCTTCTTTTAATTTCCTTTAAGGACTAATTGATTGATTGATTGGACTATCACTATTGCACTTCAGTGAGTAACCATGTGTGCTCCGATCTCTTTCTCACACAGGAAGATCTCAGCTGTAGTGCACGAACTCCGTAGCACCGTCGAGGGTCTCCGGTGTAATTTTGAAGATAGTGAATATAAATTTGTAGGAATTTCATTTTTAATCTAATGAATTTTGCAAGTGTAGTGGTTTTCCAACCTACTTTTCTCTTTAAGTTTAAGGACTAATTACGTCATAACACAAAAGCATTACACAGACAAAAACAACATTGTTTGAAAATTTATTCTCTGCTGTTTTTAAAACTAATTTGTTTTCATAACTTCAAAAAAGCGATTTGTTTTCAAAATCTTTAGTCCCTCTTAAGTAAAAAAATATATACTGAAGCACATTAATAACGCACCACCTGTATAATCCAGGAACAGAGTGTGAAATGTAAATATAAGTGTTTACAAGCTTACATATTTGAAATCCTTATTCATTTTCCTTTCAATGCATGATGGTAATTAATTTGTACACTTGATTGTTATGAAATTAATTGCATTTTGTGCAGGCGAACACCAAAAATGCAACCAATAAAAAAAAAAATTCATTCACACTATCCTCAGTATCTGGCATGTCCACCGTGTGCATGCAAACAAGCTTGGCAGCGGCTTCGCATGGAATGCACAAGTCTGTGAAGGAAATTATGTGGAATCAAGTCCCATTCACGTGTAAAGGCATCTTCCACCTGTTGTAGATTAGATACCGGGGCGTACCTGTAGACTCTGCGTCCAAGCTCGTCCCAAAGATGTTCTATAGGGGACATGTCTGGTGAGAGGGCAGGTCAATCAATTATCATAATGTTCTGCTGCTGTAGATATTGCTGCGTTAAGCGTGCGGTGTGCGCACGTGCGTTATCCTGCTGGAGAAGCTGCAAGTCTGGATAATTTCTGAACGCAGGAGCAACCAATGCATCCAGAACCACATCTCGATATGTCACAGCATTAACATTTGCACGGAAGACGTGAAGAGGCAAGCGATGGTGAAAACTGAATCCTCCCCAAATGTGAATACTGCCACCTCCAAATCGGTTGTGTTGACGAACACAGCAATCAGCAAAGCGCTCTCCACACCGTCGCCAAATCCGCACACTTCCATCAGCAAAGGATAGGTTGAATCTGCTCTCGTCTGTGAATAGGACAGCATTCCACTGCAGTCTAGTCCATCTGATATGTTGTTCTGTCCATTGCAGGCGCTGCTGACGATGTTTGTGAGTCAAGTTTGGCCCAACATAAGGTCGTCTTGCAGTAAGGCCTGTATCTCTGAGTCGTCGTATGACTGTCATTCGAGAGACTTGCCCACGTCTACCCACTATTGATGTTGCTGTTCGACTTGCCGGGAGAGAACGATTCCTTAGGTGACTGAACACAATACGGCGATCTTGCGCAGGGGTAGTAACTCGTGGTTGGCCACTCCGACGTCTATCCCGGGCACTGCCAGTGGCTTCATAACGTTCATTGAGACGTACAATAGTGCTGTGGTGGCAAATCATCCTTCTGACAATGGCCCTAGAGCTCATTCCGGTAGACAACATACCAATGGCTCGTTGGCGGTCATTTTCCGATAGTCGTGGCATTGTAAGCACATGTACCGGGTGTTTTGTCTCAACGGCCTTTTTATACCGAGTATACTGCCACAATGTTGATGCAAAAATGTTGCAGGGGCGAAACTGGCATCGATTGGGTAGAAAATAGTCAACTAGAAGATTTGGATTTTGCAGATGATATTGCCTTGTTAAGTAGAAACAACCAAGATATGCAAAGAAAAACAGACAACTTGTCATCTATAGCATCAAAAGTTGGACTGCAGATAAACTATGAAAAACAAATATAATGAAGACACCTATGGCAAGTAATGCAGACATCACACTGGAATCTAAAATGATAAAAATAACAGAGCAGTTCACCTATTTGGGTAGCAATTTTGATTGCACAGGAAATGTTAAAAAGAAATTATGATACGAATTGGCAAAGCAACATCAGCTTTTAAAAGTCTAAATAAAATATGGAACTGCAAGTTATATAGTATTAAAACTAAATTACAAATTTTCAATTCAAATGTTGTATCAATCCTAACATATGCCAGCGAGAGTTGGAAAATGACTAAAGATATAGAAAGCAAGTGAATGCATTTGAAAATAGATGTCAACGAAAAATAATGAATATAAAATGGAATGAATTCAGAGAAGTGATGAAATCAGAGATATGTCTGGTCACCACTAGTGACAACTGTTATAAGAAAGAGAAGATGGAGATATGTTGGGCACACCTTGAGGAGAAATGATCAACGAATATCAAATCAGGCATTGAAGTGGGATGCAAAGGGTTCAAGAAAGAGAGTCGACCTAAGGAGACCCTGAAGCGAACTTTGCTGAGAGAGGCAGGAAATATTGGTCTCAGTTCCATGGAGGAGATTGAGCGAGTTGCCCAGGATAGAACGGTATGGAGAAATTACTTGCAGGCCCTATGTAACGTATAACGGTACGAGAGGAATTATTATTATTATTATACTGCCACAACGCCTACCACTTTCAAGGTCCTAGCTGTTGGGAATCGTGTTGTACGTGTAACTTTCATTGTTTTCTTGTAGTCTGTACACAAACCCGTGGGTTTGAAAATTCACTTTCCATTCCAGCAGCCATTCGCTCTCTGCCTCATGACAAACACGGGAAAAATACATTCCCACACTTTTTTTGCTCACCCTCTCAGCAACAGTATTTATCATATTGGTGCGTTTTTAATGTGCTTCAGTATAGTTTGAAATTAGGTAAACGAGTTGTCAACATTTTTTGTAGGGCGTAGACTAGCTCTCTCCTATGACAGAAACAGTTAAATTTATGAAAGACACCTGCTACAACGACCTTGTTTATAACCTTACCAGAACGTGACCTTGTCTACAGCGCATTTTTTTTTTCTACAACGTAACCCTTCTGTATCTTTTTGTTTTCGTTGTTAACTCTTAGACGTCAAACATAATTTATTCCAAGTAAGCAGGTGTCAGATGCAGACCGCAGAGTTGAAGTCATTTATATTTTGATTTTGATTTGATCTATTCATTGTTTTTATTTTATCTGTTTATTATTTGTATTACATCTGTTTATTGTTTTTATTACATCTGTTTATTATTTGTATTTTATCTGTTTATTATTTGTATTTTATCTATTTATTGTTTTATTTATCTGTTTATTGTTTTTATTTCATCAGTTTTCTCTAACAGTAGCCACTAGTTTACGGAAGAGAAAATCATGATTTTTCCGTCACGTAATCAAAAAGAGTGGGCGTCTGTAACGTATACTTCTATTATACGGTAAGTCTACTGAATAGACCGTCTTGATGTCTCGTCTATTGGCTAGATCTTCGTGCTAGGACCGTACGTTTGGTTTTTTTTATATGTTGTTGTTTTTTCGTAACTACATACATTTTACAGCATTGGGTAATAAAATAGAGCTTACATTTCTGCTCTTTTTGATATTAAAATAAAACATTATATTAGCACTACAAATAAAGAAAATATAAGTAAATTATTAATTATTATAGAAAACTAAATCTCCCCACGACGCTTGACGATAAATGTGGTTAAGATCAGATCAGATAAGATAAGAAAAGATAAGATAAGATTAATTAATTAGAAAAACTCAGCGGGTAAAAACGTGCTTTCTCATTGGGTGTATTACGAGTTGAGCGGTATTGAGCTCGATCACAACCAAGGCGTATCTGGTTCAAACACCGTGTCGGGCAATTTGGAAGCAAATTCGTTCTCGTAGATTTTTATGAACAGTAAGAAAAATAAACCTTACGGTTCCGAAAGCAATGGCAAACTACTGAACGTATAAGTTGTGACTAGAAAAAAATTAACAACTAGTTTGATGTGGTTGATGGCAACGTCTTGTAAAGGATATGTCACGATGTTCATATCAATAAAAAAAACAAAAGGAATGCTGAGAACATATAATGAGAAAGAGCAAAATAGATGGGAGACTAGATAAAGGAAAACACGGGGAAAATTCGACTGATAGCTTCATGTCAGAAATATGTCAACATCAGTATGATAGCATACACAGGAAAAATTCTGACTCATGTCAGTCACGGAAATATGTCAACATCCAGTATGATAGTCAGTACACAGAACGAAACGTTTGTAAAGATACATGATGACCAAGGTCAGGAAGAAAAATGGCGGTGAGTTGGGTATACCCTGCGGAAGACACAGTTGATAGTTATTAGACAGTCACTTGAGTGGAACCTGCAAGGAAAAGGGAAAAGAGGATTGCCTAAACCTACTTGGAGAGAGAGTCTTCTCGTGGAACTGAAATATGCTGGATTTTCATGAAACAGCGAACGTCCAATGCATTGCATTAATTCACATTACAAAATTGTAAACAAGAAAAAATGTACAATAATATGTTCCTATCTCGTTTATTTCAACTGTTGCATACTATTATTATTCAAGTTTAATAGTTTCGTACAAAACTACCCACGCGTCTAGTTAATCCAAAACAACAGCGAGGGCATGGCTAACTTATCATCTGTGCTATCTGGAAGTATGTAGAGAAAATGGGAAAGATGATATGAGATTTAACTTAGCTGTACATGCATTCTCACCATGTGCCATGAGCTAGTTTTCATTGCAGGCATATCATTTTTTATTGATGAAATTCTTAAATATCTGGCCCGTGTGTTACCGGGGTCCTCAAGAGAAGCAAAGAATAGTAATACTGTGACCTACATGGCATGTCGTAAGAGGCGACTGAGGTAGGGGCCTAGGGAGCTACCCTAGTTAAGTAAAAAGCGTTGCAGAAATCGAATGTGCTGATCTACTTGTAGGCGCATAACTGGCACAACGTACAATCACTCTTAGACTCCGATCAGATACAAATCACAAAGAGTGGTTAGCAAGTTGTAGGTATGGAGCGTTTGAAGAAGAATGTGAAGGAGATACGTAGAGTTCTGAAGTAATGATCGGATCCTTGTACCAAGTCGCTGACTGTAACACGTGTTGTCCTTATATCTGTCCGTTACTTATTTCGTATTCGTTCTCCAGTAGCTTTTCTTGTATGTAATTTTCTCACAATAACAGTCTTTCAACATGTTTCTCTCAGTTATCAGTTAGATGAGAATTATCTTCATATCACTCCGCACATGTCTAAATGTGCTCCGATCCACGACTCTAACAAAGCCAACAGTATCCTGAGGCCTAAAACGCCAGTTCGATGTTGATTAATCAATCTTTTCGTATAACTGCAATGTCGTTATTTTCAGGATGTACCAATATCGACATCCATCTCTCTCAATCTGGTCAGCGACTGGGATTCTCAGCCTAAACCTCATCTGTTTGAAAAGTCTCAGTGCGTTAAGAATGTCAATTCGCACCATTGCAGTTCCCTCATTATCGTAGCTATGCCACCGAGTCTATCAGCTTTTTCATTACAGTTGAATCTGACTTGTACAGGGACGAAAATTAAAATAATTTCTTTCATCCTAGTCTGTATCCGTACTTCCACCAAGCTTTGTCTCACCATTCCTGTTTCGACTTTACGAATAATACTCAAGGAGCTCGTTGTTTCTCAATGTAATTCAAGCAAGGTTCTGTGTCAACTTTCTTTCTTATACTGATGTTGGTGACTTTGTTTCTCAATGTAATTCAAGCAAGGTTCTGTGTCAACTTTCTTTCTTATACTGATGTTGGTGACTTTGTTTCTCAATGTAATCGTGCAACAAAGGTTCTAGTATCAACTTCCTTCTTATGCTGAAGACAGAGTCACCAACATCAGCATAAGAAAGAAAGTTGGCACAGAACCTGCTTGAATTACATTGAGAAACAAAGAATGAAGTGGTTTTACCACTTAATAAGAATGCACCCAAAACTCCAGTCTTCTACAACAGAACATCAGGAAAGAAGGTGTGAGAAAAACCACGAAAAAGATGGTTAGATGACAAAGCAGAATCCTGTCAAAGAGCAAAAATAACAATCGAACAAAATAGCCACCAGAACAGCGAGAGACAAAAACAGAAAACCACGACACTGGACAACAACCCGGTAACTTTGTGACGACAAAAGAAGAAGACGACTCATGGAACCACTGAGTATGAAAACACAAGACTTGTAATGTCTCTTTATCATAGACCGTCATCATCATCAAAGTGCGTATCCTTTATAGGTGGTTGCTCTCTTTTCAGCACATCTGAAATTCACTCTGTCTTGCCAGTTCACCCACTTCGTCGATGGTCATGTTCATGGTTTCTTTAATATCATGTAGCCATCTTCTTCTGGGTCTGCCTCTGCGTCCTGGGACCCTGCCCTCTAGTATTGTTCTTTCCAGGCCATCGTGACGCTTGATGTCATAGAATAGATTTCCTTAAGGTTGCTATCATGTTCAAACCATCTATAAAATGATGTATATGTTCTGGCCTGGGTCTTCCTCTTCTCTGCTTTCCTGGGGTGTCTCCTTTCTTTACTGTTTTTTTTTATTTTCATCTCTTCTTTTGTATCCAAAATATGTTATTTTTCTCAATCATTTTATTTCTCATAAATCAATTTTCTTTACTTATGTAACCTTGTTGGGCAACTGTGTTTGTTTGTCCTCGTTCATAAGTATTTTTCATTGAAATTTGAATTCAAACGTGATAATACAAGGAAAGGTATGGTACCACGAAGAAAAGACAGAAAGAATGAGTTGATTGCAAACTATATACTAGAGTTTCTACAACACAGAACGGAGAAAATGGCACAGTGAACAACAAAGAGAAGACACAGGATATCCTACGAAAATATAACAACTGAAATAAGGAAGAACATACGAAGAGGTAAAAGGAAGAACGAAGAGGTAAACATGAAGAGGTAAAAGGAAGAACATACGAATAGGTAAAAAGGAACCTATAAGACCATTTGTACAAGGTTAGAAGAACACCAGAAGAAAGAGAGAAAGCAGGAAATGTTCAAAGAAAAAAATACAATGGCCATAACTTTTAAACCAAAGCTAAATGCAATAAAAGACAGTGGGTGGGGGTGGGGGCGCAGGCTAACAGAACAAGGAGAAATTCGTTACAGATGGAAAGGATATTGCATCGATATGTATATGAACAGAGGCGAAAAGAACTATAGAGCAAACACTAAAATAATCACAGAGAAAGAGCCGGAACCACCGCTAGAGGAAGTTGAACGGGCATCAAAATCATGAGGACAGGAAAATCACCAGGATGTGATAATCTTTCAGGAGAGTTTATCAAAGCTGAATGAGAACAAAGCATAAATTATATCAGGCAATACATAAAAAGGTATGGGAAGCAGGAATATGGCCAAAGGAATGGAAAAGATCAAAAGTTATCCCAATACCTAAAAATAGAAACACCAGATTATGTACCAACTATAGAACAATGACATTTATTAGCATTTCAAGTAAAACCTTACTCAAAATAATTATGGGAAGACTATAGAACTACTGAAGAAAATATTAATAGAACTCAATGTGAATTTAGACGGAATATAGGTACACGTGGCCACATATTTAACATGAGAACAATCATAAAAGAATCTAGAGAGTATAATGTAGATCTATACTTATTCGTTATTGACTACTCAGCGACATTTGGTTGTGTAGAACATCGGTTCTCAAACTTTGCATTACCGTGGACCCACTTTTAAATACATTTTACTGCCGCAAACCCCAACAGTTTACATACCTGAATTAATTATCTGTGTGTTACAATAGTAAACAATGTCTACAATTTAACATTTTAATAAACAGAAAGAGGTTTCCTTTTGACTCGCGTCATAATTAGAATCATCGGTACATTTGCGTTTTAATTTCATCCAACAATCCATGCTGACGGTCAGCCAAATGTATTGAACACCAAAACACGCCAATGCACGCCAACGTTATTAATCATATCTTTCCCAGGATCATTTCAGACAATTACTTAAATTTAATTCTTTTAGCGATGGAGTTATTACTACACAACACCAAAGTCAAGCTAGCTTTAATTAATTTCTCAGATTGCGGGAAACTTCAAATGATCTTTCATTTTGTCCTGTCAGACATTTAGACTCCGGTCTTGTCCGGGTCCTTTTATTTCGCAGCTATTTTCAGAACTATTTTACCACTGTTTTTATACATGTTTTAAAAATGTATTTTTCTGTTTGAAATGTCAAAGGTTATAATATTTCTTCAATCCTTGAGGACCCCCTGTGAGTACCTCGTGGACTTCTGGGGGATTGCGGACCCAATTAAGGGAAACGCTGCTGTTGTGGGTAACATCAGGAACTGTAGAAGGAAAACCAATCATAAGAGAATTTTATAATGATCAAATGTCAGATGAAAGAACATCAGATTATTTGACATGAGGCAGGGAATCAGACAAAGCTGCATTCTGTCGCCTCCACAATTTAATTTCTATGCTGAAAACATCATGAAGAATGTTACAGAAGATAGCAAAACAAGAGCAATAAGTGCGTTTTATAATCGAAGGAAGAGAAATGTGCTGACAATACAGTATTACTTCAAATATCACAAGAAGGGAATAAGAAATTAATAATGGAAGTGCAAGTTAAAAGCGAACAACAAAATGTGTATCTCAACGTGGAAAAAACAAAAATAATGACAAAGAAGGAAATAAAAATGACAGGATATTTTTATCACCTGAGAGAAAATAGAAAATGTAAACGATTTTCTTCTTCTTCTTCTTTGCGTTCGTTCTTTACCACCAATTTTAATCACTCTCTGTGATATATTTGATCTTTGCCAAGAATGTGTATACGTTGCACATTGGTTTGGTTGGCCCCACGCATAGACTTCTACACGTTTAGGACATGTGCATCCGATTTCATCCAAACCTCCTAAGCGCCTCTTACGACATGCGTGGCAGGTAACAGTGGTTCTATTCTTTACACCACAAATTTGGGCGCCGGTAACCACTCGGGCGAGACGATTTTAAATATCTCGGTTCACTTCTAACAAGAGAAAGGAATTTTTTTGTTAAACAAGGCCTCAAATAAAATGCACAACTAAAAACAGTATGTAAAAGAACTGATACGAAAACAAAGCTCAGAATATAAAAAGAGCATGAATATTCCCAGTAGTAACGTATGGGTGTAAAGCATGGACATTTGACAAAGCAGTAAAAAACAAATATGTGCTTTTTAATATGTGTTACAGAAGAGTCGTCAGTATATCATGGACAGATAAAAGAACAAACAGATATATCCAGAAAGAACTCAAAATAAAAGAAAACTGGCTGATGGTACAAATAAGAATGAAAAAATTGAAGTATTTTGGACAACTAAAAAAGACATGAAGGACTGGAGAAGACCATTATGGAAGTAGGCATCCCGGCAAAGAGGAGAAGAGGAACGCCAAGGAGAAGATGAACTCATGATGTAACTAATGATTTAGGCATGACAACTATAGAAGCAGGATATCTGACCTATGGGAGAGAGAAATTCCAAAGTACGGTTAGTGTAGCAAAGTGATGTCCAGGACAAGCTACTTGATGATGATGATGATTCAAAAGTGATTGTTTTTTTATCGACTTTTTCAATGTTTAAATATCGCTTCCTTAATTTGTCATTGAGAATACGATTAATAGGATCATCATCATTTCACTTTGGTAAATAACCACATGTGATCCAACCTCTTTCGTACACATGAGGATTTTAGCGGCAGGGCACACGCATCGTAGCACCGGCGAGAGTCAAATTTTGAAAGTGGGAAAGTTTGTGTAAATAAATTTGCTATTGAATATTTTTTATGAACTTTGCCGGTCAGCAGTTTTGCAGCCTACTCTTTTTTTATGTTTAGCTGATAAGAATTTGTGTAGGTGCCTAACTTAAACACGGAACTTATATTTTATTGTTTGTCTCCGAAAGAACTTGGAACTCGATCTCACATTGAGATCAGAATTCACTGCAAAAATATCCCGATAAATGCACGTGAGGAACGAACTGAGTACATTTGAAGCGAGATACTAGCACTTTACCCCTATGCCACGTGTATATCTCTAAGAATATACACGCTCGTAATACTCAGATTGTTATTGTTCATCTCTGTTCCACACAATAAAGATATAAGTTGCTTACGTTACTGAAGATCGATATTTGATCTTCTTTCAATTTCATTCATAAAATCTACATTGCTTTTTCATATTACCAAATTAAAACAGTTATATTCTGCTTCTTCTTCAAGCGCTCCATATCGACCACTTGTTAAACACTATGTGCGATTTATATGACCTGAGCCTAAGAGCGAGTGTGCGTTGTGCAAGTTATGCGCCTACAAGTAGGCTAGCACATCCGATTTCTGAGACGCTTTTTATTTACTAGGGCAGCTTCCCTAGGTCCCTTCCTCAATCGCCTCTTACGACATGCCTTGTAGGTCGCCGTGATACTATTCTTTGCTTTCCTTGCTTGCCCCGGCACCACACGGGGCGAAACAGTTATATTAAACAATTAATACTGTAAGCGTATGTTCAGATAATTATTTCTATGCTACTGTTAGCCGATAGCTAAGTTGATAACTTGCTGCGCTAGTGATCATGAGCTGTGGAAATTCAGGGGCTCGATGCCAGCTTGCCTACAATATTCTCAGTGTGCACATTGTACGCGGTTGAACTAAAGGAAACCCTGATCCTTTACTTGGTGATCCAAATTGCAAGTACTTCTGAAGTCAGAGTAAGACTAGCCTGAATTGCGATTGACACTGGTGACAAGAAAAGCAAATCTTCACACAAAAATTAATCAGATGTGACATATTAGTCACCATGACTGCGCCTGAATTCACAGCGGGTAAACACTAAAACAATTATGAATTGCTAAAATGACTAATGTTTAAGATGTTCTAAAAAGAATTCACACCCAAAGAAAGAATAATATTAAAAAAAGAGAAGACATTTGACATCTTTTCTAGAATGTTATTAGAAAATGATGTATAGACCACTTCAAGACAACGAGTAAAATCAATACGATCAGGGAGGCGCTAGTGGCTAAGTAATTAAATCGTTTGTCCCAATAGTTCCGAAGATTGGGTGTACGAATCTGCCGGACCGCGCCGTTCTATTCACAAATGCATTTATTTTAGATATCCCGTAAGATTGTTGCCGGCGCTACCGGGTTCGTGCTTTGTGCAACCCTCTTGGCAGATGGTGGGCCATTTTTTCTGAGAGCGATCGAGCTATGTTGGGAAACCCGGTCAAATAAAGTCAATCCTTCCTCTTTATATTTTTTATTCCCAAAATTTAGCATGTGTACCTCATAGATGGGTAACATGAAGTAAGATGGACCTCATCAGTTTATAGAACAGGAAACCAGATTGGCCAAATATTTATAAAACGAGGTTTTTATCATCACTACAGAATGTGAGAGTGTGTACAGGAAGCGGATATGACATCAGATTGAAGTAATCTGATAGGTCAACTAGCGGCGAAACTTGAAAATGAAAATATATTCAACAAAACAAAATTCTAGACAACAATTTAATTACAAGATATTCTAAGGGATCTAGCAAACAAATAAGTAGTCGATTGTCTATTTCCCGGTGGATGATGGAATTAGTTATCCATTCTTGCAGTTAGCATAGGGTGGGAGCTTTAATTTGCGTTCCAGTAACATATAAGTCGCCCTTGTTGTGTTATATCCATGTTTATTTAGTGTGGTCTTGATATTATTTATCCATCTTTTCTTGGTCTTCCCTTGGCTCTAGTACCTGATCTCTTTATTAGAGCGATGCTTCCATGCAGGAGACACGTGTTCAATTCACGACAAGGCCAAGTATTTTTTTCTGCTGCGGGCAAAAATGAAAAATCCTAACCTCAACAGCTTCACGGCGACTGTACTAGTCATGTGGCCATTAAATTCATCAGGCTCCCGTCCCACTTGTCCTACGCCGCCCTAAAAAGCGGTACTACCGGCAGTAACGACAGTTTTTATTTATTTTTTATTTGTGTTGATGGTTGGTTGTCATTCTCATTAAATGTCTGAACTACTGCATTTGTTGTCTTTCAATGTATTCTGTGCATGAAGTTAGGCTCACTTGGGTAGTAGCAACCTGAAATCAGTACTACATGCTGCCAACAGTTACAATATGATCCAAATATAGAAAGTGGCTGTCAACAGATTGAAATATACCGTATTTCTCTATGCAAAGCGTCGCTTTCATCAAGGTCCACCTGAAAGATTCGATCTTTAGCAAGTTGTCACGGCCTTGCTCTTTCCATCGTTCTTTCAATGTATCTTTAATGACTTTGCCGACGTTCTAATTGTCAGACCTAACGCTTCGAACCAGCCTTTTAAAATTGTCAGCATAACGACTGTACCAGCTGTTCTAAAATTGTCAGCATAACGACTGTACCAGCTGTTCTAAAATTGTCAGCATAACGACTGTACCAGCTGTTCTAAAATTGTCAGCATAACGACTGTACCAGCTGTTCTAAAATTGTCAGCATAACGACTGTACCAGCTGTTCTAAAATTGTCAGCATAACGACTGTACCAGCTGTTCTAAAATTGTCAGCATAACGACTGTACCAGCTGTTCTAAAATTGTCAGCATAACGACTGTACCAGCTGTTCTAAAATTGTCAGCATAACGACTGTACCAGCTGTTCTAAAATTGTCAGCATAACGACTGTACCAGCTGTTCTAAAATTGTCAGCATAACGACTGTACCAGCTGTTCTAAAATTGTCAGCATAACGACTGTACCAGCTGTTCTAAAATTGTCAGCATAACGACTGTACCAGCTGTTCTAAAATTGTCAGCATAACGACTGTACCAGCTGTTCTAAAATTGTCAGCATAACGACTGTACCAGCTGTTCTAAAATTGTCAGCATAACGACTGTACCAGCTGTTCTAAAATTACAGACACTCTAAATCCTTCTTCTTCTTTCAACTCCCCTTGAGGAATAAAGGTAAATAAGTAAAGGAACCCTTTTTCATACCTCGAGGTAAAATGGGTAAGACATTGTTAGGTCCGTATTTTCCATTGACAGCGGCACACGATGGGTGATGTGGTCAACATCACGCGCCTTTAAGTATAAGTCATCAACAAATTTCCTCCAACCAGATGTCTTGAACAAGGTTAGTTCATTCCAGGTCTTTCCCACCATTTTTTTCTCTGTTTACAGTTCAAATTTA
Source organism: Arion vulgaris (assembly GCA_020796225.1). Classification (NCBI taxonomy): domain Eukaryota; kingdom Metazoa; phylum Mollusca; class Gastropoda; order Stylommatophora; family Arionidae; genus Arion; species Arion vulgaris. Next base: position 44,199,004 of record CM036756.1, on the reverse strand, counting down.
AACACTTCCCACTAACTACATTACGAAAATTGTAACATCAGGAAAGAAGACGAGAGGAAAATCATGAAAAAAATGATTAGATAGTGTAGCAGTATCCTGTCAAATAGCAAAATAACTGTCCCCCAAGCCACCAGAACAGTGCAAGACAAAAACAGAAAACACGACACTGGGCAACAACCCGGTAGCAGTGTGACGACAAATACAATACTCACTAATCTAAGAGTTTCTGAGACCTGTTCTCTTGCGTCACACTTCACTGGAACAATTCCTCCAACTCTGTGAAATGTTTGATTGTAATTACTGGTGTCGAATTGTAGCTCTAGCTCGTGCAGAATCCCATCGCTTTTGTTTCCTGTTGTATTTTCATCTTGCTCCGTGACAATAACTTGATCGTTGATAGAAAGGCATTGTTCATTGTGGGCCCCATTTGGGAGCAAATGGAACGGTTTGCGGTATGTGCATACCATGTAAGCAAATATGAAACAAGCTACAAGAACCAAAAGAAAATAGAGACGCAGACATGCTACACAGTTGACCTTCTTGTGAAAGATCATGAGTACCATTGTACGAACTTGACCCACTATCATACTTGATCCGAGAACTCATTGCTATCTGAAAGTGTTTCGCTTAATTCCAGCAATCATCTGTGTCGCTGGTCATTATCTGTGTCGCTGGTCATTATCTGTGTGGTTGGTCGACGAGGAACACTGGTAGTTGATTGATCTGGACTTTCTGAAAGTAGAAACAAATGGAAAAGCATGTACATCATGATTTTATCGCATCAAATATCAAAAACTGATCATCAAATTGTCATTCAGTATTTTGGTGCGTTATAACAGTAGAGTGGATAACAATACCCACTGAACACAGACAATCCTTTGTAGTAGTCACCACGATAAACAAACCAAGTCGAGATTCGCTGCCCACAATAGTCAGTGCAGAAATCGAAGCAGTAATAAATGACTACATATCGGAGTAAGATGCTGTTGTCTTCACTGATGGTTCTGTTATTCGGCACAGTCGCATTTCATGTGCCTTTACAGCTAGAGCGAAAGGAAAAGTCATCAAAGAGGCAAGTGGCGCATATACAACAACAACTAGTAGCATGCCTATGGAGGTCATGGCGGTGACAAAATCCCTGGAGTGGCTACAGACGCATACATTCACTCATGCTTGCATGCTCAGCGACTCTATGAGCATGATACAGAAGATCTAAGGTCGGTTATGTACGAATCCAGATACTTACCTTCATCTTTGTCCCGGGTCACGCTGGGGTCAAGGGCAATGAGAGAGCAGATGCACTGGCGGGCAATGCTACGATTGAGAATGGGTCTTCTATGGACAAAAACGACATCATCAACGCTCTCAGGGAAAACATACGGTCTGAAGATTTCAACGATGAAGCTAAAGGGTATTCTCTATCTTGGCTTCGCAAGTTGTGCTTACCGATAGGTGCGACAAGACAGGAAAACCACGAGAGAAAACCCAGTAGATACATCAGTCAACACAGAACAGGAGTTATTAGCCTAAATACTTGGGTCTAGGCGCATATGGACAACGCCGCGCCAGCATTAGTGAGCTAGCACTAATCAAGATCCTACCCCACCTCCACTTGGTGACCCTGGTAATAGACAACGGTTCATGTCTGGCTAAGCGAGTAGGGATCGAGGGAGAGCTACAGGTAGTTGTAGCAGTGCAAGCACGGAAAAGCAATGAAGATCCAAATTTCATGAACACAATACACGCTTCTCCTGCTCGATGTCCGATAAAAAGTCGCCCACATAGTTGCTGAAACGTAAGAAGCAGTAGAATACGAGTCGTCTGTGAATGAATCCCAACTCACCCGGAGTAAAAAGCCGCAAACAAATTGCCTTCTGTGGTGAAAGAATCAATGAGAACGTTGTGTAACAAATCAAAGGTCTCGGCAAGTGCCTCTGAAAACAGTGTAACGTATCGTGGCGACACATGGGAAGATTGCGGTAAACTCCGTACAAGAGGCCAAGCGCAGATAAATCTATTGAGTAAAGTTGGCCGAGTGCAAATCCTAAAGTTGCGCTTTAGCATCTAACAAAACTGTCTTCCCTGAAACAACCGGGCACGGAACTGTTGTTCTCACAACTAACATCCCCGGAAGAACCAGGGCGGGCGGTGTTTGGCGAGCGAAAAATCTAAGTTGCGCTGATAGCGCCTAATGAATCGACCCTCTACATTATTTGTGCACAGCCCCGGTCCAGTGTTTCCCGGGGCCAGAGAAAATGTAGAGTAGTTACTGCAAATTGCCAAGTGCCGACACGCGCTTCGAAAAGGCTGAGAATGTTCCTAGTCCGGAATAAACTCAACGTGATCATAAAATTAAGGCCGACAATGTAAAGATTTGACAGGCTGTCCAAATATAAACATTGGCGAAGGCCGACATTTTACACGGTGTGTTATACGAGTAAGACGCTTCCCGGGATAAACTTATGCGCCCCAAAAGACAGAAATATTCCTAATCTAGAACGACCTCACAGACAGAAAGAGCGCTCAGTGTAGAGTCACTGTTTGGCATAAATCAATCAGCCCAAATATACGGCAAAGAGATGATCGTAAAGGCGTAGATCCAAGCCAAAATATACGGCATAACGGATCGTTCTAGTGCAAGTTACCCTAGTAAATAAACAGCTAGCTAAAATCGGGTGTGCTGGCCTAGTCACCATGGGCGCATAATTGCACAACGTAAAAAGTCGTTCTTGTTCAAAGATCAATTATAAATCACAAAAAGAATGATAAAATTGACGTGAAGAACGAACGAGAGAAGAAATAAAAAGAAGAAGCCTAAACACACTGAGATACATCCTTGGGAGAAGATCGGAGCAATTATGGACATGTCCGATGAGCGATAAAGATGATTCTCAAATGAACAATGAACAATAACAGTACACTCAGTTAATCGACAAATTATATAAAATAAATGTAATATAATTTAAAAACGTTTTAACAGAGCATATTATAATATTTAATGTTATCATGTGTTCGTTGTTATCATATCATATTTAATGGTATCATATCTATATTGTTATCATATAGGATAATCCCCAATTAAAACAAAGCTCAGGATATTCAGCTCAAATGTGAAACCTGTTTTGATCTATGGCTTAGTAACGTGGCGAGTCACAGAGTTAAATACAAAAAAATGCAAGCCTTTGTCAGCGGTTTAGGCGTATCCTCAGACTGAGATGGTATAACAGAGTTTCAAACACAGACCTGTCGATAAGAACAGGACGGGAACCAATGATGACCTGGGTTAAGAGGAGAAAATGGTAATAAGTAGGGACCTACTCTTCAGAAAACACAGTCGAGTGTCACTGGACAAGTGCTTGAGGGGAACCCGCAGGAAAAGAGGAATGCGAGGACGTTCTAAACAGACTTGGAGATGGAATATTCTTGAGGAAGAGAGGGATGCTGGAATATCCTATGAAGTCATACAAAATAGCCAGAGATCGGAAAAGTGGCGAAGAACTATTGAGACAACACCAGGGGCGGGGAAGAATAAGTCGAGTTAGAATAGAACAATATTCTCTATTTCACATAAGAAATTGTTGTTTACATTCTTTTCAAACCTGTTCTTTCATTTCGTAGTAAATAAATAAACAGTTTAAAAAGTATTAAGAGTCTTCGGAAGAAATGTATCAAATACTAGATTCGAACCACAACCTCTCTCTCTTCTTACGGGCGCCAATTGTGGAGAGCTAGCAGGTTGTGCTCTGAAAATCTCTCGTCTGCAGAGTTATGCAATGGGTGCCGTAAGAAGTAAGATTGTGGTTCGAATTCTGTGTTTGGTAACGTGTTTTTTTCCGGATGCACTTAACACTTGTTTACTGCCTAGTTATTAACATTTGTTTATTGCCTATTTATTTAAATTTGTTTACTACCTAGTTATTTAAATATGTTTATTGCCTAGTTATTAACACTTGTTTACTGCCTAGTTATTAACACTTGTTTACTGCCTAGTTATTAACACTTGTTTACTGCCTAGTTATTTAAATTTGTTTATTGCCTAGTTATTTAAATTTGTTTATTGCCTAGTTATTTAAATGTGTTTATTGCCTAGTTATTTAAATTTGTTTACTACCTAGTTATTTAAATTTGTTTACTACCTAGTTATTTAAATTTGTTTATTGCCTAGTTATTAACATTTGTTTACTGCCTAGTTATTAACACTTGTTTACTGCCTAGTTATTAACATTTGTTTATTGCCTATTTATTTAAATTTGTTTATTGCCTAGTTATTAACATTTGTTTACTGCCTAGTTATTAACACTTGTTTACTGCCTAGTTATTAACACCTGTTTACTGCCTAGTTATTTACATATTTATTTTCTTCACTGAGGGTCTCTGTAACGTAGAGTTAAGCTCTGTAACGTAGAGGTTAAGGGCTCTGTAACGTAGAGGTTAAGGTCTCTGTAACGTAGAGGTTAAGGTCTCTGTAACGTAGAGGTTAAGGTCTCTGTAACGTAGAGGTTAAGGTCTCTGTAACGTAGAGGTTAAGGTCTCTGTAACGTAGAGGTTAAGGTCTATGTAACGTAGAGGTTAAGGTCTCTGTAACGTAGAGGTTAATGTCTCTGTAACGTAGAGGTTAATGTCTCTGTAACGTAGAGGTTAAGGTCTCTGTAACGTAGAGGTTAAGGTCTATGTAACGTAGAGGTTAAGGTCTCTGTAACGTAGAGGTTAAGGGCTCTGTAACGTAGAGGTTAAGGGCTCTGTAACGTAGAGGTTAAGGGCTCTGTAACGTAGAGGTTAAGGTCTCTGTAACGTAGAGGTTAAGGTCTCTGTAACGTAGAGGTTAAGGTCTCTGTAACGGAGAGGTTAAGGTCTCTGTAACGGAGAGGTTAAGGTCTCTGTAACGTAGAGGTTAAGGTATCTGTAACGTAGAGGTTAAGGTCTCTGTAACGTAGAGGTTAAGGGCTCTGTAACGTAGAGGTTAATGTCTCTGTAACGTAGAGGTTAAGGGCTCTGTAACGTAGAGGTTAAGGTCTCTGTAACGTAGAGGTTAAGGGCTCTGTAACGTAGAGGTTAAGGGCTCTGTAACGTAGAGGTTAAGGGCTCTGTAACGTAGAGGTTAAGGGCTCTGTAACGTAGAGGTTAATGTCTCTGTAACGTAGAGGTTAAGGTCTCTGTAACGTAGAGGTTAATGTCTCTGTAACGTAGAGGTTAAGGTCTCTGTAACGTAGAGGTTAAGGTCTCTGTAACGTAGAGGTTAAGGTCTCTGTAACGTAGAGGTTAAGGTCTCTGTAACGTAGAGGTTAAGGTCTCTGTAACGTAGAGGTTAAGGTCTCTGTAACGTAGAGGTTAAGGTCTCTGTAACGTAGAGGTTAAGGTCTCTGTAACGTAGAGGTTAAGGTCTCTGTAACGTAGAGGTTAAGGGCTCTGTAACGTAGAGGTTAAGGGCTCTGTAACGTAGAGGTTAAGGGCTCTGTAACGTAGAGGTTAAGGTCTCTGTAACGTAGAGGTTAAGGGCTCTGTAACGTAGAGGTTAAGGTCTCTGTAACGTAGAGGTTAAGGGCTCTGTAACGTAGAGGTTAAGGGCTCTGTAACGTAGAGGTTAAGGGCTCTGTAACGTAGAGGTTAAGGGCTCTGTAACGTAGAGGTTAAGGTCTCTGTAACGTAGAGGTTAAGGTCTCTGTAACGTAGAGGTTAAGGTCTCTGTAACGTAGAGGTTAAGGTCTCTGTAACGTAGAGGTTAAGGTCTCTGTAACGTAGAGGTTAAGGTCTCTGTAACGTAGAGGTTAAGGTCTCTGTAACGTAGAGGTTAAGGTCTCTGTAACGTAGAGGTTAAGGTCTCTGTAACGTAGAGGTTAAGGTCTCTGTAACGTTCAGAAGGTTAAGGGCTCTGTAACGTAGAGGTTAAGGGCTCTGTAACGTAGAGGTTAAGGGCTCTGTAACGTAGAGGTTAAGGTCTCTGTAACGTAGAGGTTAAGGGCTCTGTAACGTAGAGGTTAAGGTCTCTGTAACGTAGAGGTTAAGGTCTCTGTAACGTAGAGGTTAAGGTCTCTGTAACGTAGATGTTAAGGGCTCTGTAACGTAGAGGTTAAGGGCCTGTCTCTAGTGCCAAAGGTACCAGATTCGCTCCCTCGTGAAGCCATCAGAATATTTTTCCAGAGATCCCTGATCTTAGTGTAGGTGAGATCGAGTTCCTAGTCATATTGGAGACGGACGATAGAACGTAGGTCTCATGTTCATTTTGAGCATGTAAAGAACCCTTGGCAGTTCAAAATCGAGAAGAGCAGGCTGGAAAGCCACTGCCCCGGCAAAATTCATTAGAAAGATTAAAAATAAAATTCCTACAAATATATCTTCACCATCTTCAAAATTACACCGGGGATCCTCGCAGGTGCTACAGAGTTCGTACACTGCAGCTGAAATCTTCCTGTGTACGAAAGAGATCGGAGCACACATAGTTACTCACTGTCCTATCAATTAATCAATTCCTTCCTATAAAAAAAAAAAAAAAAATTGTTATAGTTATTTACCATATTCATTATCTCCGGCGCTTCCCCTGGGGTATCTAAAAACTCTTTATTCACGTGTTCATTTCGTAGGAGATGGAGAAAAGTGGAGAAACACGTAAGAACAAAATACTGTCATCATCAGCAGGTGCCGTCTCCACATCGAAGGTTGGCTGCAATGAATCTCCAGCATCCTCTGTCTTTCGCCTTGGTGATGCACACTGCCAGACTGTAATCTGTCAATTTCTTTAAATTTCCTCCCACTTATCTCTCGGTCTTCCTCTTGCTCTTCTCCCCTCAACTTTCCCTCTAGTAAATGTTTTATCATGGTGTCATGTCTTTTTATGTGCCCAAAATTCTTTACTTGTCTGAATTTTATTTCTCTTAATAATTGTTTCTTCATGCCTATTTTTCCTAAAACTTGTTTATTTGTCTGTTTTTCTGTCCATGAAACTCTGCCTATTCTTCTATATATCCACATCTCAAATGCATCAATTCTGTCTTCTAACTGCTGTAATATACTGTAGTATGTAGTATACTGTAGTACTGTAATATGCTGCTGTAAAAACGCAGTTTTACAAAAAAAACAATAACAATATAGAGCAACGTTTCGACCAAGAGGCCGTAATTAAAGCAAAGGATACACGAGACGTGAAGAATTTCATCTCTCGCACAACACACAACTTGTATATCATTCTCTCGCACAACACACAACTTGTATCATCTCTCGCACAACACACAACTTGTATCATCTCTCGCACAACACACAACTTGTATCATCTCTCGCACAACACACAACTTGTATCATCTCTCGCACAACACACAACTTGTATCATCTCTCTACAACACACAACTTGTATCATCTCTCGCACAACACACAACTTGTATCATCTCTCGCACAACACACAACTTGTATCATCTCTCGCACAACACACAACTTGTATCATCTCTCGCACAACACACAACTTGTATCATCTCTCGCACAACACACAACTTGTATCATCTCTCGCACAACACACAACTTGTATCATCTCTCGCACAACACACAACTTGTATCATCTCTCGCACAACACACAACTTGTATCATCTCTCGCACAACACACAACTTGTATCATCTCTCGCACAACACACAACTTGTATCATCTCTCGCACAACACACAACTTGTATCATCTCTCGCACAACACACAACTTGTATCATCTCTCGCACAACACACAACTTGTATCATCTCTCGCACAACACACAACTTGTATCATCTCTCGCACAACACACAACTTGTATCATCTCTCGCACAACACACAACTTGTATCATCTCTCGCACAACACACAACTTGTATCATCTCTCGCACAACACACAACTTGTATCATCTCTCGCACAACACACAACTTGTATCATCTCTCGCACAACACACAACTTGTAGAGTCAAACAACATGTTCCTAACGGCCCTAAAATGAAAATATGTAACTAAAAACGAATAACGAAATGATTGCAAAAACTAGAAGTGGAAAAAAGAAGATAAACAATACAAATAAAATATATTTATATATTTAACCTATGTATAATTAGCATACAATATAGAACAGAAGAAGCGGGTTACAACAAATCTTTCCTTTAATCTGTTTACAGCTTGTAATTTGATACTTACTAGTCATATATACACAGAGAAGAACACATAACTATGCCTGTCGTTCTAGCACCTGTCAGAGATTTGTGGTCTATTTTGGGGATTGTTCAAGAATGTTTTTGTAGTGTTTGTGACTGTTGTATTATAATATTTTTAGGTAAATGACATTTGTGTGAATCTTACATTGTTATTTTGGATTGTTCAAGAATGTTTTTTAGTGTTTTATTTGTATTATATATTTTTCGTAAATGACATTTGTGGAATCATTGGCATTTGTTTTTTGGGGATTGTTCAGAATGTTTTTGTAGTGTTTGTGACTGTTAAGTAATAATATTTTTTAGGTAAATACATTTGTGTAATCATTGACATTTGTTATTTTGGGATTGTTCAAGAATGTTTTTGTTTTGTGACTATATATATAATATTTTAGGTAAATACATTTGTGTGAATCATTGACATTGTTATTTGGATTGTTCAAGAATGTTTTGTAGTGTTTGTGACTGTTGTATTATAATATTTTTAGGTAAATGACATTTTGTGAATCATTGGCATTTGTTATTTTGGATTGTTCAAGAATTTTTTTAGTGTTTGCACTGTTTATTATATATTTTTAGGTAAATACATTTTGTGAATCATTGACATTTGTTATTTTGGGGATTGTTCAAGAATGTTTGTAGTGTTTGTGACTGTTGTATTATAATATTTTAGGTAATGACATTTGTGTGAATCATTGACATTTGTTATTTTGGGATGTTCAAGAATGTTTTTGTAGTGTTTGTGACTGTTGTATTATAATATTTTAGGAATGACATTTTGTGAATCATTGGCATTTGTTATTTTGGGATTGTTCAAGAATGTTTTGTAGTGTTTGTGACTTTTGTATTATAGTCTTTTAGGTAAATGACATTGTGTAATGATTGACATTTGTTATTTTAAGGATTGTTCAAGAATGTTTTGTAGTGTTTGTGACTTTTGTATTATAATATTTTTTAGGTAAATGACATTTGGAATCATTGGCATTTGTTATTTTAGGATTGTTCTAATGTGTTTTGTTGATTGTTTGTGACTGTTGTTATAATATTTTAGTAAATGACATTTGTTAGATCTGTAGGATTTGTTATTTTGGGGATTGTTCAAAATGTTTTTGTAGTGTTTGTGACTGTTTATATAATATTTTTAGGTAAATGACATTTGTGTGAATCATTGGCATTTGTTATTTTGGAAACAACAATTTCAATTAGTTTTCGGCGGTGTGGTGCCGGGGTTTTCGGCGGTGTGGTGCCGGGGTTTTCGGCGGTGTGGTGCCGGGGTTTTCGGCGGTGTGGTGCCGGGGTTTTCGGCGGTGTGGTGCCGGGGTTTTCGGCGGTGTGGTGCCGGGGTTTTCGGCGGTGTGGTGCCGGGGTTTTCGGCGGTGTGGTGCCGGGGTTTTCGGCGGTGTGGTGCCGGGGTTTTCGGCGGTGTGGTGCCGGGGTTTTCGGCGGTGTGGTGCCGGGGTTTTCGGCGGTGTGGTGCCGGGGTTTTCGGCGGTGTGGTGCCGGGGTTTTCGGCGGTGTGGTGCCGGGGTTTTCGGCGGTGTGGTGCCGGGTTTTCGGGTGGTGCCGGGTTTCGGCGTGTGGTGCCGGGGTTTCGGCGGTGTGGTGCCGAGGTTTCGGCGTGTGGTGCCGGGGTTTCGGCAGTGTGGTGCCGGGGTTTTCGGCGGTGTGGTGCCGGGGACAGCAATTGAAACAAAGAATAGTACCACTGCGACCTACAAGGCAAGGCATGTTGTAAGAGGCGGCGACTGAGGTAGGGGCCTAGAGAAGCTAACCTAGTAAATAAAAAGCGTAGCAGATATCGGATGTGCTGGCCTACTTGTAGGCGCATAACTGGCACAACGTATAATCGCTCCTAGGTTCAGATCACATACAGATCGTATATAGTGGTTAACAAGTAGTCGATATGGAGAGTTTGAAGAAGAATTAATTTGAAGTTATAATTTCTCTATGCAATACCAGGAGACGGCATGAAGGACATGATTTTAACATTATTTTTCCTTGGGTGGGGGTTGGTGTGTATGTGTAGACTGGAGGTTAACCAATCTGTATTACGTCCTGAAAGTCGTGGTTCGAATCCCGACCTTGTCGTTCGGCTCAATTGTGTATTTTTTTCGGAGATCCTATATGATTGTTACTAGAGCTACGGAGTTCGCTCATTTTACCATATTTTAGACTGGAAAACCAAGCGTTCGCCATTAGACCTGTTTTTTTTAAGGAGATTTATAACAGAACAGCTACAGGAACCATCAGCAGCAAGACTGCCTTATTCATTAGACCGAGTACGTACAGCGCCTGTGGCCTACGAACTTTTAAGTGCCTACAATATTTATTTGACTTTTTTAATAATAACAAAATGATGAAAATGATCATGCCCGGAAGTCTTTTCATACTGTGGGATGTAAAATGATTATCTCAAAAACTTTCTACGTTAAGTATGCAGAAGGAAGGCGGGACAATTCCTTTCCTAATGTGTGGAACGTTAATTCCGTGGGTTGGGGGGATCAGTAAAAAAGCATATTATTTGTAAAATATATTTATTTAAATAAATTTAAAGTAAACAAATTAATTTAATGCTCCTAAATTCCTGGAAAGCCAAAACGTATTAAATCTTAAAGCAAAGCTTAAAATGTATAGAATGTATCCGGGTTCTGTAAGTGCAATTATATGGCAGCGAGTGTTTGAAAATTACCAACAGCATCATACAAAAGTTGAAAATTTTCCAAAATAAATATTTACGGGAGGAATCTTACAAATTTTCTGGTCAAATACGAAAGCAAATGAATCGCTTTTAAAACTAGCAAACTGTGGATGATTGGAGATTATCATTGAAAGAAGTGATGAAGAAGGATTGGGTGTTGATGTCGTATGCCTTAAAGGCACTGGCTAGAACAGCTCTCCGATGATAGAACATTAAATAAGAATAGTCGATCTGAACGTTCAATGTAAACATGAAGAAAACTGGAGAATTGAACGATTGTCAGCTGATATAATGTGGGAAACGAATGATGTGGGAAACAGAGACTCAAATGGTTTGGCTACTTGGTCAGAATGAACCCGAATACACCAGTTGCAAGAGCGTACAACCTGAAAATGGAATCATCAAGAGGAAGGGGCAGACCAAGAAAAAGATGGGTTGATGGAGTTACAGACATCTTAAAACTCCACAATACCACACCATATCAAGCGACCGAGCGTGCATTATCTCGGAAACCGATCATCAGTTAAACCTGCTACGCCTAGCGGCAAAAAAGCAGTGAAGGACAAAAGAAAGAAAGAACGAATGATAGAAATGCGACAAATTGGTAACAAAGGAAATCTCTTCAGGAAGCTTTATGTTTCAAACGAGAAATGAGATTGATATAGATAACTAACCTAACGTATTCCTCTCAACTTCTCGTGGAGCATGGGGTCTCAACAGTTGTCCTTCTCTTTTCCCAGTCTCTAAATGATATAGATAGACAGAAACAAATACATGTATAATAAACAAAACGATTTACTTCAAATAAAAGATGTAATTATATAAATATCAGTAAAGGTTTCAGATGATGGCTGTAAATGGCGCCCTGATGAGCGTTCACGTTTTGTGATATTCGAGATAGAAAAACTGTGCACCTACAGGTCTGTGTGCAGATCTGGAAGCTCGGTTCTGTCGCTAACTAACAACAGGTAGCTATGTTTAGAACGCAAAGATGTATGTTGTGTGGATGATCTTTGAAGTATGTTATTTCTGGAGAATGTGTGGAATGATTGTTGGGACTTGTACTTTTAGTTTGTGTATGCAATCATTGTGTACTGAATAATATATACAAATTGTCAGGTGCAATAAGTGAGGCAATAGAAAAGAAACGCGTGTTACTAAATATTTGTGATAATGAAAATATAGATAAAAGATATGAGATCAGATGTGAAGAAAGAAAGAGAAGATAACTACACAGCTGTACACATCCGTCTTCTTTCTTACGCGATCAGCTTTTATTTATTTATTTGTGTTTTGTAATGTGGCTGGCATATACAAAACGTGTACGGAGAACGCAGAAATCAAGTAAACTATCAGCGCTACGCTACATCTATGGTTTCCCAAGACTAACGTGATGCCATCATCATCACTGTGATAATGTGTATGTGTGAGAGAGAGAGAGAGAGAGAGAGAGAGAGAGATAGAAGGACGATAACAAGATGTCGTCATCATCATCACTATGATCAGCGTCGGATTAGCCTAGTAGCAGAAGTAGCAAATGCTACGGGCCTCGCGCTTCGAGGGGGCCCCGCGCATATGTGACAAAGCTAAGCTGCTTTCATTCTTTTCTTATTTAGGTTAGGGCCAAGATCATGTTTACACAATTTCAGACTTAGCTAGGTACGGGCGGTCGCATTGAGCTCACTAACAACGTTACAGTTTTTTATTTTTTTGTGTAGGAGTGTCCCCTTTTTCACACGCTTCTAATAAACGAAAACTTGAAAGCTTGAACAAAAAGACCATTAAATTTTACTCATAACCCAGTTTCTGTTCCTTCAGCAGTTTTTGCTCGGAAACTTAGTTTAAAATAAATGCAAGTGGTCGGTTTACGAAAGAAGGATTTGACGACTGGAAAACGCGAATAATTTGTTGAAAAACATGAAGAAAGCCCCCCCTCCCCTAGACAAGCGATAATTTCGCTGTTAGTTTGCAAAACGAAGGATGCGGGTGTCGATTCTTAACTTGTTAAGCCAAATTGAGACCGAACAAACATATTGGCGGACACTTTTAGAACGAATTACTTCAGTTATTCAATTTTTTGCAGAACGAGGTTTTGCATTTCGGTGTAGTGATGAAACTATTGGTTCACCTAATGATAACCATTATTTAGGTTTGTTGGAATTAATAGCTAAATTTGACATTTTTCTGGCTCAGCGTATAAATACTTATGCAAATAAAGGAGAGGAACATACGCCATACTTATCAAAAACAACATATGAGGAATTTATCCATCTAATTGCATCAAGCTTACTGGATCATATTATTTGAGAAATTAAGAAAGGCAAGCACTATTCCGTATCACTGACTCTACTCCAGACATTTCGCATGTGGACCAACTCACTCTAATAGTGCACTATGTGTTACCATCTGGACCAGTGGAAAGGTTTGTGAGGTTCTTGGATATGGAAAGTCATACTGCTGAACAACTCGCCCAAAGCTTTCTTGATTTTTGAAAGAAAAATGGCTGGCATTGCTATCAAAGACTGTCGTGGTCAAAGCTATGACAATGCCAGCAACATGAGTGGGAAATGCCACGGCTTACAAGCACGCATTAAGGAAATAAATAAGTACGCAGAATACATTCCTGCTTTGCACATTCACTGAATTTGGTTGTTAAGTGTGCTGCAGAATGTTGTATAGAAGCATCTATTTTTCGATTTTGTTGAAAGCCTCTATACATTCTTTTCCGCTTCTACCTATCAATGGGGCATTCTTACAAAAGCACTGGAAGATACAGACTCAAAACTCCCGACTTTGAAGAGACTGTCGGACACCAGGTGATCTGCCCGAGCTGATGCGACAAAGGCACTTTTATGTGATTTTACCACTATCAAACAAGTTTTGGATGACATCTCAAATTACATGATCAAAAGGTAGAGTGTCGTAATCAGGCATATTGGCTAGTTTTGGGGATAAGTAAGTTGGAAACAGGAATATTGACCATTTTATGGAACGGAATACTAGAACGCTTGCAAGCGTCTAGCGCTTCATTACAGTCACATGATCAAGACCTTAACACGGGATATGCCCTTTATGAATCTTTACACTGGTACGTTCAAGCAATGCAGCCTACATTTTCAGATATTGAGGCTAAAGCCAGAAACCTGACTGACTGTCAAGAATATCAGCAACAAACTTCAAGACGATGCAAGCGAAATACTAAGTACGACGATTTCAGCGGCTCTACCACACTCGATGAAGTTGTAGAAAATCAAACACCCAAACACAAATTTGAAAGTCAGGTGTTTATTGTCATAATTGATAATGTACCCCTGCCTTACCTAAACGCATGAGAGCGTACCATAGAGTGATTGGTGTATTTGGAATACTTCGGCAGTTAAAATCTCTTGCAGCAGAAGAGATCTTGAAAAGAACTCCAAATATTGTCAGCTCTTACCAAGAGGATTTGAAAGAAAGTCTAGACGACGAACTTGTGCAGTTCGTTGAACTTCTTAAAACTAATGTAGCTGCTGCTGTTAGCAACGAAAAGCATGAGGCTCTTGAACTGCAATTTTATAAACTTATAATGGATAATTCATTAGTCGTGTTTTCCAAATGTAGAAATAGTCTTACGAATTTATTTGTCTTTAGTGATTACTAACTGCAGCGTAGAACGTTCTTTTTCAACATTAAAGCGTATAAAAAGTGAGTTAAGGAACATGATGGGACAAGATCGTCTAAATAACCTCACCTTAATGAACATTGAATGTAATTTACTTAGAGAAATTGATTTGTCTAGTATTATCTCTAAATTTACTCACATTAAATCAAGAAAAGTTTGTTTGTAAAAGTTGTGTTTTATTATTTATTATCATACAAAACCTAGGGCCCCGCGCTAAAATTTGCTACAGGCCACGCGCTGGCCTAATCCGGCACTGACTATGATATTCTAGATATGAAAGAGAGAGAGAGAAAGAAAGACAACAATATGACGTTGTCATCATCATCACTATAAAATTATATATGAGAGCGAGAGAAATAGAGAGAGAGACGATCAAATTGGTGATTAATGCCCTTGCTTCGAAGACTCGTGGACCCAGGTTCGAAATCCCCGGATGTAGTAGTATATGTTTCCGACCTCAGCATCTTTGCGGTTTCAAGGTCAAGTAGTAGCATGTCCCTTGCGGAACGTTGCTTTCATCACAGCCCCCTGAAAACTCTCTGCCTCTAGCAAGTTAACCCGCCTCCTCCAGCGTCATGTACAATGTTTCTTTGATGTCCTGCTGCCACCTTCGTCTTGGTCGCCCCCTGCCTCGTACTCCAGAAACCAGACCTTCCATTACTGTTTTCCCCCAAACCACTTTGATGCTCAACGTGACCAAAATATTTCATCTTTCGGGACATGATGTTATTTATGAGCCAATGCTCCATGATATGCAGGTCTTTTATGATGTCTTTACGTTTTTCTCTTCTATGTCCAGGATGTTCTAATATCTGAGGTTTACCCAACTTAAATTGGGTTCCAAAGTAATACTAGGAAATAACTTCGGCTGTCGTGATGTTGAACGTATCACCAAACGTGTACCGTTGGTCACAAGAAAAATACCGTTATAATCAACATCGTACTACTTTAATATAAACAATATAAGGGAAGACTGAAGTAAAACTGTGTAGCAATGGCGAAACACGTAAACAAAGTACTATCGTTTTACAAAATAAAAAAACCAATAACAATACACAGCAACGTTTCGACCAAAAGCCTTTATCAAGCAAAGGATACAACAGAAACGAAGAAATTCACTTCTTACATGTCACACTACATATAGAATCAGACAATCCTAACGGTTCTAAAATGAAAATATATGACTAAATACGAATAACGAAATAAAGAGAGAGACGACCTAGAAGTGGAAACTAAAAGTACATTCGTTTTTTAGTTACAGATTTTCATTTTAGGGTCGTTAGAAATGTATTGTCTGATTCTTTATGTAGTATGTTGTGTTAGAAGTGAATGTCTGATTCTTTATGTAGTATGTTGTGTTAGAAGTGAATGTCTGATTCTTTATGTAGTATGTTGTGTTAGAAGTGTATTGTCTGATTCTTTATGTAGTATGTTGTGTTAGAAATGTATTGTCTGATTCTTTATGTAGTATGTTGTGTTAGAAGTAAATTTCTTCCCTTTCGTTCTATCCTTTGCTCGATACAAATTTTTTGGTTGAAAAGTTGCTGTGTATTGTTTTTGTATTTTGTAAAACTACAGTACTTTGTTTTTACGTGTTTCGTCATTACTACATAATATATTTCATGGTATGAAAACGGGTTCTTCACTTTATTTCTTGTATTATATATATATACATATATAAATCCGTATATGTTTATGTATTTGTATGTGTCTGTACCTTCCTCACATACAAGCCCATCAGCTTGAGATTACAAATCTATAAGGGCATCAGCAGATAATACAACACTGTCTAAAGTCTAGACACATATAGAGAATATGTGAGATACAGCGATTTTAGATACGCTGAAATAGAACACTCAAACGACGGTGAATACCTGTCTACCTTGATACTGTAAGCACCGTATCGTATGAAGGATATATCAAGCTATAATCTATTTGCAGGTGTCACAGATTAGCACAATGTGTAGTTCGTTGTGTTTTAGTAATCGTAAACATAAGTGTTGTGGGTTCATTTCCAGCAGAAGTCGACGTTCCATAATTGAGGTAAGGAATTGGTTCACCTACCCGCCCATGTGTTGCGGGGTTTGCATGGGGAGCAAAGAATAGTAACACTGCTACCTACAAGGCATGTCGTAAGAGGTGACTAAGGTAAGGGCATAGAGAAGCTACCCTAGTAAGTAAAAAGCGTAGCAGAAATCGGATGCGCTGGCCTACTTGTAGATGCATAACTGGTACAATGTACAATCGCTATTAGGCTCAGATCACATACAGATCACACAGAGTGGTTAACAAGCGGTCGATATGGCGTTCGAAGAAGAAGAAGAAGTTCACCTACCTCCTTCATACTTAGATATAGAAATGGAAAGCGAAAGACACTTCATCAGTGTTGCCAATCTAGTATTTTTAATGCTAGATCTAGCATTATTTTATTGCTATTTAGCTCCCAAAAAAAAGCGATTTGTCAAACTGCAATAACTGGCGCGGAATAACTCTGCTATCAACACCTGGCAAGCTATTCTGCAGTATTTTGATGGAGAGGCTGAAAAAAGTCGTCGACACAAGGCTAAGAGAAAAACAAGCTGGCTTTCGTCCACATCGTTCTTGTACCGATCATATCTTCACGCTGAGATCTATTATAGAAGAATCAATTGAATTCCAGTCACCACTAGTGATAAATTTTATAGACTTTCAGAAAGCGTTTGATAATCTTCATCGTTCTACTCTCTGGGAGATTCTTAAGACCTACGGCTTCCAAGAAAAATACATCAACATTATAAAAGCCTTCTATTCTGAAGCATCCTGCTGTGTAAGAACATATGCAGGAAACTGCAGACTGGTTCACAGTCAATTCTGGTGTGAAGCAGGGCTGCGTTATGTCACCTATGCTTTTTGGGATAGATATAGACTGGATCATGCGCAAATGCACCCAAGATGATCAACTAGGCATCAAATGGCTTAATAACAGCAGACTATTTGATCTTGACTTTGCCGATGACGTGGCCATATTGAATTCAACCACACAAGCAACCCACAAACTAACGAGTAATCTTTGCACACTTGCAGAACAGGTTGGGCTCCAGATTAATTCTGCCAAGACCAAAATTATGGACCTCACAAACTCGACAGATAACATCGTAATAAATGACCAAACACTGGAGAAAGTTGAACATTTTACATATTTTGGGTAGTAAAGTGTCAAACAACGGAGACACGATGAAACAAATAAACTCTCGTGTTGCTATAGCAGCTAGTGCCTTCACTAAATTAACGAATATTTGGCAATCTCAAGACCTTAGTGTGTGCACAAAAGTTAAATTATTTAGGTCATGTGTGATTCCTGTACTGACCTACGGTTGTGAAAGTTGGAAATCAACAAAGAAAATTGATAAGAAACTGGACAGCTTTGAGAATAAATGTCTCCGAAAATTATTAAAAGTCAAATGGAGTGATTTCGTTTCTAACAACACAGTGAGAGATAGAACACACCAACAACCCGTATCAAATATTATAAGGAAACGAAGGTGGAAATATTTAGTCATGTTCTTAGATCAGACAAAAGAGACTAAATCGACAAGTCCTTATGTGGTCACCAGTTGGGAAAAGAAAACGTGGAAGACCAAAGACCACTCTTCGAAGAACCATCCAACAAGAAAGTAAACTATTGGGATGTAAACCATACAAGATCTCCAACTGCTAGCAACGAACCGCATCACATGGAGATCTAAAACCTCTGCCCTATGTGCCGCCTTTGGCACGAAAGAAACAAACTAACTAAACTAACTAACTATTTAGCATTGAAAATTTCGATCTAGCATCTAGCAGGAAATCTAGCATTTAAAAATTAGCATTTTTAGCATTTCTTTTAGTTTGGTCCATGAATCAGAAAATCGACAAAAAACACGACGAACAAACACATACAATTTACTGCAGTGAGATCCGGGTAATGAAATTCTCTGTGTGGGACGCACTTATACTCTCTCTCTCAAGCCACCAGCTTCTATATTTGCTCGCAGCTCATCAGTGACTGTTCTTAAGTGATATAATCATTTCCAAACCAACGAAGGACTGTGTTAAAATCATAAAATGAATTCCTCATTCAGCAATGAGTAAAGCTACACCAACGTATCCGCAAACAATTTTGTAATGACTGGTTAATAGTTCCTGCTTTTGCAAAGTGGCTACTTGAAGTACCAACTGATTCATCTAAAGCTCATTGCAAGTATTGTAGATATTGTAGATATGACATTTTAGCTAAGTATTTTCTTTTAGCAAATCATTGTGAAACAAAGAAACATAAACTTGCTAGTCCATGTCAAAGTGCTTTTCTTACAAGTTTCGTTGGGAAGAAAGATGGTAAGATATCTACAATTGAGGCCAATTTAGCAATGTTTATTTGCTGTCATTCAGCCTTGCAATTCTTGTGATCAATTTGGTAGACTTGTGCAAAAATACCATATCGTACAGTGAAATGGGAAATAAAGTTAGGACGCATCGTACAAAGTGTGTAAATATTGTAAAGAATGTCATTGCTCCTTACTTCAAGGAAGATTTGACTACTAATCTTGGGCAAGGACAATTATGTCTATTACTGGATGAATCAAATGATAATAATGTTCGTCAATCAAATATGATTATAACCACAAAGTTACTTCATCCAACAAACAAAATGTAATATCAGTCAATGGACACGTAGGTGACTTGTCAGTCCGATGCGTGCCTTGAAGATGAATGATGAATCAGTGACTAGCGCAGCAAGTTTGATTAAAGTGAGGAAGAGTTGCGCTAAACGTCGACCTCACTCTCTCTCCTGTTTCCAACAAGATCCAGTGGCAAGACAAGTCGAGACGACTGGTGGAGGATTCAGGTGCAGTGGATGACCAGGGTGTACTACGTGCCTCACCGTGCTCAGTACGCTCCACAGCGCTTTGCTGGTACTCGCCGTTGTGTCCGTTGAGCCACAGAAGTGGTTTCTTCCGCACCCTCTGTCGAGTCCAGTCTTTACATGCAAGGTAGGCAAGACCTATTTCACCGATTGGTTGTTAACCATCCGGCTACCCTCAGCCTGGTTTGGTTGGCCTGTCAAAGCCAATGCCCATATGATGGCTACTGCCGCATGCTGACAGCTGCTATGAGCAACAGGTGAGAGCTGAATGACAGGTTTGGTCCAATGTTCAGAAATCTGCCCTTAAACGGGCATGACAGCTTCGTTACAGAGGTACTACCAATCCCTGGCACACCATATCATTTTGGCTTCCTTGCTATGCGCCTTGAAGTAGGGGTCATCACACTAGTGTGCTGACCCACTTAGACGCGATGCGGCTTGTAGGCGCGCGCTGAACATACTGACCAAAGGTCAGGTCAGCGCGACCTGACTCGCCTTGCGGCAGATCGACACGGACTAGAGGCTAGAAAACATAGCCGCCATCGCCCGAGTGGTTACCGGGGCCCAAATTTGGGGTGTAAAGAATAGAACCACTGTTACCTGCTATGCATGTCGTAAGAGGCGACTAAGGAGGTTTGGCTGAAATCGGATGCATGTGTCCTAAACGTATAGAAGTCTATGCGTTTAGGGGCCCACCAAACCAATGTGCAACGTATACACGTTCTTGGCAAAGATCAAACATATCACAAAAAGTGATTAAAATTGATCGTAAAGAACGAACGCAAAGAAGAAGAAGAAGATAGCCGCCATCTTACCGGCCTGCCGCTGGTGTAACTTTTTACACGAGTAGTGCACTGTAAAAGTGATAGAATAAACAGAAACAAACTATGGACCATACTAAGTGAATATGGAATTCAGGGCCAACTATTAGACAATATTAGAGCGCTATACCAAAAATTCTCAAGCGTAGTACGAACAAGCGACGGCCTGACAGACGAATTTGAATTATCATCAGGAGTAAGGCAGGGATGTGTGCTTTCGCCTATACTTTTCAATATTTACATAGACAGGATAACGCAAGAAACCAAGACAGATAACAACCTCGATAACAACTACAATTTAATAAACGAACTACTCTTTGCAGATGATCAGAGTATAATTTACAACAACGAACACAAACTTCAACAACACATAAATGCACTGCAGGCGACATGCGAGAAATATGACATGAAAATTAACACCTCCAAAACAGAAGTCATGACAATAAGCAGGTCAACAGGTCAACTAAATATACACGTGAATAATGTCAAAATACAACAGACTCCAGAATTCAAATATCTCGGGAGTATATTCACAGCAGATGGAAAGATGGACAGAGAAATCGAGACCAGATGCCAGAAGGCAAACGCAGTGACATACCAACTGTCACCACTATTAAAACATCCAAGCATTAACATGGCAGTCAAACGACAACTGATAAACTGCATATTTATTCCAACTCTCTGCTATCAGTGCCAAACATGGCCCCTGACTAAGACACAAGAAAGAAAGATTACAACATGTGAAATGAGATGTCTACGAAAAGCTGTCAACGTTACAAGGCGAGATAGAGTGAGAAACGAGAATATCAGAAGCATCGTTGGTACTATACCATGCATACAGTACATCGAGAAGCAAAGATTCAAGTGGTTCGGCCATTTAATGAGAATGGAACCACATTTACTACCATCACGTGCCTGTAATAATCGACACTCAGGGCGCAGAGCACGAGGCAGGCCAAGAACAAGATGGATAGATAACATCTCAGAGTCCCTGCGAAAGCATGGACTGACAACGTCAAGCGCAACACACCTGGCACAAGATAGGAAACTAACTCTCCCACGACGCTTCACGGCAAATGTGGTTAAGATAAGATAAGATAAGTGCACTGTAGCAACCTACGTTGCCACTGAAAAGCTCCACTAGAAAACACAACACTGTACAGAAAATAATGTCCAACTGAACAAGAACTTCGGTCCAGCGAATAGTAATCACAGTGAAAAAACAGTTCAAACACTATCCGTGAAGAGATACACATCCGCCATGTTGTTGATCGGAATCAAATGATATCACTGTAATGAGTTGTTTAGAATGCGTAATTTATATCATTTATACATCCAATTCTAAAACATGTTCAAGAAGTGAACAAACTTTTTGAATCAAATAATGCTGATAAAACAAAACTGCTTTCTGATCTCATATCTCTTCTTAATACATCTATTGCTTACACGTTAGTACTGTCATCAAGCTGCACTGATCCTCTTGATCCTAACACTAACATGTTAGTACTGCCAACAAGCAGCATTGATCCTCTTGATCCTAACACTAACATGTTAGTACTGCCAACAAGCAGCACTGATCCTCTTGATCCTAACACTAACATGTTAGTACTGCCAACAAGCAGCATTGATCCTCTTGATACTAACACTAACACTAAAGAATTTCTGGATCCAAATCCACAGCTGAGTTCTAGATTTGAGAAAAGGTTTGAAGAATTGATAATTAGTCAAAAAATTCAAGCTTCTCAATTAACTCATATCCAAAAAAAGGACAAACAACTTTTTGATTATCCCTGTACAAATAGCTGCATAATCGTCTGCCAGAAAATATTGATATTTTGAAGAATATACGCTTGTTCTCAGTACAAAATACATTGACACATATTAAGAAACATATTATTCCCCAGCTGGAATTATTTCATTTCGATGAAGAAATGAAGTCATCAATTGAGATACAATACAGGAGCATATATTTAGTTATTAAATGGACTGATGTTGCAAGCACTGAGAGATTTTGGTCTGCAGTTTTCAATTATACAGATTCTTCAGGAGGTAACCCCTTCAAAGAAGTTGCAACTTTCGCCCTATGTTTATTAATTTTGCTCAGTTCTAATGCTGAAGTGGAACGGTTATTCAGCAGCATGAATATCGTGAAAAATAAAATTAGAAACAAAACGCAGCTGCCCATGCTTTCAGCAATTCTTGCAATAAAATATGGTTTATATGGGCATAATAGTTGCTGCAAAAACTTTGAATTACCTAAATATGCCACCACCAAAATTGGAGCAATGGACTCATATGACCCAACAAAAATTTCAGAAGATGGACAGTCTGATTGCTCAAAGGTCCCATAAGATG
Source organism: Arion vulgaris (assembly GCA_020796225.1). Taxonomy (NCBI): domain Eukaryota; kingdom Metazoa; phylum Mollusca; class Gastropoda; order Stylommatophora; family Arionidae; genus Arion; species Arion vulgaris. Next base: position 44,176,442 of record CM036756.1, on the reverse strand, counting down.
GGCAGTCTGACTTCTCAAATTAAAATGAAACATTTTCGAACTGTAATTAATATAACACAAATGGTAGATAAAATATTTTTTGGCATTTGTTCTAGCATTAAAAAAATATTTCTAGCATTTTCTAGCATTTTTTATTTAATATCTAGCATTAAAAGCCGATTTTCATTTGACAATGCTGCACTTCATACTCAACGGCCTGCAAATACTACAGGACATTTAAGTTCAATATATATTGATAGCAGCGATAACACAGTAGCTAGTTCACTTGGTTGCATAGGAGCCTATATATTGATAGCTAACAACACTTCGTTGGGATTTTAGCCCGTTCAGATGCAAAATAATAAGAGAGGCCAGTGGGGACTACGCGACAACCCCAAGTAGCTTGACAATGGAAGTACGGGCGGTTACAGAGACGATGACGTGGTTGGCATCCCATGACTACTCTAGTGTGTTTATACTCAGTGACTCCATGAGCACGGTCAGTAAAGTTGAAACAGGAATAGTGAGACAAAACTTGGTGGAGGTACTGGTACAGACAGGGATCAGAGAAGTCACCTTCATTTTTGTCCCTGAGCACGCAAGAGTCAGGGGTAATGAACGAGCTGATAGAATGGCTGGCTTGGCTACAATATCAGAGGGAGCTGCTATGGATCGAAATGACATTCTTAACGCATTAAGAGAGTCTTTCCGAACAGAGGAGTTTCAGGGTTGTAAATCAAAGTTGCTGACCAAATTGAGAGAGGTGGATGTCGATATTGGTACAGCCCGAAAAGAGCGACATACCAAATATGCAAAATGATTGATCAATCAACATCGAACTGGCGTGTTGGGCCGCTGGATTTGTTGAGACGGAGATCGGTGTACCCATGGACATTTCCGGAGGGCAATGATGATGATGGTCCTCTTATAACTGATATTGATAGCCACGAAAGCACAGAGCTAGTTTACTTGGTTGCGTAGAAGCCTAGTCTCAGGTTCGAAATCCCGAGATATTGCGACATTTTTTCGATCGCAAGGCATTCAGGTCGATACAGTCTAAACTGAGTACCCGCTCGTGTAGTGCCGGGGCCCGCAAAGGAAGCAAAGAATAGTACCACTGCAACCTAAAATGCATGTCGTAAGGATACGACTGATGTAGGCCCTAGGGAGGCTATGCTAGTCTAGTAAATAAAAAGCAGCGCAGCAAACGGATATGCTGGCCTATTTGTAGGCGCATAACTGGCACAACGTACAATCGTTCTTAGGCTCAGATCACATACAAATCACACAGAATTATTGACAAGTGGTCAATATGGAGCGTTTGAAGAAGAAGAAGAAGAAGAAATTGGATACCAGAGAAACTGAGATACAAATATGACCGGCCTTCTTCTGTTGTTTAAATCGCTCCTCAAATGATACAATTGATGAAAGTAAAGTATAGGCCTAATAACAAATTGCTTAATCTTCTTCAGCTTTCCAATGCTTTGATGTTTGTTACTACAGATATTACACGCTTTCCATTTCATCTACGTTCTTAGCCTTCTTTTCCCAAATGCTGACTGGTTTTTTTTCCTATTATTATTATTATATTCTTCTCGCACCGCTATACGTTACGTACGTCCTACGAGCAACTTTTCCACACCACTCTATCCCGGTCTACTTGTTCCATCTCTTGTATGGAATTGAGTCCGATATTTCTTGCCTCTCTCAGCAACGTTCGTCTCAGTGTTTCTCTATGGCGTCCTCTCTTTCTTGAACCCTTTGTCTCCCATGTTAATGTCTGCTTTGGTATACTTTGATCATTTCTTCTCAAAGCATGCTCAACATATCTCCATCTTCTCTATTATATTTTCTAACTTATCACGTATCGATATCCAATGTATCATTTTGCTGATGCAAAGATTTGTAAAAGGAAGTTACAATGTTTCGTTGTCACAAATCAATATCAGCCTCTGCCTCCCGCTCTCTCTCTTTCTCTCTCCCCCGCTCTCTCTTGAGAAGTACATTTTTTCTTGTTTTGCCATCTACTTCTCTTACAACCTTTCTTATCCCTCCTGTCTGTTCCATCTCTTTCTCTCTCTCTCTCTCTCTCTCTCTCTCTCTCTCCTTGATAAATATATCATTTTCTTGTCTTCTACTTATATTACCACTTCTATCCTTCCTGTTGTAGACAACAGTTTCTTCCATATCTCTCTTTGACTCTCACCCTCTATCTCTCTTGATGAATACATCCTTGTCTTGTCTTCTACTTCTATTACAACCTCTCCTATCTTTTCTGTTATAGACCGCAGTATGCTCCATCCCTCTCTCTCTCTTCTCTCTTTTGTCTCTCTTTCTCTCCCTATCTCTCTTGATGAATACATTCTTTTCTTGCCTTCTACTTCTATTACAATCTCTCTCATCCTTTCTGTTACAGACCGTAGTCTGTTCCAGCAAATACAAAGACTTAAACCGGAGGCAACCTGCCAACAGACACACTATAACATTGAGCACGTCACTCAATAAATCATTTTAAAAGCGTAGGAAATGGCGGAAGAACCTAGAAAAAAAATGGATAGGTAAAATCTAAAAAACACTAAATAAACTCAATATGACAACAGCCTAAGCAGCCAAAAAAGATATATTTAACTCCTCTCTACCTGCCTGCTCCCTGCAACGCTTCACTTAATAAGCAATAAGATAAAACGAGAGAAAAAAAAATATGATTGTCAGTTTCTGAACATTTTTATTAGTTGTTTGTATGTTAAATATCTTTCTATTGCTCTTAAATATATTTTTTACCCTTCATTTTGTACGTCCGCCTACTATGAATTCAGACGTAAACAGAGCATCTAATATGGCGCCTCTGGCTGATTCTTTGTTGCGAAAATGTTTACTTTCCTTATCACCAGTGTCCCTCTTCATTCAGACGAGCCTTACGCCGACTTCAGAGGTAATTGTAATTTAGATACCAAAGTAAAAGATCATTGTTTCCTGTAGTCCAACCAAGTACAGTGTTGTACACCGAAAATGTTGGTGTTGCACACCCAAGCTGGTCTCGTTCTCCGGTATTTTCATGGCACGACGTGGTCACTATGGCAACGTGTTGTGACAAGCTCTCTGTGAGTGCGGGTTCAATTCCGTGGGCTGGCAGAAAAAGCCACAGGTTCTCCAGATTTACGGTGTTCGAGGCACGGAACCAAAGGGTTACGATGTCCATGATACCGAGCCGAAGAGCTGAAAGCTAAAGTGCTTCTGGATGTAAAAAAAAGACTCATATATTTATCACAATTTATAATTGAAGTATGGCAAGCCGACAATCATAAACAACTAAAGTAATGTATATCAACAGGTGTTAATGTACACACAAGAGAAGTCTCAAAATGTTGATAGCAGTGATTACCAACCTGTGATTTGCGACCCTTAACCGGTTTATTTCTTTGCTGTTCGCCGCGGTTATTTTTAGATGCAATTATTTTTCTAAAGGGATATTTAACCACAACGGGGAGGGGTGGGGGATGTGGCGTAGAGGTTAGGTGCTCGCCTCTTGTTCCAAAAGTAATTGTTTCCCTCCCTCGAGGAGACATCGGGATATTTTTCCAGAGATCCCCGAACTCAGGGTAGTTGAGATCGAGTTCCTAGTATTACCGGAGACGGACGATAAAACTTAGGTCCCTTGTTCAAGTTCGGCACGTAAAATAACTCTTGGCAGTTCAAAATCGAGAAAAGCATGCTGAAAAACCGATGCCCGGGCAAAATTCAGTACACAAATTAAACAATTAACTCCGTTCTCCGTTCCTCGTGGAGTATAGGGTCTCAACAGTACATCTCTTTTTCCTGCTGTTCTCCTTATGGCTTCCCAGGGTAGCCCAGCATTCTTAAGTTTCCAAAGAAGACTCCGTGTCCAGATCTATTTAGGACCTCTTTTTCAGTTGTCCATGGGGTTCCATTCAAGTGCTTGTCTACTAGCACTCGACTGTGTCTTTAGCAAGGTATGCCCGATACATCGCTATTTTCCCCAATGAAGTTGTATAACATGAATTTAAAACATTTTAATTATATCTTTTATAATAGCATATCTTTCTGTTTTCACGTTTAGACCAATCTTTTATAATATTGAAATGGAATAAAATTGCAAAAATGAACAAAATTATGTTGCTTCCTCTCTTCATACTTATTTCATCTGTTATCTATGCAGAAAATATCATTGACTTCTTTCGATGCTCCATATCGACCACTTGTCAAGTCACTCTTTGTGATTTGTATGTGATCTTACCTAAGAGTGATTGTACATTGTGCCTGTTTTGCCTATAGTTAGCAGCATCCGATTTATGCGACTCTTTTATTTACTAGGTAGCTTCTATGCCCATACCTTAGTGGTCTCTTACGACATGCTTTGCAGGTCGCATTGCTACTATTCTTTGCTCTCCATCAGGCCCAGGCAACACGTGAGAATATAATTTGACTAAAACCGCTAACATCTTTCTTGGTTCCATTTGTAGAAATATGATTCCAGAATTATGACATACTGATGACAATTATGCTTTCAAAAGTGTCAAATAAGCAGTACTACAAGAAGTCAGAAAGAGAATATCCAAGGTAATTCAGAGATTAAGTAATATGATAAATATATGGTACAACGCATACAATCTAAGAAAATAAAAACTGCTGCGCACATTAATTTTTCTTGTGGTAAACTTTTAATCTGCATCGTGGACCCCTGCACAAACATGTGAGGGAAAAAATCGAATCTTTTGAAACAAAGTGCTATGGAGAAATTCTTAGAATGTCATGAAGGAAGAATAGGAAAAATATAAACATCATAAAAGCCTTGAATATCCCATTAAACATTTCACACTTTCTGGTTATTTCCCAGTTTACAGAGATAAATTATATTCACAATTGTCAATGTTTTCGAGGAAGTTCACTTTCGATCAAGTTCACTTGCCAACATCGTATTTGACAGACTTGACAAGTATGTTTTTGTTTTATGAAGATGCCTGACCCAGAGTACAATATAGATTGTGTAGGTCTATGTGGTTACGGAGCTAAAACGTTTGCAATGCGTTTCGAACGTCGTGGGTCCAAATTCGGATCACGTCGTTTGGCAGTATATTTTATTTGAGATCCTAAGATTGTTGTCGGAGTTCTGGCTAGGAAACGCTCAAAATACGTAATCTATCATTCTCGATGATATACGGGTCATATGGATACCAATGCAAAGTAATTAACCTTGTCTTAGACCTGTTTTATAATAAGACCGCAATAAGACTTGCAGAAGACAAAATTGATGTTGCGTGTATACAAGAGACCCATCTAAATGCACAACATAGATTCGGGATCAGGGATTACCAAACCTTCAGACTAGATAGAGAATGGCACAAGGGTGGAGTCTCACCTAGTACGGAACAGCATTCCAGCAAAGCAAGTGGATGTAACACAGGAAGCGCCAGCGCAGCGAGATCATAGGCGTCCAATTTACATGGGAAGAAATGCATATTCTTCTGTATAACTTATAGTGCCCAAGTGACATTTCACTGTCACTCGATGCAATGAGTATCAATGATACAGCATGCATGGTGGTCGCGATTTCAAAGCACTGAGAAAGATGGGGCTACCTCGAAACGAACAGCAGAGGCGTAGAAGTGGAAGAATGTGAGATGAGAGACAACCTGTTCCTCATCAATGCCCCAGACGACCTGCCAACCTTCTACTGAGAAGTGGCATCGACTAGCACCCCAGGCTTGGCCTTCGCAACAAGTACTCTCCACAAAACAGTACGTACAGTCACAAAGCAACTCGGAGATCGTGACCATAGGCCCGTCAAGCTCAGTAGACCTAAAATGTGTACCTGAGCCCAAAATCTGGTTGCCACGGTGGAACTACAAAAAAGCCAATTGGAAACAGTATGGGGCACTGACAGATGCCAATGTTGAACGCATCAACATGCAGGGAAAAAAACACATGCGATCCGTGGCAAGGGAACTCTCACAAGCAATCCTGAAAGCGGCACGGAAACCATTCCTAGAGGCGCACGGAAGGATTACAAGCCATACTGGACAGCAGAGGTTCAGAAGCTTGAAAACGACCTTGAATTGGCAAGGAGTGAGGCTGATATATCGTTCTTTTTATATATCCAAAATACCTCTTGCTCTTTCTTATTTGTAACATCAGCTTAATTATAATGTATAGAAAATGCAAATACAACTCCACATTACAGTTCCTAGAAAACGGTAACTTTGATTTATGATTTCTGACTGACAACTCAAATTAAGTATCATGAAGTAACGTATATCAACATTCTAATGAAACAAGAGTTGACACTGAAACAAAGTTGAAACTGAAACAAGTTGACAACTGAAACAAAGTTGACAACTGAAACAAAGTTGACTAACTGAAACAAAGTTGACATCTGAACAAATTGACAACTGAAACAAAGTTGACAACTGAAACAAAGTTGATAACTGAAACAAAGTTGATAACTGAACAAAGTTGATAACTGAAACAAAGCTTGTAACTGAACAAAGCCAGTAACTGAAACAAAGCGTACATACAAAGCAGTAACTGAAACAAGCCAGTAACTGAAACAAAGCCAGTAACTGAAACAAACCAGAACTGAAACAAAGCCAGTAACTGATACAAAGCCAGTAACTGAAACAAAGCCAGTAACTGAAACAAAGCCAGTAACTGAAACAAAGCCAGTAACTGAAACAAAGCCAGTAACTGAAACAAGCTAGTAACTGATACAAAGCCAGTAACTGATACAAAGCCAGTAACTGAAACAAAGCCAGTAACTGAAACAAAGCCAGTAACTGAAACAAAGCCAGTAACTGAAACAAAGCCAGTAACTGATACAACGCCAGTAACTGAAACAAAGCCAGTAACTGATACAAAGCCAGTAACTGATACAAAGCCAGTAACTGAAACAAAGCCAGTAACTGAAACAAAGCCAGTAACTGAAACAAACAGTAACTGATAGTCAACTACTGATACAAAGCAGACATGATACAAGCCAGTAACTGATACAAAGCCAGTAACTGAAACAAAGCCAGTAACAGAAACAAAGCCAGTAACTGATACAAAGCCAGTAACTGAAACAAAGCCAGTAACTGAAACAGCTCAGTAACTGATCAAAGCCAGTAACTGATACAAAGCCAGTAACTGATACAAAGCCAGTAACTGAAACAAAGCCAGTAACTGAAACAAAGAGATAAACAAAGCCAGTAACTGAAACAAAGCCAGTAACGAAACAAAGCCAGTAACTGAAACAAAGCCAGTGAACTGAAACAAAGCCAGTACTGAAACAAACCAGTAACTGATACAAAGCCAGTAACTGAAACAAAGCCAGTAACTGAAATAAAGCAGTAACTGAAACAAAGCCAGTAACTGAAACAAAGCCAGTAACTGATACAAAGCCAGTAACTGAAACAAAGCCAGTAACTGATACAAAGCCAGTAACTGATTAAAGCCAGTAACTGAAACAAAGCCAGTAACTGACAAAGCCAGTAACTGAAACAAAGCCAGTAATGATACAAAGCCGTAACTGAAACAAAGCCAGTAACTGAAACAAAGCCAGTAACTGATACAAAGCCAGTAACTGATACAAAGCCAGTAACTGATACAAAGCCAGTAACTGATACAAAGCCAGTAACTGAAACAAAGCCAGTAACTGATACAAAGCCAGTAACTGAAACAAAGCCAGTAACTGAAACAAAGCCAGTAACTGAAACAAAGCCAGTAACTGAAACAAAGCCAGTAACTGATACAAAGCCAGTAACTGATACAAAGCCAGTAACTGAAACAAAGCCAGTAACTGATGTGGAGTAAGTAACGGATTCAGAAGTTATTCTCTATTCTTCTCTTCCACCATTTCCTCCTTTATAGAAGTCTTCATTTCCTCCTTTATAGAAGTCTTCATTTCCTCCTTTATATAAGTCTTCATTTCCTCCTTTATAGAAGTCTTCATTTCCTCCTTTATATAAGTCTTCATTTCCTCCTTTATAGAAGTCTTCATTTCCTCCTTTATAGAAGTCTTCATTTCCTCCTTTATAGAAGTCTTCATTTCCTCCTTTATAGAAGTCTTCATTTCCTCCTTTATAGAAGTCTTCATTTCCTCCTTTATAGAAGTCTTCATTTCCTCCTTTATAGAAGTCTTCATTTCCTCCTTTATAGAAGTCTTCATTTCCTCCTTTATAGAAGTCTTCATTTCCTCCTTTATAGAAGTCTTCATTTCCTCCTTTATAGAAGTCTTCATTTCCTCCTTTATAGAAGTCTTGGAGGAAGAATGAAGTGATCTTGTGATGCTTGTTCTAATGCACTTTGTAAGCAGTTATTCATTTCCTCCTTTATAAAGTCTGAGGAAGAATGAAGTGATCTTGTGATGCTTGTTCTAATGCACTTTGTAAGCAGTTATTCATTTCCTCCTTTATAGAAGTCTTGGAGGAAGAATGAAGTGATCTTGTGATGCTTGTTCTAATGCACTTTGTAAGCAGTTATTCATTTCCTCCTTTATAGAAGTCTTGGAGGAAGAATGAAGTGATCTTGTGTTGCTTGTTCTAATGCACTTTGTAAGCAGTTATTCATTTCCTCCTTTATAGAAGTCTTCATTTCCTCCTTTATAGAAGTCTTCATTTCCTCCTTTATAGAAGCTCATTTCTCCTTTATAGAAGTCTTCATTTCCTCCTTTATAGAAGTCTTCATTTCTCCTTTATAGAAGTCTTCATTTCCTCCTCTTATATAAGTCTTCATTTCCTCTTTATAGAAGTCTTCATTTCCTCCTTTATAAAGTCTTCATTTCTCCTTTAAGAAGTCTTCATTTCCTCCTTTATAGAAGTCTTCATTTCCTCCTTTATAGAAGTCTTCATTTCCTCCTTTATAGAAGTCTTCATTTCTCCTTTATAGAAGTCTTGGAGGAAGAATGAAGTGATCTTGTGATGCTTGTTCTAATGCACTTTGTAAGCAGTTATTCATTTCCTCCTTTATAGAAGTCTTGGAGGAAGAATGAAGTGATCTTGTGATGCTTGTTCTAATGCACTTTGTAGCAGTTATTCATTTCTCTTTATAAAGTCTTGGAGGAAGAATGAAGTGATCTTGTGATGCTTGTTCTAATGCACTTTGTAAGCAGTTATTCATTTCCTCCTTTATAGAAGTCTTGGAGGAAGAATGAAGTGATCTTGTGTTGCTTGTTCTAATGCACTTTGTAAGCAGTTATTCATTTCCTCCTTTATAGAAGTCTTCATTTCCTCCTTTATAGAAGTCTTCATTTCCTCCTTTATAGAAGTCTTCATTTCCTCCTTTATAGAAGTCTTCATTTCCTCCTTTATATAAGTCTTCATTTCCTCCTTTATAGAAGTCTTCATTTCCTCCTTTATAGAAGTCTTATTTCTCCTTTATAGAAGTCTTCATTTCCTCCTTTATAGAAGTCTTCATTTCCTCCTTTATAGAAGTCTTCATTTCCTCCTTTATAGAAGTCTTGGAGGAAGAATGAAGTGATCTTGTGATGCTTGTTCTAATGCACTTTGTAAGCAGTTATTCGTTTTCTCCGTTATAGAAGTCTTCGAGGAAGAATGAAGTGATCTTGTGATGCTTGTTCTAATGCACTTTGTAAGCAGTTATTCATTTCTCCTTATAGAAGTCTTGGAGGAAGAATGAAGTGATCTTGTGATGCTTTGTTCTAATGCACTTTAGAAGCAGTTATTCATTTCCTCTTATAGAGTCTTGGAGGAAGAATGAAGTGATCTTGTGTTGCTTGTTCTAATGCACTTTGTAAGCAGTTATTCATTTCCTCCTTTATAGAAGTCTTGGAGGAAGAATGATGATCTTGTGTTGCTTGTTCTAATAGCACTTTGTAGCAGTTATTCTTTCTCCTTTATATAAGTCTTGGAGGAAGAATGAAGTGATCTTGTGATGCTTGTTCTAATGCACTTTGTAGCAGTTATTCATTTCCTCCTTTATAGAGTCTTGGAGAAGAATGAAGTGATCTTGTGTTGCTTGTTCTAATGCACTTTGTAAGCAGTTATTCATTTCCTCCTTTATAGAAGTCTTGGAGGAAGAATGAAGTGATCTTGTGTTGCTTGTTCTAATGCACTTTGTAAGCAGTTATTCATTTTCTCCTTTATAGAAGTCTTGGAGGAAGAATGAAGTGATCTTGTGATGCTTGTTCTAATGCACTTTGTAAGCAGTTATTCATTTCCTCCTTTATAGAAGTCTTGGAGGAAGAATGAAGTGATCTTGTGTTGCTTGTTCTAATGCACTTTGTAAGCAGTTATTCATTTTCTCCTTTATAGAAGTCTTGGAGGAAGAATGAAGTGATCTTGTGATGCTTGTTCTAATGCACTTTGTAAGCAGTTATTCATTTCCTCCTTTATAGAAGTCTTGGAGGAAGAATGAAGTGATCTTGTGTTGCTTGTTCTAATGCACTTTGTAAGCAGTTATTCATTTCCTCCGTTATAGAAGTCTTGGAGGAAGAATGAAGTGATCTTGTGATGCTTGTTCTAATGCACTTTGTAAGCAGTTATTCATTTCCTCCTTTATAGAAGTCTTGGAGGAAGAATGAAGTGATCTTGTGTTGCTTGTTCTAATGCACTTTGTAAGCAGTTATTCATTTCCTCCTTTATAGAAGTCTTGGAGGAAGAATGAAGTGATCTTGTGATGCTTGTTCTAATGCACTTTGTAAGCAGTTATTCATTTCCTCCGTTATAGAAGTCTTGGAGGAAGAATGAAGTGATCTTGTGATGCTTGTTCTAATGCACTTTGTAAGCAGTTATTCATTTCCTCCTTTATAGAAGTCTTGGAGGAAGAATGAAGTGATCTTGTGTTGCTTGTTCTAATGCACTTTGTAAGCATTTATTCATTTCCTCCTTTATAGAAGTCTTGGAGGAAGAATGAAGTGATCTTGTGATGCTTGTTCTAATGCACTTGTAAGAGTTATTCATTTCCTCCTTTATAGAAGTCTTGGAGGAAGAATGAAGTGATCTTGTGTTGCGTGTTCTAATGCACTTTGTAAGCAGTTATTCATTTCCTCCTTTATAGAAGTCTTGGAGGAAGAATGAAGTGATCTTGTGATGCTTGTTCTAATGCACTTTGTAAGCAGTTATTCATTTCCTCCTTTATAGAAGTCTTGGAGGAAGAATGAAGTGATCTTGTCTTGCTTGTTCTAATGCACTTTGTAAGCAGTTATTCATTTCCTCCTTTATAGAAGTCTTGGAGGAAGAATGAAGTGATCTTGTGATGCTTGTTCTAATGCACTTTGTAAGCAGTTATTCATTTCCTCCATTAGAAGTCTTGGAGGAAGAATGAAGTGATCTTGTGATGCTTGTTCTAATGGACTTTGTAAGCAGTTATTCATTTCCTCCTTTATAGAAGTCTTGGAGGAAGAATGAAGTGATCTTGTGTTGTTGTTCTAATGCACTTTGTAAGCAGTTATTCATTTCTCCTTTATAGAAGTCTTGGAGGAAGAATAAGTGATCTTGTGATGCTTGTTCTAATGCACTTTGTAGCAGTTATTCATTTTCCTTTATAGAAGTCTTGGAGGAAGAATGAAGGATCTTAGTACTTGTTCTAATGCACTTTGTAAGCAGTTATTCATTTTCTCCTTTATAGAAGTCTTGGAGGAAGAATGAAGTGATCTTGTGATGCTTGTTCTAATGCACTTTGTAAGAGTTATTCATTTCTCCTTATAGAAGTCTTGGAGGAAGAATGAAGTGATCTTATGATCTTGTTCTAATGCACTTTGTAAGCTTAGTTATTCATTTCTCCTTAAGAAGTCTTGGAGGAAGAATGAAGTGATCTTGTGATGCTTGTTCTAATGCACTTTGTAAGCAGTTATTCATTTACTCCTTTATAGAAGTCTTGGAGGAAGAATGAAGTGATCTTGTGATGCTTGTTCTAATGCACTTTGTAAGCAGTTATTCATTTTCTCCTTTATAGAAGTCTTGGAGGAAGAATGAAGTGATCTTGTGATGCTTGTTCTAATGCACTTTGTAAGCAGTTATTCATTTTCTCCGTTATAGAAGTCTTGGAGGAAGAATGAAGTGATCTTGTGATGCTTGTTCTAATGCACTTTGTAAGCAGTTATTCATTTTCTCCTTTATAGAAGTCTTGGAGGAAGAATGAAGTGATCTTGTGATGCTTGTTCTAATGCACTTTGTAAGCAGTTATTCATTTTCTCCTTTATAGAAGTCTTGGAGGAAGAATGAAGTGATCTTGTGATGCTTGTTCTAATGCACTTTGTAAGCAGTTATTCATTTTCACCTTTATAGAAGTCTTGGAGGAAGAATGAAGTGATCTTGTGTTGCTTGTTCTAATGCACTTTGTAAGCAGTTATTCATTTCCTCCTTTATAGAAGTCTTGGAGGAAGAATGAAGTGATCTTGTGTTGCTTGTTCTAATGCACTTTGTAAGCAGTTATTCATTTCCTCCTTTATAGAAGTCTTGGAGGAAGAATGAAGTGATCTTGTGATGCTTGTTCTAATGCACTTTGTAAGCAGTTATTCATTTTCTCCGTTATAGAAGTCTTCGAGGAAGAATGAAGTGATCTTGTGATGCTTGTTCTAATGCACTTTGTAAGCAGTTATTCATTTTCTCCTTTATAGAAGTCTTGGAGGAAGAATGAAGTGATCTTGTGATGCTTGTTCTAATGCACTTTGTAAGCAGTTATTCATTTTCTCCTTTATAGAAGTCTTGGAGGAAGAATGAAGTGATCTTATGATGCTTGTTCTAATGCACTTTGTAAGCAGTTATTCATTTTCTCCTTTATAGAAGTCTTGGAGGAAGAATGAAGTGATCTTGTGATGCTTGTTCTAATGCACTTTGTAAGCAGTTATTCATTTTCTCCGTTATAGACGTCTTGGAGGAAGAATGAAGTGATCTTGTGATGCTTGTTCTAATGCACTTTGTAAGCAGTTATTCATTTTCTCCTTTATAGAAGTCTTGGAGGAAGAATGAAGTGATCTTGTGTTGCTTGTTCTAATGCACTTTGTAAGCAGTTATTCATTTTCTCCGTTATAGAAGTCTTGGAGGAAGAATGAAGTGATCTTGTGATGCTTGTTCTAATGCACTTTGTAGCAGTTATTCATTTCTCCTTTATAGAAGTCTTGGAGGAAGAATGAAGTGATCTTGTGATGCTTGTTCTAATGCACTTTGTAAGCAGTTATTCATTTTCTCCTTTATAGAAGTCTTGGAGGAAGAATGAAGTGATCTTGTGATGCTTGTTCTAATGCACTTTGTAAGCAGTTATTCATTTTCTCCTTTATAGAAGTCTTGGAGGAAGAATGAAGTGATCTTGTGATGCTTGTTCTAATGCACTTTGTAAGCAGTTATTCATTTTCTCCTTTATAGAAGTCTTGGAGGAAGAATGAAGTGATCTTGTGATGCTTGTTCTAATGCACTTTGTAAGCAGTTATTCATTTTCTCCTTTATAGAAGGCTTGGAGGAAGAATGAAGTGATCTTTGTTCTTGTTCTAATGCACTTTGTAAGCAGTTATTCATTTCCTCCTTTATAGAAGTCTTGGAGGAAGAATGAAGTGATCTTGTGTTGCTTGTTCTAATGCACTTTGTAAGCAGTTATTCATTTCCTCCTTTATAGAAGTCTTGGAGGAAGAATGAAGTGATCTTGTGTTGCTTGTTCTAATGCCTTTGTAGCAGTTATTCATTTCCTCCTTTATAGAAGTCTTGGAGGAAGAATGAAGTGATCTTGTCTTGCTTGTTCTAATGGACTTTGTAAGCAGTTATTCATTTCCTCCTTTATAGAAGTCTTGGAGGAAGAATGAAGTGATCTTGTGTTGCTTGTTCTAATGCACTTTGTAAGCAGTTATTCATTTCCTCCTTTATAGAAGTCTTGGAGGAAGAATGAAGTGATCTTGTGATGCTTGTTCTAATGCACTTTGTAAGCAGTTATTCATTTCCTCCGTTATAGAAGACTTGGAGGAAGAATGAAGTGATCTTGTGATGCTTGTTCTAATGCACTTTGTAAGCAGTTATTCATTTCCTCCTTTATAGAAGTCTTGGAGGAAGAATGAAGTGATCTTGTGTTGCTTGTTCTAATGCACTTTGTAAGCATTTATTCATTTCCTCCTTTATAGAAGTCTTGGAGGAAGAATGAAGTGATCTTGTGATGCTTGTTCTAATGCACTTTGTAAGCAGTTATTCATTTCCTCCTTTATAGAAGTCTTGGAGGAAGAATGAAGTGATCTTGTGTTGCGTGTTCTAATGCACTTTGTAAGCAGTTATTTATTTCCTCCTTTATAGAAGTCTTGGAGGAAGAATGAAGTGATCTTGTGATGCTTGTTCTAATGCACTTTGTAAGCAGTTATTCATTTCCTCCTTTATAGAAGTCTTGGAGGAAGAATGAAGTGATCTTGTGATGCTTGTTCTAATGCACTTTGTAAGCAGTTATTCATTTTCTCCGTTATAGACGTCTTGGAGGAAGAATGAAGTGATCTTATGATGCTTGTTCTAATGCACTTTGTAAGCAGTTATTCATTTTCTCCTTTATAGAAGTCTTGGAGGAAGAATGAGTGATCTTGTGTTGCTTTTCTCAATGCACTTTGTAAGCAGTTATTCATTTTCTCCGTTATAGAAGTCTTGGAGGAAGAATGAAGTGATTTGTGATCTTGTTCTAATGCACTTTGTAAGCAGTTATTCATTTTCTCCTTTATAGAAGTCTTGGAGGAAGAATGAAGTGATCTTGTGATGCTTGTTCTAATGCACTTTGTAAGCAGTTATTCATTTTCTCCTTTATAGAAGTCTTGGAGGAAGAATGAAGTGATCTTGTGATGCTTGTTCTAATGCACTTTGTAAGCAGTTATTCATTTTCTCCTTTATAGAAGTCTTGGAGGAAGAATGAAGTGATCTTGTGATGCTTGTTCTAATGCACTTTGTAAGCAGTTATTCATTTTCTCCTTTATAGAAGTCTTGGAGGAAGAATGAATGATCTTGATGCTGTTCTAATCACTTGTAAGAGTTATTCATTTTCTCCTTTATAGAAGGCTTGGAGGAAGAATGAAGTGATCTTGTGTTCTTGTTCTAATGCACTTTGTAAGAGTTATTCATTTCTCCTTTATAGAAGTCTTGGAGGAAGAATGAAGTGATCTTGTGTTGCTTGTTCTAATGCACTTTTGTAAGAGTTATTCATTTCCTCCTTTATAGAAGTCTTGGAGGAAGAATGAAGTGATCTTGTGTTGCTTGTTCTAATGCACTTTGTAAGCAGTTATTCATTTCCTCCGTTATAGAAGTCTTGGAGGAAGAATGAAGTGATCTTGTGATGCTTGTTCTAATGCACTTTGTAAGCAGTTATTCATTTCCTCCTTTATAGAAGTCTTGGAGGAAGAATGAAGTGATCTTGTGTTGCTTGTTCTAATGCACTTTGTAAGCAGTTATTCATTTCCTCCTTTATAGAAGTCTTGGAGGAAGAATGAAGTGATCTTGTGATGCTTGTTCTAATGCACTTTGTAAGCAGTTATTCATTTCCTCCGTTATAGAAGACTTGGAGGAAGAATGAAGTGATCTTGTGATGCTTGTTCTAATGCACTTTGTAAGCAGTTATTCATTTTCTCCTTTATAGAAGTCTTGGAGGAAGAATGAAGTGATCTTGTGTTGCTTGTTCTAATGCACTTTGTAAGCATTTATTCATTTCCTCCTTTATAGAAGTCTTGGAGGAAGAATGAAGTGATCTTGTGTTGCGTGTTCTAATGCACTTTGTAAGCAGTTATTTATTTCCTCCTTTATAGAAGTCTTGGAGGAAGAATGAAGTGATCTTGTGATGCTTGTTCTAATGCACTTTGTAAGCAGTTATTCATTTCCTCCTTTATAGAAGTCTTGGAGGAAGAATGAAGTGATCTTGTGATGCTTGTTCTAATGCACTTTGTAAGCAGTTATTCATTTCCTCCTTTATAGAAGTCTTGGAGGAAGAATGAAGTGATCTTGTGTTGCGTGTTCTAATGCACTTTGTAAGCAGTTATTTATTTCCTCCTTTATAGAAGTCTTGGAGGAAGAATGAAGTGATCTTGTGATGCTTGTTCTAATGCACTTGTAGCAGTTATTCATTTCTCCTTTATAGAAGTCTTGGAGGAAGAATGAAGTG
Source organism: Arion vulgaris (assembly GCA_020796225.1). Lineage (NCBI taxonomy): Eukaryota > Metazoa > Mollusca > Gastropoda > Stylommatophora > Arionidae > Arion > Arion vulgaris. Next base: position 44,160,404 of record CM036756.1, on the reverse strand, counting down.
ATCTTGTCTTGCTTGTTCTAATGGACTTTGTAAGCAGTTATTCATTTCCTCCTTTATAGAAGTCTTGGAGGAAGAATGAAGTGATCTTGTGATGCTTGTTCTAATGCACTTTGTAAGCAGTTATTCATTTCCTCCGTTATAGAAGTCTTGGAGGAAGAATGAAGTGATCTTGTGATGCTTGTTCTAATGCACTTTGTAAGCAGTTATTCATTTCCTCCTTTATAGAAGTCTTGGAGGAAGAATGAAGTGATCTTGTGATGCTTGTTCTAATGCACTTTGTAAGCAGTTATTCATTTCCTCCTTTATAGAAGTCTTGGAGGAAGAATGAAGTGATCTTGTGATGCTTGTTCTAATGCACTTTGTAAGCAGTTATTCATTTTCTCCTTTATAGAAGTCTTGGAGGAAGAATGAAGTGATCTTGTGATGCTTGTTCTAATGCACTTTGTAAGCAGTTATTCATTTCCTCCTTTATAGAAGTCTTGGAGGAAGAATGAAGTGATCTTATGATGCTTGTTCTAATGCACTTTGTAAGCAGTTATTCATTTTCTCCTTTATAGAAGTCTTGGAGGAAGAATGAAGTGATCTTGTGATGCTTGTTCTAATGCACTTTGTAAGCAGTTATTCATTTTCTCCTTTATAGAAGTCTTGGAGGAAGAATGAAGTGATCTTGTGATGCTTTTCTAATGCACTTGTAAGCAGTTATTCATTTTCCTTTATGAAGTCTTGGAGGAAGAATGAAGTGATCTTGTGATGCTTGTTCTAATGCACTTTGTAAGCAGTTATTCATTTTCTCCGTTATAGAAGTCTTGGAGGAAGAATGAAGTGATCTTGTGATGCTTGTTCTAATGCACTTTGTAAGCAGTTATTCATTTTCTCCTTTATAGAAGTCTTGGAGGAAGAATGAAGTGATCTTGTGATGCTTGTTCTAATGCACTTTGTAAGCAGTTATTCATTTTCTCCTTTATAGAAGTCTTGGAGAGAATGAAGTGATCTGTGATGTTTGTTCTAATGCACTTTGTAAGCAGTTATTCATTTCCTCCTTTATAGAAGTCTTGGAGGAAGAATGAAGTGATCTTGTGTTGCTTGTTCTAATGCACTTTGTAAGCAGTTATTCATTTCCTCCTTTATAGAAGTCTTGGAGGAAGAATAGTGATCTTGTGATGCTTGTTCTAATGCACTTTGTAAGCAGTTATTCATTTCCTCCTTTATAGAAGTCTTGGAGGAAGAATGAAGTGATCTTGTGATGCTTGTTCTAATGCACTTTGTAAGCAGTTATTCATTTTCTCCTTTATAGAAGTCTTGGAGGAAGAATGAAGTGATCTTGTGATGCTTGTTCTAATGCACTTTGTAAGCAGTTATTCATTTCCTCCTTTATAGAAGTCTTGGAGGAAGAATGAAGTGATCTTATGATGCTTGTTCTAATGCACTTTGTAAGCAGTTATTCATTTCCTCCTTTATAGAAGTCTTGGAGGAAGAATGAAGTGATCTTGTGATGCTTGTTCTAATGCACTTTGTAAGCAGTTATTCATTTTCTCCTTTATAGAAGTCTTGGAGGAAGAATGAAGTGATCTTGTGATGCTTGTTCTAATGCACTTTGTAAGCAGTTATTCATTTTCTCCTTTATAGAAGTCTTGGAGGAAGAATGAAGTGATCTTGTGATGCTTGTTCTAATGCACTTTGTAAGCAGTTATTCATTTTCTCCAGTTATAGAAGTCTTGGAGGAAGAATGAAGTGACTTGTGATGCTTTTCTAATGCACTTTGTAGCAGTTATTCATTTTCTCCTTTATAGAAGTCTGGAGGAAGAATGAAGTGATCTTGTGATGCTTGTTCTAATGCACTTTGTAAGCAGTTATTCATTTTCTCCTTTATAGAAGTCTTGGAGGAAGAATGAAGTGATCTTGTGATGCTTGTTCTAATGCACTTTGTAAGCAGTTATTCATTTTCTCCTTATAGAAGTCTGCATGGAGAAGAATGAAGTGATCTTGTGTTGCTTGTTCTAATGCACTTTGTAAGAAGTTATTCATTTCTCCTTTATAGAAGTCTTGGAGGAAGAATGAAGTGATCTTGTGTTGCTTGTTCTAATGCACTTTGTGCGAATTATTCATTTCCTCCTTTATAGAAGTCTTGGAGGAAGAATGAAGTGATCTTGTGATGCTTGTTCTAATGCACTTTGTAAGCAGTTATTCATTTTCTCCGTTATAGAAGTCTTCGAGGAAGAATGAAGTGATCTTGTGATGCTTGTTCTAATGCACTTTGTAAGCAGTTATTCATTTTCTCCTTTATAGAAGTCTTGGAGGAAGAATGAAGTGATCTTGTGATGCTTGTTCTAATGCACTTATGTAGTTATTCATTTCTCCGTTATAGAAGTCTTGGAGGAAGAATGAAGTGATCTTATGATGCTTGTTCTAATGCACTTTGTAAGCAGTTATTCATTTTCTCCTTTATAGAAGTCTTGGAGGAAGAATGAAGTGATCTTGTGATGCTTGTTCTAATGCACTTTGTAAGCAGTTATTCATTTTCTCCGTTATAGAAGTCTTGGAGGAAGAATGAAGTGATCTTGTGATGCTTGTTCTAATGCACTTTGTAAGCAGTTATTCATTTTCTCCTTTATAGAAGTCTTGGAGGAAGAATGAAGTGATCTTGTGTTGCTTGTTCTAATGCACTTTGTAAGCAGTTATTCATTTTCTCCGTTATAGAAGTCTTGGAGGAAGAATGAAGTGATCTTATGATGCTTGTTCTAATGCACTTTGTAAGCAGTTATTCATTTCTCCTTTATGAAGTCTTGGAGGAAGAATGAAGTGATCTTGTGATGCTTGTTCTAATGCACTTTGTAAGCAGTTATTCATTTTCTCCTTTATAGAAGTCTTGGAGGAAGAATGAAGTGATCTTGTGATGCTTGTTCTAATGCACTTGTAGCAGTTATTCATTTCTCCTTTATAGAAGTCTTGGAGGAAGAATGAAGTGATCTTGTGATGCTTGTTCTAATGCACTTTGTAAGCAGTTATTCATTTTCTCCTTTATAGAAGTCTTGGAGGAAGAATGAAGTGATCTTGTGATGCTTGTTCTAATGCACTTTGTAAGCAGTTATTCATTTTCTCCTTTATAGAAGGCTTGGAGGAAGAATGAAGTGATCTTGTGTTGCTTGTTCTAATGCACTTTGTAAGCAGTTATTCATTTCCTCCTTTATAGAAGTCTTGGAGGAAGAATGAAGTGATCTTGTGTTGCTTGTTCTAATGCACTTTGTAAGCAGTTATTCATTTCCTCCTTTATAGAAGTCTTGGAGGAAGAATGAAGTGATCTTGTGATGCTTGTTCTAATGCACTTTGTAAGCAGTTATTCATTTTCTCCGTTATAGAAGTCTTCGAGGAAGAATGAAGTGATCTTGTGATGCTTGTTCTAATGCACTTTGTAAGCAGTTATTCATTTTCTCCTTTATAGAAGTCTTGGAGGAAGAATGAAGTGATCTTGTGATGCTTGTTCTAATGCACTTTGTAAGCAGTTATTCATTTTCTCCGTTATAGAAGTCTTCGAGGAAGAATGAAGTGATCTTGTGATGCTTGTTCTAATGCACTTTGTAAGCAGTTATTCATTTTCTCCTTTATATAAGTCTTGGAGGAAGAATGAAGTGATCTTGTGATGCTTGTTCTAATGCACTTTGTAAGCAGTTATTCATTTTCTCCTTTATAGAAGTCTTGGAGGAAGAATGAAGTGATCTTATGATGCTTGTTCTAATGCACTTTGTAAGCAGTTATTCATTTCCTCCTTTATAGAAGTCTTGGAGGAAGAATGAAGTGATCTTGTGATGCTTGTTCTAATGCACTTTGTAAGCAGTTATTCATTTTCTCCTTTATAGAAGTCTTGGAGGAAGAATGAAGTGATCTTGTGATGCTTGTTCTAATGCACTTTGTAAGCAGTTATTCATTTCCTCCTTTATAGAAGTCTTGGAGGAAGAATGAAGTGATCTTGTGATGCTTGTTCTAATGCACTTTGTAGCGTTATTCATTTCCTCCTTTATAGAAGTCTTGGAGGAAGAATGAAGTGATCTTGTGATGCTTGTTCTAATGCACTTTGTAAGCAGTTATTCATTTTCTCCTTTATAGAAGTCTTGGAGGAAGAATGAAGTGATCTTGTGATGCTTGTTCTAATGCACTTTGTAAGCAGTTATTCATTTTCTCCTTTATAGAAGTCTTGGAGGAAGAATGAAGTGATCTTGTGTTGCTTGTTCTAATGCACTTTGTAAGCAGTTATTCATTTTCTCCGTTATAGAAGTCTTGGAGGAAGAATGAAGTGATCTTGTGATGCTTGTTCTAATGCACTTTGTAAGCAGTTATTCATTTTCTCCTTTATAGAAGTCTTGGAGGAAGAATGAAGTGATCTTGTGATGCTTGTTCTAATGCACTTTGTAAGCAGTTATTCATTTTCTCCTTTATAGAAGTCTTGGAGGAAGAATGAAGTGATCTTGTGATGCTTGTTCTAATGCACTTTGTAAGCAGTTATTCATTTTCTCCTTTATAGAAGTCTTGGAGGAAGAATGAAGTGATCTTGTGATGCTTGTTCTAATGCACTTTGTAAGCAGTTATTCATTTCCTCCTTTATAGAAGTCTTGGAGGAAGAATGAAGTGATCTTGTGATGCTTGTTCTAATGCACTTTGTAAGCAGTTATTCATTTCCTCCTTTATAGTAGTCTTGGAGGAGGAATGAAGTGATCTTGTGTTGCTTGTTCTAATGCACTTTGTAAGCAGTTATTCATTTCCTCCTTTATAGTAGTCTTGGAGGAGGAATGAAGTGATCTTGTGATGCTTGTTCTAATGCACTTTGTAAGCAGTTATTCATTTTCTTAAGACTGTTCTTGATACCGTCGCTCCATCTTTTCAGTGGTATTACTCTATGCTCTGTACTGGCTATACTTTTGGTTGTAGCTCTCTGTGGTAGACGATACCAGTGCATTTTTGTCAGGTGTCCAAACTATTTAATCTGTTGTTCTTTTATGATTGCATGACATCCAGTCTTCTGATTTGTCTCTTATTGTCACACCTGCAGCTCTTCTAAGGCGCCTCATATTCGTTGTTATGATGTTCTGCTCAGTAGCTGTTGTTATTTGCCATGTTTGACACTGGTAACATATTGTCGGCCAGGAAATCGTTCTTATAAGATTTACTTTAGTGTTTTAGCGGTCTCTATGTGACAACAGTGGAGTTAACTGCCCCAGAAACAAAGTCAGTAACTGATATAGAGTAAGTAAAACATACAGAAGATCTACAGAAACAAAGTCAGTAACTGATATAGAGTAAGTAAAACATACAGAAGATCTACAAGAAACAAAGTCAGTAACTGATATAGAGTAAGTAAAACATACAGAAGATCTACAAGAAACAAAGTCATTAACTGATATAGAATAAGTAAAACATACAGAAGATCTACAAGAAACAAAGTCAGTAACTGATATAAAGTAAGTAAAACATACAGAAGATCTACAAGAAACAAAGTCAGTAACTGATATAGAGTAAGTAAAACATACAGAAGATCTACAAGAAACAAAGTCAGTAACTGATATATAGAATAAGTAAAACATACAGAAGATCTACAAGAAACAAAGCCAGTAACTGATATAGAGTAAATAAAACATACAGAAGATCTACAAGAAACAAAGCCAGTAACTGATATAGAGTAAATAAAACATACAGAAGATCTACAAGAAACAAAGCCAGTAACTGATATATAGAATAAGTAAAACATACAGAAGATCTACAAGAAACAAAGCCAGTAACTGATATATGTTTTTAGTTTAGTCGTCGGATCACCATCACTGCACGTCGAACAAATTAGTCCATAAGTGCTCCGATCTCTCCTCAGTATGTCCATCAGTTGTGGCGACTAACGACACCGGTTCTTTGTTGGTTTACCATTCTTCTTTGTCTGCCAGCATAGCGTTCTTGTCGAGCTACACCACACTTAACTTTGAGTTCTTGCAGTCTGGTTAGTGTTGTGGATGCACCGCTATTACGTGAATCATGTACACGCCCTCTCTCCTTAAGGAATTTATAATATCAGCCTGGTCCATTGCTCGTCCGCTTTGGACAGCAGCCATACCTGCAAGCCTATCCGCACGTTCATTCCCCTTACACCTGCATGCCCTGGTACAAAAATAAAACTGATCTTTGTCAGCTTAGACCTCCCCAGCGATTCTATCCAATGTCTCCTAGCCCATCCTGTTTCAATCTTCCTGAGCATACTCATTGAGTCACTGAGAAAACATGCATGGATAAAAGTCTGTGATTCTAGCCAAATCATCGCTTTGGTAACGCCATGATTTCCATAGTGAGACTGCTTGTAGTCACGGCAAAACCACCACTGTCTTCCTTCACAACATCACCTCCGACCTGAGCAGTGAAAGCCCACGAGCTCCGCACATGTCGAATCACCGAACCATCCGTATAAATGATTACATCATGCTCAGATGCGTTCTCAGAAATTAATGCCTGAACCTCTGCCTCCACAACAAGTGGGTTGTGTTGCCTGTATTCTTTATCAAGTTCGATGCATACAGAAAAGGATGTAGCGATTGCTCTTGGCACCGGTATCCATTCTTCACCGGGATCAATGTCTTCAAGTGTACACACCTGTTCAATACAGTCCTCGGCCTGACCCATCCAAGATTTTCCTCTTTTAACCTATTTCCTTTTGTCTCTTTATTTCCAAGTGCAGAGGATGTTGTGTGTCAGCATTGACTCGAAGGTATGCCCGTGCACGGCTCATCAGTATTCTATACTCCATAGTAGGATAGTCAAGGAGATAGCGCATCGCCCTGCACGACGTGTCTTTAGTGCAACCAAGTATAATGCGCATCGCCTCGTTCTGTATTCTTTCCAGTCGTTCTATCTGACTATGACTGAGAGTCAGGATCGCCAGCGCATACTCAAGCACAGAAAGGACCAGACCCTGGTATAAAATACAAAGATGGCGCTGTTCACAATCCGCCGCAGCCATTACCCTCATCGCCAGCAAACCTTTCCTCGCCTTCATTATCACATGAGCTATGTGTTCCGTAAAGCTAGACTACGATCAAAACGCAACCCCAGGTATTTCATAGACTGAGATCGCTCCACTACCTCTGAACACAAAACCACAGATGGTGTTGGAGTGTTGACGATGTGGTTGTTTAAAGAGAACCATGTCACCGCTGCTTTTGTGGGGTTGACCAACGCTCCTGCTTCAACGCACCATCTACCTATGCGGTCGAGTTCTGACTGAAGTTCCTCCACAAGCTGTTCTCTATCCTTGCCTGACGATACACCAACACATCATCTGCATATGACATTGTCCTTCCTCTACCCGTGATCTGCTCTTTTGTGATGCTCACAGTATAGGCATTGAACAACACCGGAGATAATGGTGACCCCTGTGGTAAGCCAGGGTGGATTGTTGTTGCTGATGACGCCCAACTGCCACATTTAAACACTATCTTTCGCTGGAAGAGGGCCGCAAAGATCCAATTGAGGAGGAATGGGCTGATATTGAGTTCAGTCAGCTGCACCATTAAAAATGCAACGGCACTCTATTATAGGCATCTTCAAGGTCAATTGCAGCAGCACATGTCTCAATGCCCGAGTGAAAACCCTCATAGACATCGTAGGCGAACACCGCTGCGTTACGCCATGTTTCTCTATATGGACGGTACCCTCCAAGGGTGGGTGGAAGGAGACGTAACCTCTCTAGTTGGCAGGATATTTTTCTGGCAATTATTTTCTCCAGCAACTTGCCTATTGTATTCTGCATGGTGATTACCCGATAGCCCTGAATTTTTGTGTGGTCTTTGCCAGGCTTCGGCAGAGGCCTGATGAAAACAAGGGTAGGGCTCTGTTTGTGCACTATTTAGAGCAGAGTGACCAGAAAGACATTGTAGGGCGAAACACTGCAAGACAATCCATTGCAGCTAAATGTAAGAACCAGGAATTAGATGTAGATGATTTGGTGACGGTGGAGGAAATCAAGGATGCTGTACGGAGAGCAAAAACAGTGCACCTGGTCCAGATGGCATACGATATGGTGACATTGACGGGTTGTCTGATGGGAGTGGGAAGAACTGGCTGGCATCTACAACAAAAGCATTACGACTGCAATAATCAACGAAGAATGGTTGCACAGCTACCTAGTAACTGATATATATAGTAAGTAAAACATACAGAAGATCTACAAGAAACAAAGTCAGTAACTGATATATAGAGTAAGTAAAACATACAGAAGTTCTACAAGAAACAAAGTCAGTAACTGATATATAGTAAGTAAAACATACAGAAGATCTACAAGAAACAAAGTCAGTAACTGATATAGAGTAAATAAAACATACAGAAGATCTACAAGAAACAAAGTCAGTAACTGATATATAGTAAGTAAAACATACAGAAGATCTACAAGAAACAAAGTCAGTAACTGATATATAGTAAGTAAAACATACAGAAGATCTACAAGAAACAAAGTCAGTAACTGATATAAAGTAAGTAAAACATACAGAAGATCTACAAGAAACAAAGTCAGTAACTGATATAGAGTAAATAAAACATACAGAAGATCTACAAGAAACAAAGTCAGTAACTGATATAGAGTAAGTAAAACATACAGAAGATCTACAAGAAACAAAGTCAGTAACTGATATAGAGTAAGTAAAACATACAGAAGATCTACAAAAAACAAAGTCAGTAACTGATATAAAGTAAGTAAAACATACAGAAGATCTACAAGAAACAAAGTCAGTAACTGATATATAGAATAAGTAAAACATACAGAAGATCTACAAGAAACAAAGTCAGTAACTGATATAGAGTAAGTAAAACATACAGAAGATCTACAAGAAACAAAGTCAGTAACTGATATAGAGTAAATAAAACATACAGAAGATCTACAAGAAACAAAGTCAGTAACTGATATAGAGTAAGTAAAACATACAGAAGATCTACAAGAAACAAAGTCAGTAACTGATATAAAGTAAGTAAAACATACAGAAGATCTACAAGAAACAAAGTCAGTAACTGATATATAGAATAAGTAAAACATACAGAAGATCTACAAGAAACAAAGCCAGTAACTGATATATAGAATAAATAAAACATACAGAAGATCTACAAGAAACAAAGTCAGTAACTGATATAGAGTAAATAAAACATACAGAAGATCTACAAGAAACAAAGTCAGTAACTGATATAAAGTAAGTAAAACATACAGAAGATCTACAAGAAACAAAGTCAGTAACTGATATAGAGTAAATAAAACATACAGAAGATCTACAAGAAACAAAGTCAGTAACTGATATATAGAATAAGTAAAACATACAGAAGTTCTACAAGAAACAAAGTCAGTAACTGATATAGAATAAGTAAAACATACAGAAGATCTACAAGAAACAAAGCCAGTAACTGATATAGAGTAAGTAAAACATACAGAAGATCTACAAGAAACAAAGTCAGTAACTGATATATAGAGTAAGTAAAACATACAGAAGATCTACAAGAAACAAAGTCAGTAACTGATATAAAGTAAAACATAGAGAAGATCTACAAGAAACAAAGTCAGTAACTGATATATAGAATAAGTAAAACATACAGAAGATCTACAAGAAACAAAGTCAGTAACTGATATAAAGTAAGTAAAACATACAGAAGATCTACAAGAAACAAAGTCAGTAACTGATATAGAGTAAGTAAAACATACAGAAGATCTACAAGAAACAAAGCCAGTAACTGATATATAGAATAAGTAAAACATACAGAAGATCTACAAGAAACAAAGTCAGTAACTGATATAAAGTAAGTAAAACATACAGAAGTTCTACAAGAAACAAAGTCAGTAACTGATATAGAGTAAGTAAAACATACAGAAGATCTACAAGAAACAAAGTCAGTAACTGATATAGAGTAAGTAAAACATACAGAAGATCTACAAGAAACAAAGTCAGTAACTGATATAAAGTAAGTAAAACATACAGAAGATCTACAAGAAACAAAGTCAGTAACTGATATAAAGTAAGTAAAACATACAGAAGATCTACAAGAAACAAAGCCAGTAACTGATATAAAATAAGTAAAACATACAGAAGATCTACAAAAAACAAAGTCAGTAACTGATATAAAGTAAGTAAAACATACAGAAGATCTACAAGAAACAAAGTCAGTAACTGATATAGAGTAAGTAAAACATACAGAAGATCTACAAGAAACAAAGTCAGTAACTGATATAGAGTAAGTAAAACATACAGAAGATCTACAAGAAACAAAGCCAGTAACTGATATATAGAATAAGTAAAACATACAGAAGATCTACAAGAAACAAAGTCAGTAACTGATATAAAGTAAGTAAAACATACAGAAGTTCTACAAGAAACAAAGTCAGTAACTGATATAGAGTAAGTAAAACATACAGAAGATCTACAAGAAACAAAGTCAGTAACTGATATAGAGTAAGTAAAACATACAGAAGATCTACAAGAAACAAAGTCAGTAACTGATATAGAGTAAGTAAAACATACAGAAGATCTACAAGAAACAAAGCCAGTAACTGATATATAGAATAAGTAAAACATACAGAAGATCTACAAGAAACAAAGTCAGTAACTGATATAAAGTAAGTAAAACATACAGAAGTTCTACAAGAAACAAAGTCAGTAACTGATATAGAGTAAGTAAAACATACAGAAGATCTACAAGAAACAAAGTCAGTAACTGATATAGAGTAAGTAAAACATACAGAAGATCTACAAGAAACAAAGTCAGTAACTGATATAAAGTAAGTAAAACATACAGAAGATCTACAAGAAACAAAGTCAGTAACTGATATAAAGTAAGTAAAACATACAGAAGATCTACAAGAAACAAAGCCAGTAACTGATATAAAATAAGTAAAACATACAGAAGATCTACAAAAAACAAAGTCAGTAACTGATATAAAGTAAGTAAAACATACAGAAGATCTACAAGAAACAAAGTCAGTAACTGATATAGAGTAAGTAAAACATACAGAAGATCTACAAGAAACAAAGTCAGTAACTGATATAGAGTAAGTAAAACATACAGAAGATCTACAAGAAACAAAGCCAGTAACTGATATATAGAATAAGTAAAACATACAGAAGATCTACAAGAAACAAAGTCAGTAACTGATATAAAGTAAGTAAAACATACAGAAGTTCTACAAGAAACAAAGTCAGTAACTGATATAGAGTAAGTAAAACATACAGAAGATCTACAAGAAACAAAGTCAGTAACTGATATAGAGTAAGTAAAACATACAGAAGATCTACAAGAAACAAAGTCAGTAACTGATATAAAGTAAGTAAAACATACAGAAGATCTACAAGAAACAAAGTCAGTAACTGATATAAAGTAAGTAAAACATACAGAAGATCTACAAGAAACAAAGCCAGTAACTGATATATAGAATAAGTAAAACATACAGAAGATCTACAAGAAACAAAGCCAGTAACTGATATAGAGTAAGTAAAACATACAGAAGATCTACAAGAAACAAAGTCAGTAACTGATATAAAGTAAGTAAAACATACAGAAGATCTACAAGAAACAAAGTCAGTAACTGATATAAAGTAAGTAAAACATACAGAAGATCTACAAGAAACAAAGTCAGTAACTGATATATAGAATAAGTAAAACATACAGAAGATCTACAAGAAAAAAAACAACTAATGAATATGAATCTTACCGTATCTAATCTTGTCTAATTTTATTTTAGTCGTTAAAAGGTAACACCCAACTTCTCAGTGTGACTCAAGCCAATATAATTGACTGTAACTGGTGAAACGAACAAAGTTATTACCACTTATGAAACTTGTTCATATCCGTAAACTTGCCCATGTCCGTGTTTCTGTATTTTCGTACTGCTTTCACAGTTATTACATCTATTAAGAAAAATTGTGAACAAAATAATCCATCACTGATTAACGTGGAGGTGGAGACCCTCTTGAATGACATCATCAATGATACAGATGTGGTTATTTACACCGATGGTTCAGTCATTCGCCAACAATGCCGTGCGTTGGCTTTTTCAGCACTCTCAGGAGGAAAAATAATAAGAGAGGCCAATGGGACCTACGCAACAACCACAAGTAGTGTGATAATGGAGGTTCGAGCGCTTACGGAGACGGTGACATGGTTGGCATCTCACAACTACTCTCGTATTTTCATACTCAGTGACATTCATGAGCATGATTCGTAAAGTCGAATCAGGAGTGGTGAGCCGCAACTGGGTAAGGTACTTATCTTATCTTATCTTAACACATATGCCGTGAAGCGGCGTGGGAGATTTAGTTTCTGTCTTGTGCTAGGTGTGTTGCGATTGACGTTGTCAGTCCATGCTTTTGCAGGGCAGAGATGTTATCTATCCGTCGTGTTCTTGGCCTGCCTCGTGCTCTGCACCCTGTGTCCATTATTGTCGGCACGAGATGGTAGTAAATGTGATTCCATTCTCATTAGATGGTCGAACCACTTGATTCTTTGCTTCTCGATGTACTGTATGCATGGTATAGTACCAACGATGCTTCTGATATTCTCGTTTCTCACTCTATCTCGCCTTGTAACGTTGACAGTTTTCGTAGACATCTCATTTCACATGTTGTAATCTTTCTTTCTTGTGTCTTAGCCAGGGGCCACTGATAGCAGAGAGTTGGAATCAATATGCAGTTTATCAGTTGTCGTTTGACTGCCATGTTAATGCTTGAATGTTTTAATAGTGGTGACAGTTGGTATATCACTGCGTTTGCCTTCTGGCATCTAGTCTCGATTTCTCTGTCCATCTTTCCATCTGCTGTGAATATACTCCCGAGATATTTGAATTCTGGTAGAGGTACTAGTACAGACAATGATCAGAGAAATCACCTTCATTTTTGTCCCTGGGCGCGCAGGAGTTAGGGGTAATGAACAAGCTGATAGATTGGCTGGCTTGGCTACAATATCAGAGGGAGCTGCCATGGATCGAAATGACATTCTTCACGCATTGAGACAGTCTTTCCGAACAGAGGAGTTTCAGGGTCGTGTATCCCCCTCGCTGACTAGATTTGAGAGAGATGGGTGTCAATATTGGTGCAGCCCAACAAGAACAACATACTAAATATGCAAAAAGATTGATTAATCAACATTTAACTGACGTGTTGGGCCGCTGGACGCTACTGAATGTGCTGTGGCAGAGATCGGAGCACCTATGGACATGTCCGGAGTGCTATGATGATAGTCCTCATATAACTGATAACTGTCTTTTCGTAGGGTTTCTTACTTTTATTTTTGTCTGCGCCAAAACTAGCAAAGCATTTTCGATATCTCCTTTTTCTGTCTGAGTAGACAGACTGCCATTGTGTTGTCGTGTCTTCATTGTCACTGAAGGTTAATGTGTTTACATGTGTCTCCCTTCATTGTGTGGCTAGCATAATTGACTCATAACAACGCCATTAAGCCATTACAGAGGCATACACTTGTGAGCCAATCACACCCCCAGGCATATTAGTGACTTTTCACGTAGAACACATTTTCCTTTATACTAAACCTTTCAAGTTTTTATTGTGGCTATAAATAATCAAACTTGTTCTTTCTTCTTCTTCAAACACTCCATAACGATCACTTATTAAACCATTCTTTCTAATTTGTATGTGATCTGACCCTAAGAGCGATTGTACGTTGTGCCAGTAATGCGCCTACAAGTGGGTCAGCACATCTGATTTCTGCGACGCATTTTAATTACTAGGGTAGCTTTCCTAGGCCCCTACCTCAGTCACCTCTTACGACATGTCTTGTAGGTCGCAGTGTTACTAATCTTTTCTCCCCTTGCGAGCCCCGGCAACGCACGGGTGAATAATAAAACAAATGTTTATATAACTAGTAATTTCAATGATATGTATTACTCTGACACCTTTCCGCAAACGGCTTAAACGCAAAACCTTTGAATGATAACAATTTGTGTGTGATAAAACAGCTGGGGTCGGAACTTTGTAACGTTCATGGTAGGGAAAGAGTTAAAGCCAGAACTCGCTTTGAAACTGATATCATAACTTATTCTACTTCTTGTAATAGCCCGCTAATAATTCAGGTGTGGTCAGCGCGTTTGGTATGGCGCTTATGATTGATGTTTGCGTAAAGGCATGATTTCCTTATAATCAGTGTCCCTCGCCATACATACGTGCCCTCTCTTACTTCAGAAGTGTGATATCCCAACTGATATAACAGCTGAAAATATTACAACAGTTCTAGCAAATAAGTATTGGATTTGAGAACAGAAATCAGAATAAATCCAAAGCAACAGTTTCAACAACAAACTAGCGATATTATTTTTCACACAAAAACTATCCATACGCTGGATAACAAAATATTCTTCTAGTTTGTTACATTTCGTTAACAAAATGTTAACGAATGGCTAGAACTTGAAAAAAAAATGCAAGTGCTGAGTTAGGATTAATTTTATTATTATTTTCTTATTTTCAAAATAGATTGCTTTCTTCTTAGATTTAGCGCAGAGTTCATCTGGAGTACGCCTCACGAATTTTCAAGCTATCTTGAAGAATGTGTGCAAATTGTATGGGCGTCTGTGGGCGGTATCTTGTAGGGGCTTCAGGATAAGTGGTGGTAATGGCCGGTACGCGTGATGCAGTGATAGTGCCCGGTAGGCGTGATGTAGTGGTTTTGCCCGGTAGGCGTGATGTAGTGGTAGTCAGAATGGTCCACCTCCGGTGTTTGCTTGCGTTAACACTGTGATAGTAACTGACTCATAAACTCATAAACATTACAAACCACTTTCTATTGTTCCATGTTTATTGGTTAGATTACACAGTGTCATCAGCATACATAGTGAGATACATGTAAGTGGTATGTGTGTCCTTTTACTTCGATATGTTCGTCGTATTCATCACTATTATATTGTCTCAGTCGCCCGCACGTCCGTTCACCTCCGCCATTCCTATCGGTCTCCCTAAGTCGCTATCTTGTTTCGTAGGGTCGTCGTTAACCTACATGAAACCACTACGTTCTTGTCTCTCCTAGCGTTCCTACTATAATGTGCAATCTCGGTGTGCAATTATCTTATGTCTGTCCATCCGATTGCTCATCTGTGTTGTTATCAACTGTTTGCTGTCCCTATATGGAGTGTCAGAGATATCCTTCTACGGAATAGATATATCCTTCTACAGGATAACTGTTCTTCTACAGGTATGATAACAATATCCTTCTATAGGATAACTATGTTCTTCTACAGGTATGATAACAATATCCTTCTACAGGATAACTATGTTCTTCTACAGGTAGTGAACTCGAAACACAACCCAGGCGTACCTGGTTCGAACTCCGCGGCGAACAAGTTTGGAAGCAAATTCGTTTCCGTGGGATTTTTACGAAAGTAAAAATAGACCTCACCGTTCAGAAAGCAATGGCAAACTATTGAACGTATAAGTGGTGACCTGAAAATCAACGACTCGTTTACTGTGGTTGATGGCTACGTCCTGTAAAGGATATGCCACGATTTAAAGAATTCTAAGATAAGATGCAAATTGTATTATGGTATTACAGACCGACTCCCCGATATATCCTAGCAATGGTGTTGTCTATTTTTAATATTCATTCATCATTTTTGCATAATCAAATCCGATCCTCGTGGAGCATAGGGTCTCATCAGCTGTTATCCACTTTCCCGATATGTGGTTGTTTTCTTTATGGTTTCCCAGGGCAATCTGGCATCCTTCATTTCCTCAAGAAGACTCCATCTTCAGTCTGATTAAGACGTCCCTTTTTCTGTTCCCTTGTGGGCTCCACTCAAGTGCTTATCTGGTGACACTTAACTCAAAAATAACAGCAAAATAACGTTGGGATGACTCTTCCTTCGATACAAAGACATATTCAAGCATGGCTCGTAAACGATTATTAATATATAAGACTGGGAGAAGCTCGCAAGGTATACATCCAGTAGAAGACAGGTTCTGAAAACAGATCTGATAGCTGATGAAGGAAGCTAGATTAAGATAACTTGCTGACATAAAACGTACCAAGAGGATAAATAAACCCACTATAAAAACTAGATATATTGCCTTGCGAGACTAACACAATGTCATCATCAAATCCCATCTGAATATATTCATCTGTTCTTTTCTCTGTCCATGGCATACGTAGGACAATTAGCTAATATTTATATTCAAAAGTGCATATAGTATAAATGGAATCATCAAGAGAAAGGGCAGCCCAAGAAAAAGATGGATTGATGCAGTTACAGACATTTTAAAACTCCACATTACCACAGCATATCAAGCGACAGAGTGTGCACTATCTTGGAAACTGATCAACAGTTAAACCTGCTACGTCTAACGGCAAAAAAAGCAGAGAATGACAAAAGAAAGAAAGAAAGATATAGTATACGTTTTTCCACTACCTTGTTCATTATCCATCTCTCATACCCATACGTTGCGTTGCTACCGTGTCTATTCTGCTCTCTTAGTATTCTGATCTTTGTTGTTCTATCTGCTCCATTGCATATAGCTTTTAGTTGTTAAAGTTTTTATAAGGCTGTGTTTGTTCTTCTTTTAATAAAACGTTTAACGGCATAAGATGAATACAATAATAATTATATACATCAATACACCAATCAACACAGAACAGGAGTTGTTAGCCTAAACACACTGAAATACATGCTTGTAAGGAGATCGGAGCAATTATGGACATGTCCGATGTGCGATGAAGATGATTCTCAAATGAACAATGAACAATAATAATATATATCTTTATGAATGTATGTAAGAATATGTATGTATGTCTGTCAAAATGTATGCAAAATAGTATGCAAAATGTATGCAAAATGTATGCAAAATAGTATGTGTATTATTACGATTTTGGGTAAAAATGTGTGTGTGTGTGTGAATGTCTTTAAGAATATATGTAATCCTGTCGTTAGGGATGTATGTAAGAATGTCTGTAAGAAAGTCTGTCAGATTCTCAGTAAGCTTGCCAGTAACAATTATGTTAAATTTTCTTTGAGAATGAAATGATTCTCAATGAACAATACAATCATTAACCTATATATCGAAGTATGAACATTGATATGTCTGTCAAAATGATAATAGTTCAAATGATCAAATGTATTCAAAATATATTGTATTACATAAATGTGTAATGCTCTACGATACATATTCAATCCGTCGATAGATTATTCAAGACTCTGATAAGTCATTCAATCTCAGTATTAACTCCATACATATTAACCTTCGAAATCATTACAACCTTCCATCCATCATTCAACCCTCCGATACATCATTCAACTTCAATCATCCATGGTTCAACCCCCAATCCAAAATTCAACCCCTCCCATCATTCAACCTCTTCCATCAATCATTCAACCCCTCCCATCCATGACTCAAGCCTTCCCATTCAACTCCATCCAACATTCACCTATACGCATCCACCATTCAATTCTCCACTAAACACACAACTCTACCTTTCCAACATTCATCTCCCTCTTTCCACCATTCTACTTCACTTATCCAACATACAACACCAATCCACCATTCAACTCTACATATTCAACATAAAACTCCACTAATTCATCATTCAACTCCATCTATTATTTAACGACACGATTTCATTATTCATCATTCAACTTCACCCATCCAACATTCAACTTCACCCATCCAACATTCAACTTCACCCATCCAACATTCAACTTCACCCATCCAACATTCAACTTCACCCATCCAACATTCAACTTCACCCATCCAACATTCAACACACAACTCCCCCTAGAGAAAATTCAACTTTATCTATCCAACATTCAACTCTACCCATCCAACATTCAACTCCCTTAGAAAATTCAACTTTATATATCCAACATTCAACTCTACCCATCCAAGACACAACTCCCCCTAGCGAAATTCAACTTTATCTATCCAACATTCAACACCCATACATTCACTCCATCCATGCAACATTAAATACAATCTATTTTTCAACTATACGCATCGACCATTCAATTCTACCCATCCAACACACACTCCACCCACCCAACATACAACTCCACCCACACCACTCCACCTTTCCATCATTCAACTCTACCTACACATCATTAAATTTCACCCATTCATCATTCAACTCCATCCAATATTCAACTCTACCTAACCAACATTCAACTTTACCCATCCAACATTCAACTCCATCCAATATTCAACTCTACCCATCCAACATTCAACTCTACCCATCCAACATTCAACTCTACCCAACCAACATTCAACTCTACCCAACCAACATTCAACTCTACCCATCCAACATTCAACTCTATCCATCCAACATTCAGCTCAACCCATCCAATATTCAATTCCACCCATCCAACGTTCAGCTCCACCCATCCAACATTCAACTCTACCCATCCAACATTCAACTCTACCCATCCAACATTCAACTCTACCCATCCAACATTCAACTCTACCCATCCAACATTCAACTTCACCCATCCAACATTCAACTCTACCCATCCAACATTCAACTCTACCCATCCAACATTCAACTTCACCCATCCAACATTCAACTCTCCAACATTCAACTCTACCCATCCAACATTCAACTCTACCCATCCAACATTCAACTCTACCCATCCAATATTCAACTCTAACCATCCAACATTAAGCTCTACCCATCCAACATTCAACTCTACCCATCCAACATTCAACTTTACCCATCCAACATTCAGTTCTACCCATCCAACATTCAACTCCTCCCATCCAACATTCAACTCTACCCATCCAACATTCAACTCTACCCATCCAACATTCAACTCTACCCATCCAACATTCAACTCTACCCATCCAACATACAACTCTACCCATCCAACATTCAGTTCTACCCATCCAACATTCAACTCCTCCCATTCCTCATTCAACTTTATCTACGACTCAACTATCTAAGCGAGACGAACTTTACGAAACAAGCTCTAACAAACAAAGATAACACTTGTAAATCTCTCAACCCTTCTCTGTCCAAATATCGCTCATCATATCTACGCATTAGACTACCTTTGTTCGATATTACGTTTATATCTATCAATACACATGCCACTAGTTTTGCACGGTTGAATATGAATAACGTGTATCATGCGAAATAATATGCATCGTACCTGCTATCTACCGCTGCGTTTCCCATAGAGCCCAGGCTTATCTACCGCCTTCTATTATGACAAATACACCCTCTATATAATACTAAACAATAATATGGTTCATAGTTGAAAAAGGGAATATCTTACCACAAATATATTTCATAAATGATTTCAACAATAGCAAACGTTGTACAACACCCAGAATAAAAGTACTCATTCTTGTTTAACACCTAACGTTCTGTAACTAGATCTTCCTTTGAGCGGAACCAGAGATTCATACCAATATTAGTACCAGTTGTTTGACGTGTCTACATACTTGTACCCTTGATCCTGAGCCAGACAAATACAGTTATATTACAAAAACATACCAATAAGTCTGATGTAAATTTAGCCCAGGTGATGAATGTGCTGTACTATCAAAGACAAATTCAGGCCAAATAGAATGTACCGAAAAAATGCGATGTTTTTACGTCGGTTAAGAAAAAATATTAACAAGTTGTGCCTGTTGTTATTTTTCTCGCAAAACATACTCTGTGTCTCAGTGGTGTGAAGATCAAATAAATAATAACGGAATGGTTTACAAACTGCATGACAATAACATGTAACACTAGACGTAAATATGTTGAGCTAAACAAAATGGTGTTATCTAGTTGTTATCATGATGTTTGTTATTATTATTATTATGATATATAACTAGTTACACATGGTGAAGATTAGAAATGCCGTTAGAATCACATCATATTTTTCACCCTTCACCCCTAGGAATTCATTGTTCCACAATCAAGGTCTTCCAAGTCATCCTATACAAGGCCACTTTTTCCTTCTTTCTTGTGGGGTAGCTATAAATGTCCTTGGTTGTGGTTTCTGTAGCTATCTAGTGTTTCTTACTGGGTGGGGTAGCTATAACCACCCACTCTCCCTAGTCGCCCCTAACCACATGCGTGGCAGGTAACAGTGGTTATATTCTTTACACCCCTAATTTGGGACCCGAGAACCACTCGGAATCATTGCATCTTGACTCGGAATTATATGATGCATCCAACATATTAGAAGACAACAAATGAAATGCTTCGGTCACCTAATAAGAATGAAACCTGATCTACTACCATCTCGCGCCTATAACAACCGACAACACGGACGCAGAGCCTGAGGGAACCAAAACCTGACGGATAGATGATATCACAGAAATCCTGCAATATCAAAGACTAACAACTACAAATGCAACACACCTGGCACAGGGTGGAAAAACTGAAACTCCCCACATCGCTTCACGGCACATGTGGATAAGACAAGACTAAACACATAGTTAACACCCATCACTGACTAATTATTATCTTTAGCGGAGTTAACGTATAACACTGACTAATTATTATCTTTAGCAGAGTTAACGTATAACACTGACTAGTTATTATCTTTAGCAGAGTTAACGTATAACACTGACTAATTATTATCTTTAGCAGAGTTAACGTATAACACTGACTAATTATTATCTTTAGCAGAGTTAACGTATAACACTGACTAATTATTATCTTTAGCAGAGTTAACGTATAACACTGACTAATTATTATCTATAGCAGAGTTAACGTATAACACTGACTAATTATTATCTATAGCAGAGTTAACGTATAACACTGACTAATTATTATCTTTAGCAGAGTTAACGTATAACACTGACTAATTATTATCTTTAGCAGAGTTAACGTATAACACTGACTAATTATTATCTATGTCTGGTTAACATATCTTCGCTTTTTTCTTTCTTCAATCACTGCTTTTTATCTTGCAGCAACAGTATAAGAGATAATTTATAGCGAGCTTTGAAACGCTATAAATATAGTTTTTCTGCTTGACATTTTGAGGTTTATCTTTGCATGGGCGTACCTTTTACTTTATTATCTTTACGAGTTTAAGTATAACCACTCTTAGAGAGCACTGTCATTATTAAACTTTAGAGGCTGAACTATTGATAATTTATTTCTTGACGAGTTATATAACTGACTAATTATTATCTTTGTATCACTTTTCCTGATGTTTTATTTCAAAACCGGTCTCTTCTGATACTGTATTCTGCTGTAGACAGTTATCGTTCATGACTAGTATTTCTATGTTTAGCAGGTCAACGTTGGCATGACTAATAATCTTTAGCAGAGATTAGTTTACAATATTATTTCTTAGTGTTAACGTGATACATGACTATTGATTACTTTGTCATTTATCATAATGCTATTATTATCTTTGTGAGTTAACTGTATACTGACTATTATTATTTTTGCAGTTACTAACCGACTAATTATTCTTTAGCAGAGTTAACGTCACTTGACTAATTATTATCTTTGCGAGTTAACGTATAACACTGACTAATTATTATCTTTAGCAGAGTTAACGTATAACACTGACTAATTATTATCTTTAGCAGAGTTAACGTATAACACTGACTAATTATTATCTTTAGCAGAGTTAACATATAACACTGACTAATTATTATCTATAGCAGAGTTAACGTATAACATTGACTAATTATTATCTATAGCAGAGTTAACGTATAACACTGACTAATTATTATCTATAGCAGAGTTAACATATAACACTGACTAATTATTATCTATAGCAGAGTTAACGTATAACACTGACTAATTATTATCTATAGCAGAGTTAACGTATAACACTGACTAATTATTATTATGCAGAGTTAACGTATAACACTGACTAATTATTATATATAGCAGAGTTAACGTATAACACTGACTAATTATTATCTTTAGCAGAGTTAACGTATAACACTGACTAATTATTATCTATAGCAGAGTTAACGTATAACACTGACTAATTATTATCTATAGCAGAGTTAACATATAACACTGACTAATTATTATCTTTAGCAGAGTTAACATATAACACTGACTAATTATTATCTTTAGCAGAGTTAACGTATAACACTGACTAATTATTATATATGTCTGTGTTAACATATCTTCCTTTGTTTCTTTTCTCCAATCATGTTTTGTCTCGCAGCAACAGGATAAGAAGAAATTTATAGAACGAGCTTTTGAAAGCGCTTCATAAATAGTGTTTTCCACTGCCTCTGCCATTTTTGAGGTCTACATTTTGCATGGGCGACCTTTTTCTTTGTTTCCACTTTATCGGAGTAGCATCCCTCTTTGATGCTCACTGTCTGTTAGTAATCTGCTTATGTGGCTGAACTATTTAATTTGTTGTTTCTTGACGAAGTTCAGTACTGGTGTTACGCTGATGTTGTACCCACTTTTTCCTGATGTCTTCATTTCAAAACCGGTCTCTTCTTGATACTCCGTGCATTCTGCGTAGACAGTTCATCTCTGTTGTGACTAGTTTTCTTCTATAGTTTAATGTCAGCGTCCAAGTTTGGCAATGATAGCATAATTTTGAGAGAAAGATTGTGTTTTACAATGTTATTTTAGTGTTCGTGATGACATGTTTGCATTACAAAATTGGTGTCATTTGTCATATGCTTTGATTTGCTTTGTTGAATCTGTATTGGACTTTGTTAGTTATTCTTCTATTTACTGAAGAAATGCTCCCTAGGTATGTAACGCCTTTGACTCGATTTAATTGATGTTTGTTCCATGGAGATATTGTTCCATTTTTTTTCTCTGTAGGAAATATCATTAGTTCAGTTTTGTCAATGTCTATTCTCATATTGTTTTCATTAAATTTTAACTGGAATCTTTAATTTTTTGCTGTAACTGTTCCTCTGTTATTGATAGTATTACCTTGATCATCTTTCTACAACTTCTTTCTACATCTTCTTTCTACATCCTATTTCTATATCTTTTATAACTTATTTTGAAATTTGTTTATATCTTCTAAAACTACTTTTAAATATTTTACTCAGCTTGTTTCAACTGTGTCTAACTGACGTGTTCTGATTAGACACATATGTGTTCCTATCTCCAGATCATTCCTGCATTCTCTCACGTCAAGCCCTTTTTTCACCTGAATATTTCACTAATTTCCTCTCTACATGTTTATTCCATAGAACAAGATTGTTAGTTATAACTAAAGAAAATAATGTCAGTAAAAAGTAAATACAGTTACAGTTACTCATTATTTTAGTCCCAGTTACTCATTATTTTAGTCTCAGTTGCTCATTATTTTAGTCTCAGTTGCTCATTATTTTAGTCTCAGTTACTCATTATTTTAGTCTCAGTTACTCATTATTTTAGTCTCAGTTGCTCATTATCTTAGTCTCAGTTACTCATTATTATAGTCTTAGTTGCTCATTATTTTAGTCTCAGTTGTCATTATTTAGTCTCAGTTACTCATTATTTTAGTCTCAGTTACTCATTATTTTAGTCTCAGTTACTCATTATTTTAGTCTCAGTTACTCCTTATTTTAGTCTATCTCTTTTCCATAGAGAAATATGGAAACTAGAAGTAAGGTAGCTTTACAAAGCCCAAAAACAAAATTGGGAGTTCAATGTGGCTAAGAAGGTAAGGTGTTCATTTCTATTTCAACGGTTCTCAGTTAGTTCCTGGAAACGAACAGAATAGGTTCTCAGTTAGTTCCCGTGGGAAACGAACAGAATAGGTTCTCAGTTAGTTCCCGTGGGAAACGAACAGAATAGGTTCTCAGTTAGTTCCCGTGGGAAACGAACAGAATAGGTTCTCAGTTAGTTCCGTGGGAAACGAACAGAATAGGTTCTCAGTTAGTTCCTGGAAACGAACAGAATAGGTTCTCAGTTAGTTCCCGTGTGAAACGAACAGAATAGGTTCTCAGTTAGTTCCCGTGTGAAACGAACAGAATAGGTTCTCAGTTAGTTCCCGTGTGAAACGAACAGAATAGGTTCTCAGTTAGTTCCCGTGTGAAACGAACAGAATAGGTTCTCAGTTAGTTCCGTGTGAAACGAACAGGATATGTTCTCAGTTAGTTCCCGTGTGAAACGAACAGATAGTTCTCAGTTAGTTCCCGTGTGAAACGAACAGAATAGGTTCTCAGTTAGTTCCCGTGTGAAACGAACAGAATAGGTTCTCAGTTAGTTCCCTGTGAAACGAACAGGATATGTTCTCAGTTAGTTCCGTGTGAACGAACAGGATATGTTCTCAGTTAGTTCCCGTGTGAAACGAACAGAATAGGTTCTCAGTTAGTTCCCATGTGAAACGAACAGGATATGTTCTCAGTTAGTTTCCGTGTGAAACGAACAGGATATGTTCTCAGTTAGTTCCCGTGTGAAACGAACAGAATAGGTTCTCAGTTAGTTCCCGTGGGAAACGAACAGAATAGGTTCTCAGTTAGTTCCCGTGTGAAACGAACAGAATAGGTTCTCAGTTAGTTCCCGTGTGAAACGAACAGAATAGGTTCTCAGTTAGTTCCGTGGAAACGAACAGGATATGTTCTCAGTTAGTTCCCGTGTGAAACGAACAGGATATGTTCTCAGTTAGTTCCCGTGTGAAACGAACAGGATATGTTCTCAGTTAGTTCCCATGTGAAACGAACAGGATATGTTCTCAGTTAGTTCCCGTGTGAAACGAACAGAATAGGTTCTCAGTTAGTTCCCGTGTGAAACGAACAGGATATGTTCTCAGTTAGTTTCCGTGTGAAACGAACAGGATATGTTCTCAGTTAGTTCCCGTGTGAAACGAACAGAATAGGTTCTCAGTTAGTTCCCGTGGGAAACGAACAGAATAGGTTCTCAGTTAGTTCCCGTGTGAAACGAACAGAATAGGTTCTCAGTTAGTTCCCGTGTGAAACGAACAGAATAGGTTCTCAGTTAGTTCCTGTGAAACGAACAGAATAGGTTCTCAGTTAGTTCCGTGGAAACGAACAGGATATGTTCTCAGTTAGTTCCCGTGTGAAACGAACAGAATAGGTTCTCAGTTAGTTCCGTGGAAACGAACAGAATAGGTTCTCAGTTAGTTCCGTGTGAAACGAACAGGATATGTTCTCAGTTAGTTCCCGTGTGAAACGAACAGAATAGGTTCTCAGTTAGTTCCCGTGTGAAACGAACAGGATATGTTCTCAGTTAGTTTCCGTGTGAAACGAACAGGATATGTTCTCAGTTAGTTCCCGTGTGAAACGAACAGGATATGTTCTCAGTTAGTTCCCATGTGAAACGAACAGGATATGTTCTCAGTTAGTTCCCATGTGAAACGAACAGGATATGTTCTCAGTTAGTTTCCGTGTGAAACGAACAGGATATGTTCTCAGTTAGTTCCCGTGTGAAACGAACAGGATATGTTCTCAGTTAGTTCCCGTGTGAAACGAACAGGATAGGTTCTCAGTTAGTTCCCGTGTGAGATACGAACAGGATAGGTTTCCCAGAAATCCCAGGTCTCAATGTAGATGCGATTGAGTTCATAGTCCTCTGGAAGCCGAATAATAAAATGTATGTCGTGTGTTCAAGTTAAGGAAATAAAAGAACACAAAATATAAAGAACATTTGGCAGTTTAAAATTGTTAAGAGTAGACTGCAATGTTGCTGCCGAAGTTTAATTCGTTGGGGGGAAAAATAAAGTAAAATAACTACAAATGTTTGACTATCCTCATTGATTATGTTCGGTAACCAACTTGAGAAAATAGATTAGACAAGGATCATAGATCCTGAAATCTTCCCTCCCTCCTCCCCCCCCTCCCTCCCTCCTCCTCCTTCCCCTCCTCCCCCTCCTTTCCCTCCCTCCTTTCCCCTCACTGAGTTACAATGGAGAATAAGAAGAGTATATATAAATAAAGAAGATCCAAAATTAACTGGAGGTGAAAAGTAGAAATGAAAATCGTGGCATATCCTTTACAGGACGTAGCCATCACCACAGTAAACGAGTCGTTGATTTTCTAAGCACTACTTATACGTTCAGTATTTTGTCATTGCTTTCTGAACGGTGAGGTCTATTTTTACCTTTTGTAAAAATCTCACGGAAACGAATTTGCTTCCAAACTTGCCCACCATGGGGTTTGAACTAGGTACGCCTGGGTTTGTGATCGAGCTCACTACCGTTTGAGCTACAGACGCTTACTAAAGAAAAGTAGAACAAGAATTGAGAGAAAAAAATGAGTTACAGCTGGAACACAATACAGAGGGCAGCCAAGAATAGAGAAGAATCATATACATTTGTTGTTAGCCTGAGTAGGGTCAGATAAAAAATGTGATATAAAAACATATCTGAATTATATTCAGTTTCATGTTATTTTACAGTAGACAATTTTATTTAGTTTTTAAAGACAACACTCAAGTATCCAAAAATAATAAATTTATCAAGCAGATTGTTGTAGTTTCCACTCTCATTACTGGAAGTGGGTAGCTAGTTTTCTGATGAATACATGATTGTTGTTCCATGTAGTAATTTCCTTGGGTTGTTATATATATAATTATTTACTAAATTGATGTTGTTCCTTATTGATGATGGCTCCTTTCTTTTCACATGACTTTCATACGTCCACAATATATTCAACGACTATGATGTATTGATATATACATGTTTATTTTGATGTTACAAGTGCTGACAACACACAAACACGTCTATCCATGTCCACTGTTTATGTTCGTCTCTCTATGTTGTCACTACGTCGCTAAGCAGTACTAACAAATCTACGTCAACTAGTTTCACTACGTCAATGTCTCGTTCTAGTGTTGCTACAGCTCATAATGAGCAGATTTGGTGTGCAAACACTACAGTCTCTACTTATGTATTTCTACAAACTTAATCAATCTTAAACAATCTTACAATCTAAACTACCTGTCTAGTCTGTTGGCTACTACCTGGGGTTGGGAGACGGATGTGCCCGTTCCTGGCACACTACTACAAGATAATAATTTCCATAGAACTTGCCAAACTCACACAATTTGTGTGTATGCTGTTTAATTTTGAAATCTAACTGTACCATTTCATTAAAAATGTGTAATTAGTGAGACCTTTATTTTGCGAAAGTCTAAAATAATTTTTCATGTCAAAATTATCATTTACCTTCCTGTATATAATGCACCCAAGAGAACATTACATTTTAAGATAGCTTAATGATTTGTTAAGTATATATGAAAATGTGGGATTAAAATCTTCAATATTAAATATTTTAATGATATTTTTACTACCGGTACCCATCTCTGATGGAACTGCGCCCTTAAATCACATTCCTAATTCTGCCTATACAACGTCCAGTTCTGATCATATTTGATATGAGTCTAAATTCCTTAAAATTATGTACAAACTCACAATCTGTACTCATATCCTCCAACATCAGCTGTGATTCATCAACATGATAACGAAAGCGAAAATTATGACGATGTTTAGATTGTTCGTACTAATTCAAACATACTATGAATACATGATAGAACCGCTGCCTAAATCAGTCAAGAGTTCTAAACATACTATGAGATACTTGATAAGTAGAATGAATGTTCCCATCTACGAAATATTGTATCTTTCTTTTCTTCAATCCTGCTTGCCTCACAGCGTCAGGTCAAGAAGAGGTTTCTAAAACGGGCCCTTGTGTGCGCTTTGTAGATAGTGTCTTTCGTTGCCTCTGTTATCTCTGAGGTCCATCTTTTGCATGGCCGGCCTTTTGCTTTGTACCCATTGTATCGGAGCAGCATTGCTCTTTGAGGTGCACTGTCTTTTGGTAATCTGCTTATGTGGCCGAACCATTTAATTTGTTGTTTCTTGATGAAGTCTAGTACTGATGTTGTACCCACTTTTTCCAGATGTCTTCATTTCTCAACCGGTCTCTTCGTGTTACCTCCAGCATTCTGCATAGACACTTCATTATGCAAAATATTGTATATATAACTCGCTATATGCTATTTGATGATTCTGTTTCCCAAAACATTTAGTAGACATTTGTTGAATGTATTATTGTAACCAACAAAAACAACAACAACCAACTTTTGTTTGATAAAACAGAAATATTGACAAGATGGACAGAATATGTAACGGCTCTATTTGATGATCAAAGAAGCAGTAAACACAGTATAAAGTGCAATGGCAGCCCAAGAATATTAAAATCTGAAGTTGTAAGAGCAATCGAAACAATGAAGCGAGGAAAGGCTGCAGGATTGGACAATATTACTGTGGAAATGTTAACCTCCTTAGAGGATTTTGGTATTTCAACCATTACAGATTTGTGCAATGATATATATAACACAGGATATATACCAAGAGACTTGAAGACATCAGTATTCATACCACTACCCAAAAGCCCAAAGCACAGGAGTGCACAGACTATAGGACAATTAGCCTGATGAGCCACATAACAAAAATACTACTCAAGATCATACATGAAAGAATTAAAAACAAGATAGACATAGAAGTAGGAGAAGAACAGTTTGGCTTTAGAAAGAACAGAGGAACAAGAGAGGCAATACTTTGTATAAGACTACTCGCTGACAAGTATATAGAAGTGCAAAAAGTATCTACTTGTGTTTCATCGATTATAGCAAAGCTTTTGACAGAGTCCAACATGAAAAGCTAATCATATGTCTACAAGAAATAGGCCTAGATGGGGATGATATCAGACTAATAAGTAACATATACTGGGAACAGACAGCAATAATAAAATATGAAAATAGCTACCCTCCATACATAGACATAAAGAGAGGAGTGAGACAAGGATGCATACTGTCACCAAGCCTATTTAACATCTACACAGAGAAAATCTTCAAACAACTAGAGGGAATGCCAGGACTCAAGATCAATGGAAAAATAATAAATAACTTAAGATATGCAGATGACACAGTATTGGTAGCAGAAAATGAACAAGATCTACAAGAATTAGTGGACCAATTGGACAGAACTAGCAAGGAATATGGATTAGACATTAACATACAGAAAACAAAAACTATGGTAATCAACAAGGAAATGGAAAAATCTAAAATGAATATAAAAATACATGGAGAATTACTACACCAAGTAAAAAGCTACTCCTATCTCGGTCAGATGATAACAGATGATGGCAGATGTATAACAGAAATTAAAAAGAGAATAGGAATGGCCAAGGATAATTTCAATAGTATGAGAAAGTTACTGACATCCAAACAAATCACAAACAGGCTAAAAATTAGAATGATCAAATGCTATATATATCCTATATTAATGTATGGCTCGGAAACATGGACAATGAACAAGCAGTTAGAAGACAGAATTGATGCATTTGAGATGTGGATATATAGAAGAATAAGCAGAGTTTCATGGACAGAAAAACAGACAAATAAACAAATTTTAGGAAAACTAGGCATGAAGAAACAATTATTAAGAGAAATACAATTCAGACAAGTAAAGTATTTTGGGCACATAAAAGGCATGACACCATGATAAAACATTTACTAGAGGGGAAAGTTGAGGGAGAAGAGCAAGAGGAAGACCGAGAGATAAGTGGGAGGGAAACTTTAAGAAATGGACAGGTTACAGTCTGGCAGTGTGCAACACAAAAGGCGAAAGACAGAGGATGCTGGAAATTCATTGCAGCCAACCTTCGATGTGGAGACGGCACCTGATGATGATGATTATTGTAACCAAAGTTCTATCCCAGTTGGTAACAAATCAATTTATCAAGTATTGAATATATTTATAATAATATGGAATATAATAGTTTCTGGAAGACAAGGCGGACAACAACAAAGACATAGTTGGCAACAGGTTATCTCGAATACTAGTGACCCATGATGAAGTGGACCCCCCCTTGTTATTAGACAATATGTTAAAAATGAAAGCATAATTTAAGTCTCCATAATAGTACTGTATGCAACTAAAACTAAGTTGTACTAGTATTTTGATAACATTTGAAAAATCAATATTCAGGATACAATATAAAAATTATACAAATAGGAAAACATTTAGATGGGGATATGAACCTTAATAGCAGTTTTATAGTTATGGAGGCTTTAAATGAGTTTATAGTTATGTGTGAGCGCCTTAAATGAGTTTATAGTTAGTGTGAGCGCTTAAATGAGTTTTATAGTATGTGAGCGCCTTAAATGAGTTTATAGTTATGTGAGCGCCTTAAATGAGTTTTATAGTTATGTGAGCGCTTAAATGAGTTTATAGTTATGGTGAGCGCCTTAAATGAGTTTATAGTTATGGAGCGCCTTTAAATGAGTTTTTAGTTATGAGCGCTTAAATGAGTTGTATAGTTATGTGAGCCTTTAAATGAGTTTTATAGTTATGGTGATGACCCTTTAAATGAGTTTTATAGTTATGTGTGAGCGCCCTTTAAATGAGTTTTATAGTTATGTAGCGCCTTTAAATGAGTTATAGTTATGTGAGCGCCTTTAAATGAGTTTTATAGTTACGTGTGCGCTAAACACCTCTCACACACCCCCTCACCTTATGCTCCTAGCAAACAACATGTTTAAACCCTGTCGCCACTGGCAACAGGATATTAAAGATATCGTGATTATGACGTTGGAGGTTACGGGAGAACTAGCTAGATGAAAAGAGTTTTTATCAGACAAGCTGTGATGAGAGCTACGTTCTGCAGAACGATATGCTACGTAATAATGTATTATTAAATACTGGCTTTCGTCTCGCTCTAGAATAGAACAATCATTTTGGTGGTATCTGTGGTGAAGTGGTCAAAGCGTTTGTCTTGTGTTCTGAAGGTCCCCACGTTGTTTGGTTCATGAGTACATTCTTTTTCTTGAGATCCATAGGATTATTGCTGCGTTGTACAGTAATCGCGGCAGGGGCGTGCCATTTCGTGCTATTGATATATAAGTTTTTAGTTAGAGTTCTAGGATTATTGCTGCGTTGTACAGTAATCGCGGCAGGGGCGTGCCATTTCGTGCTATTGATATATAAGTTTTTAGTTAGAGTTCTAGGATTATTGCTGCGTTGTACAGTAATCGCGGCAGGGGCGTGCCATTTCGTGCTATTGATATATAAGTTTTTAGTTAGAGTTCTAGGATTATTGCTGCGTTGTACGTAATCGCGGCAGGGCGTCCATTTCGTGCTATTGATATATAAGTTTTTAGTTAGAGTTCTAGGATTATTGCTGCGTTGTACAGTAATCGCGGCAGGGCGTCCATTTCGTGCTATTGATATATAAGTTTTTAGTTAGAGTTCTAGGATTATTGCTGCGTTGTACAGTAATCGCGGCAGGGCGTCCATTTCGTGCTATTGATATATAAGTTTTTAGTTAGAGTTCTAGGATTATTGCTGCGTTGTACAGTAATCGCGGCAGGGGCGTGCCATTTCGTGCTATTGATATATAAGTTTTTAGTTAGAGTTCTAGGATTATTGCTGCGTTGTACAGTAATCGCGGCAGGGGCGTGCCATTTCGTGCTATTGATATATAAGTTTTTAGTTAGAGTTCTAGGATTATTGCTGCGTTGTACAGTAATCGCGGCAGGGGCGTGCCATTTCGTGCTATTGATATATAAGTTTTTAGTTAGAGTTCTAGGATTATTGCTGCGTTGTACAGTAATCGCGGCAGGGGCGTGCCATTTCGTACTATTGATATATAAGTTTTTAGTTAGAGTTCTAGGATTATTGCTGCGTTGTACAGTAATCGCGACAGGGCGTCCATTTCGTGCTATTGATATATAAGTTTTTAGTTAGAGTTCTAGGATTATTGCTGCGTTGTACAGTAATCGCGGCAGGGGCGTGCCATTTCGTGCTATTGATATATAAGTTTTTAGTTAGAGTTCTAGGATTATTGCTGCGTTGTACAGTAATCGCGGCAGGGGCGTGCCATTTCGTGCTATTGATATATAAGTTTTTAGTTAGAGTTCTAGGATTATTGCTGCGTTGTACAGTAATCGCGGCAGGGGCGTGCCATTTCGTGCTATTGATATATAAGTTTTTAGTTAGAGTTCTAGGATTATTGCTGCGTTGTACAGTAATCGCGGCAGGGGCGTGCCATTTCGTGCTATAGATATATAAGTTTTTAGTTAGAGTTCTAGGATTATTGCTGCGTTGTACAGTAATCGCGGCAGGGGCGTGCCATTTCGTGCTATTGATATATAAGTTTTTAGTTAGAGTTCTAGGATTATTGCTGCGTTGTACAGTAATCGCGGCAGGGGCGTGCCATTTCGTGCTATTGATATATAAGTTTTTAGTTAGAGTTCTAGGATTATTGCTGCGTTGTACAGTAATCGCGGCAGGGGCGTGCCATTTCGTGCTATTGATATATAAGTTTTTAGTTAGAGTTCTAGGATTATTGCTGCGTTGTACAGTAATCGCGGCAGGGGCGTGCCATTTCGTGCTAT
This sequence comes from Arion vulgaris, assembly GCA_020796225.1. Taxonomy (NCBI): domain Eukaryota; kingdom Metazoa; phylum Mollusca; class Gastropoda; order Stylommatophora; family Arionidae; genus Arion; species Arion vulgaris. The sequence continues at coordinate 44,128,127 of CM036756.1, read as the reverse complement.
TGATATATAAGTTTTTAGTTAGAGTTCTAGGATTATTGCTGCGTTGTACAGTAATCGCGGCAGGGCGTGCCATTTCGTGCTATTGATATATACGTTTTTAGTTAGAGTTCTAGATTATTGCTGCGTTGTACAGTAATCGAGGCAGGGCGTGCCATTTCGTGCTATTGATATATAAGTTTTTAGTTAGAGTTCTAGGATTATTGCTGCGTTGTACAGTAATCGCGGCAGGGGCGTCCATTTCATGCTATTGATATATAAGTTTTTAGTTAGAGTTCTAGGATTATTGCTGCGTTGTACAGTAATCGCGGCAGGGGCGTGCCATTTCGTGCTATTGATATATAAGTTTTTAGTTAGAGTTCTGGGATTATTGCTGCGTTGTACAGTAATCGCGGCAGGGGCGTGCCATTTCGTGCTATTGATATATAAGTTTTTAGTTAGAGTTCTAGGATTATTGCTGCGTTGTACAGTAATCGCGGCAGGGGCGTGCCATTTCGTGCTATTGATATATAAGTTTTTAGTTAGAGTTCTAGGATTATTGCTGCGTTGTACAGTAATCGCGGCAGGGGCGTGCCATTTCGTGCTATTGATATATAAGTTTTTAGTTAGAGTTCTAGGATTATTGCTGCGTTGTACAGTAATCGCGGCAGGGGCGTGCCATTTCGTGCTATTGATATATAAGTTTTTAGTTAGAGTTCTAGGATTATTGCTGCGTTGTACAGTAATCGCGGCAGGGGCGTGCCATTTCGTGCTATTGATATATAAGTTTTTAGTTAGAGTTCTAGGATTATTGCTGCGTTGTACAGTAATCGCGGCAGGGGCGTGCCATTTCGTGCTATTGATATATAAGTTTTTAGTTAGAGTTCTAGGATTATTGCTGCGTTGTACAGTAATCGCGGCAGGGGCGTGCCATTTCGTGCTATTGATATATAAGTTTTTAGTTAGAGTTCTAGGATTATTGCTGCGTTGTACAGTAATCGCGGCAGGGGCGTGCCATTTCGTGCTATTGATATATAAGTTTTTAGTTAGAGTTCTAGGATTATTGCTGCGTTGTACAGTAATCGCGACAGGGGCGTGCCATTTCGTGCTATTGATATATAAGTTTTTAGTTAGAGTTCTAGGATTATTGCTGCGTTGTACAGTAATCGCGGCAGGGGCGTGCCATTTCGTGCTATTGATATATAAGTTTTTAGTTAGAGTTCTAGGATTATTGCTGCGTTGTACAGTAATCGGGCAGGGACGTGCCATTTCGTGCTATAGATATATAAGTTTTTAGTTAGAGTTCTAGGATTATTGCTGCGTTGTACAGTAATCGCGGCAGGGGCGTGCCATTTCGTGCTATAGATATATAGTTTTAGTTAGAGTTCTAGGATTATTGCTGCGTTGTACAGTAATCGCGGCAGGGGCGTGCCATTTCGTGCTATTGATATATAAGTTTTTAGTTAGAGTTCTAGGATTATTGCTGCGTTGTACAGTAATCGCGGCAGGGCGTGCCATTTCGTGCTATTGATATATAAGTTTGAGTTAGAGTTCAGGATTATTGCTGCGTTGTACAGAATCGGGCAGGGGCGTGCCATTTCGTGCTATTGATATATAAGTTTTTAGTTAGAGTTCTAGGATTATTGCTGCGTTGTACAGTAATCGCGGCAGGGGCGTGCCATTTCGTGCTATAGATATATAAGTTTTTAGTTAGAGTTCTAGGATTATTGCTGCGTTGTACAGTAATCGCGGCAGGGACGTGCCATTTCGTGCTATTGATATATAAGTTTTTAGTTAGAGTTCTAGGATTATTGCTGCGTTGTACAGTAATCGCGACAGGGGCGTGCCATTTCGTGCTATTGATATATAAGTTTTTAGTTAGAGTTCTAGGATTATTGCTGCGTTGTACAGTAATCGCGGCAGGGGCGTGCCATTTCGTACTATTGATATATAAGTTTTTAGTTAGAGTTCTAGGATTATTGCTGCGTTGTACAGTAATCGCGGCAGGGGCGTGCCATTTCGTGCTATAGATATATAAGTTTTTAGTTAGAGTTCTAGGATTATTGCTGCGTTGTACAGTAATCGCGGCAGGGGCGTGCCATTTCGTGCTATAGATATATAAGTTTTTAGTTAGAGTTCTAGGATTATTGCTGCGTTGTACAGTAATCGCGGCAGGGGCGTGCCATTTCGTGCTATTGATATATAAGTTTTTAGTTAGAGTTCTAGGATTATTGCTGCGTTGTACAGTAATCGCGGCAGGGGCGTGCCATTTCGTGCTATAGATATATAAGTTTTTAGTTAGAGTTCTAGGATTATTGCTGCGTTGTACAGTAATCGCGGCAGGGGCGTGCCATTTCGTGCTATTGATATATAAGTTTTTAGTTAGAGTTCTAGGATTATTGCTGCGTTGTACAGTAATCGCGGCAGGGACGTGCCATTTCGTGCTATTGATATATAAGTTTTTAGTTAGAGTTCTAGGATTATTGCTGCGTTGTACAGTAATCGCGGCAGGGGCGTGCCATTTCGTGCTATAGATATATAAGTTTTTAGTTAGAGTTCCAGGATTATTGCTGCGTTGTACAGTAATCGCGGCAGGGCGTCCATTTCGTGCTATTGATATATAAGTTTTTAGTTAGAGTTCTAGGATTATTGCTGCGTTGTACAGTAATCGCGGCAGGACTGCCATTTCGTGCTATTGATATATAAGTTTTTAGTTAGAGTTCTAGGATTATTGCTGCGTTGTACAGTAATCGCGGCAGGGCGTGCTATTTCTGTATTGATATATAAGTTTTTAGTTAGAGTTCTAGGATTATTGCTGCGTTGTACAGTAATCGCGGCAGGGGCGTGCCATTTCGTGCTATTGATATATAAGTTTTTAGTTAGAGTTCTAGGATTATTGCTGCGTTGTACAGTAATCGCGGCAGGGGCGTGCCATTTCGTGCTATTGTATATAAGTTTTTAGTTAGAGTTCTAGGATTATTGCTGTCGTTGTACAGTAATCGCGGCAGGGGCGTGCCATTTCGTGCTATTGATATATAAGTTTTTAGTTAAAGTTCTCAGGATTATTGCTGCGTTGTACAGTAATCGCGGCAGGGGCGTGCCATTTCGTACTATTGATATATAAGTTTTTAGTTAGAGTTCTAGGATTATTGTTTCGTTGTGCAGCAATCGCGGCAGGATCGTGCCATTTCGTACTATCGAAATATACGTTCTTGGATAGAGTTCTAGGCTTAATCTTGGATTCTCTTAAAGGGGGTAATTCGTATTGTTCATGTTTGTTGGCCTACATGCTCTGATAAAACTAAAACAAGGTTCGTATATCGGAAAATGATATTATAGATAAGACTGCAGTAAAACTATTTGATTGGTGAAACACGAAATAACTGTAACACAAAAAACACACATCAAAACTAGAAATAGAAAAGAAGAGAAACAATAAACAATCAAGTAAATAATTAACATGAATACATGCAGCGTATGCACATATAGATCACAAGGCATGAGAAGAGAAAGTACTAAGAAGCATAGGAATGTAAAACATTGAGCCCATCGTATTATCAACTTGTAATCTATATGTGCATATATTGCATGTATTCAAGTTATATATTTACTTGATTTTTATTGTTTCTCTTCTTTTCTATTTCTAGTTTTTATGTGTGTTTTTTGTGTTACATTTATTTCGTTATTCGTTTTTATTCCCAAATTTTCATTAGAAACGCTTGAGTGTCTCCTTATGTAGTCGTCCATATGGCAGTGGTTTTCTTTATTCGTTACTCCTGTTGTTCGTTTTCTTGATAAAGGCCTTGTTGCTCGAAACGTTGCTGTATATTGACATTGTTTTTGTCATTTGTAAAACTACAGTACTTTGTGATTACGTGTTTCGGAAAATTATAACAACGGAGATGAGGTGTCTTAGAAGAGCTGCAGGTGTGGCAATAAGAAACACAATTAGAAATGAAGAAATCACAAGAAGACTGGATGTGAAACCAGTTTTGCAATTCATAAAAGAACAACAATTTAAATAGTTTAGACACATGACAAGAATGCCCTGGTGTCGCCTACCACAGAGAGCCACACAGAAACAGTATAAGGAGTACAGAGCAAGATGAAGAGCACGCAAAAGACGGATGGACCAGCATTAAGAAAATGAATAACAGCTTACAAATTGTATTACAACAAGCACACAAGATCACCTACACCCTTTCACTCCCCCACCAACATTTCTATAAAGAAGTAAATGATGACAAGAAGAAGAAGGAGAAGGTTCGCATGTGTTAACAAATGTGTGCGTTTCGGCTTAAAGAGGATTTAATTATCTTCATAACAAACAAGACAAATCTAACACTGTGATTCTGAGACGTACAACATGGCTGCCTTCCTTTCATGAATACTGATCAGATACATTAAGCATATACAGGGTGTTCAAGATAAAAACAGTCTATCAATGGAGCTAATCTGGCATATATTTATGACAATGAAAATGTTGTTATGACGTAGTATAGGTCAAGGTTGTGTGACGGTGTGTAATTGTTGTGCGGGAAGGGGTGATGAACAAATGTGACGTAGGATGAGCTAGTCAGAACCGGTTTAAACAGTAAAAATACACGACGCTATAGGTAACTGGCAACTTTCAATTTGTCAATGGGGCTGCATTTATCTTGAACACCCTGTGGAACCGCTCCCTTTAGGTCAGCGTTTCCAACCTTTTTTGTGTCATGCCCCACCTAAGCCTTTCTAAAATGTGTACGCCCCCTATGTCATATACATATAATTTTTAATATTCGAAAATGGAATTGTTCAATTGACAAATTGCCCCTTCCCCCTCCTCCTTCCCCCAGTGGGGCGTGGGTCCCACGTTGGGAAACACTGCTTTAAGTTCTTAATGTGAAATACATACAACCTACATTAGTAACTCTTACAGAGCAAATCACGTGAAATAAATAGAGTACAATCAGTGATTGTTTTGACGTCATCGTATCCTGGTGTGCACACGTCATACCCAGTGCCCACTCGTCCAAACCAATTTACATTTGTTGCGCCCAGTGCCCACTCGTCCAAACCAATATACATTTGTTTGCGCCCAGTGCCCACTCGTCCAAACCAATATACATTTGTTTGCGCCCAGTGCCCACTCGTCCAAACCAATATACATTTGTTTGCGCCCAGTGCCCACTCGTCCAAACCAATATACATTTGTTGCGCCCAGTGCCCACTCGTCCAAACCAATATACATTTGTTGGCCCAGTACCACTCGTCCAAACCAATATACATTTGTTGCGCCCAGTGCCCACTCGTCCAAACCAATATACATTTGTTTGCGCCCAGTGCCCACTCGTCCAAACCAATATACATTTGTTGCGCCCAGTGCCCACGCCCATTAATATGAATATGAATTTATAATGTATTTGGATTCTACGAAAGGAGTTAATTCTTATTTTTCATGTTTGTTGACCTACACGCTCTGATATAACCAATACAAGGTTCGCCTTAGGTTGAAAGGGCGTGCCTCACCTTAAAGAAGCTTTAAACCTCCTACATAACAAATAAACAAAGAAAAATGTATTTCAGTTTCTAATTGATATAATAACATTAGATCTATTCAACAATCATAAAAACTTGTTTAATAATCATGTTTATGAATACGTGACGCAGAATGTGATACTAAAATAGAAATGTAGTTGCTCTGTAAAATATGAACCATGACAGTCTTGTGTCAACTAAACTAACTGTATTATTAAAAGGCCTCTATTAAACAGATCTCCTCGTTATGGTTCAGAGCAGCGTTTCCCAAAGTGGGCGGTACCGCCTCCCAGTGGGCGCTGAAACCTTCCATGGGGGCGATAGTGGGTTCGAAGCATTTGGGGAGGTTTTTTCGTGATTTTGCAATTGAATAATCATTAAAAATTTGAATTCTGCATTTTAATTCAACTTATGCCCATCTTACCCGATCCATTGTTTCATCAATTTTCTATTTCATGTATATAATCGTTTTGAATGACAGAAATATATATCAATTTTCTATGTCAAAGTGAAAATAGAGCATGTATATATATGGGGATGGGGCGTTGGCAAGACTGTTATAATGGGGAGGGAGACATTACAAAGTTTATGTCGTGCATGGTGGGTGGTGGGTGGTGGGTGGTGGGTGGTGGGTGGTGTGGTGGTGGGTGGAAAAAGCTTGAAATCTATGGTTTAGAGCTAAAGCAAGAGGCTACTTCCGACGTCGTGAGAAATGCGTACACTGAACTGTTTTTTGTTTGCCAATGATAACTTAAATGAATACAGGGTCTAAGAACTGGGTTGAGACCTGGTCAAACAATTCTCGATTAGTTTATTGATATATTACGCGTCTGGAGAAAGTAGCACTTCGTTGTTTATTTTTACTTGGAATCTCCATTGGGGGAAATTACTGCTTCTTATTTTTACATCGACAAAACGCTCTAATATAACCAAAACAAAATTCAGTCAGCTTTAGTATCGCCTGCATCCAGCTGCGCAATTCTGAATTCAGTCCTGGGGGAGTTGCTTATTCCTGCTGAAAGAAATGTGATCAAACGAGCGAGTTGGAAAGAGTTTAATGCTGCGATTGTATTCCTCTCGCGCCGGTATACGTTATATATTGCCTGCAAGCAAATTCTCAGTAACGTTCTTTCCTCGACAGCTCGTTCAATCTCTTACACGAAATTGAGTTTGACAAAAAGTGGACAAAAACTAGTCTATTAGAGTGTACCACTATATCAAGAATTGTACAATAGCATTCTATTTTATTGTACATTCATAACAAAAAGTGGACAAACAGTCTTTTAGAGTGTTCTACCGAAGACGATCGTATGTGTCAGTGATCAAATTAGCTATATCAGCGAACATGTTGTAACTGGCATGGCTCACGAGCTCCGTAGCACCGGCAAAGGTTACAGATGTATGTTTGAAGAGTGTTACAATTCTCTAATTGTTTTATGTGTTGTTTCTGGGTAGCGTCCTTGCAGCCTACAATTACAGATTTTCAAATGCCACTGATCCTTTTACGTGCTCAACCTGAACATAGAACATAAGGTTTTATCTTCCGTCTCCGATATGACTAGGATCTCGATCTCACATACACTGATGTCAGAAATATCTGGAAAATATCTAGATCGCTTCACGCTGGGATACGAACCTAGTACCGTTTGAACGAGAGGCGATTACCTTACCGAGGCGCTCCAGAGACCCCAGTACAACGGATATCTTACTTGATTACCTTACCGAGGCGCTCCATAGACCCCAGTACAGCGGATACCTTACTTGATTACCTTACCGAGACGCTCCAGAGACCCCAGTACAGCGGATATATTACTTGATTACCTTACCGACGCGCTCCAGAGACCCAGTACAGCGGATACCTTACTTGATTACCTTACCGATGCGCTCCAGAGACCCCAGTACAGCGGATATCTTATTTGATTACCTTACCGACGCGCTCCAGAGACCCCAGTACAGCGGATATCTTACTTGATTACCTTACCGAGGCGCTCCAGAGACCCCAGTACAGCGGATACCTTACTTGATTACCTTACCGACGCGCTCCATAGACCCCAGTACAGCGGATACCTTACTTGATTACCTTACCGAGGCGCTCCAGAGACCCCAGTACAGCGGATATATTATTTGATTACCTTACCGACGCGCTCCAGAGACCCCAGTACAGCGGATATCTTACTTGATTACCTTACCGACGCGCTCCAGAGACCCCAGTACAGCGGATACCTTACTTGATTACCTTACCGAGGAGCTCCAGAGACCCCAGTACAGCGGATATATTACTTGATTACCTTACCGAGGAGCTCCAGAGACCCCAGTACAGCGGATATATTACTTCATTACCTTACCGAGGCGCTCCAGAGACCCCAGTACAGCGGATATATTACTTGATTACCTTACCGAGGAGCTCCAGAGACCCCAGTACAGCGGATACCTTACTTGATTACCTTACCGAGGCGCTCCAGAGACCCCAGTACAGCGGATACCTTACTTGATTACCTTACCGAGGCGCTCCAGAGACCCCAGTACAGTGGATACCTTACTTGATTACCTTACCGAGGCGCTCCATAGACCCCAGTACAGCGGATATCTTACTTGATTACCTTACCGAGGCGCTCCAGAGACCCCAGTACAGCGGATATCTTACTTGATTACCTTACCGAGGCGCTCCATAGACCCCAGTACAGCGGATATCTTACTTGATTACCTTACCGACGCGCTCCAGAGACCCCAGTACAGCGGATATCTTACTTGATTACCTTACCGACGCGCTCCAGAGACCCCAGTACAGCGGATATCTTACTTGATTACCTTACCGAGGAGCTCCAGAGACCCCAGTACAGCGGATACCTTACTTGATTACCTTACCGAGGAGCTCCAGAGACCCCAGTACAGCGGATATATTACTTGATTACCTTACCGAGGAGCTCCAGAGACCCCAGTACAGCGGATATATTACTTCATTACCTTACCGAGGCGCTCCAGAGACCCCAGTACAGCGGATATATTACTTGATTACCTTACCGAGGAGCTCCAGAGACCCCAGTACAGCGGATACCTTACTTGATTACCTTACCGAGGCGCTCCAGAGACCCCAGTACAGCGGATACCTTACTTGATTACCTTACCGAGGCGCTCCAGAGACCCCAGTACAGTGGATACCTTACTTGATTACCTTACCGAGGCGCTCCATAGACCCCAGTACAGCGGATATCTTACTTGATTACCTTACCGAGGCGCTCCAGAGACCCCAGTACAGCGGATATCTTACTTGATTACCTTACCGAGGCGCTCCATAGACCCCAGTACAGCGGATATCTTACTTGATTACCTTACCGAGGAGCTCCAGAGACCCCAGTACAGCGGATATCTTACTTGATTACCTTACCGACGCGCTCCAGAGACCCCAGTACAGCGGATATCTTACTTGATTACCTTACCGACGCGCTCCAGAGACCCCAGTACAGCGGATATCTTACTTGATTACCTTACCGAGGAGCTCCAGAGACCCCAGTACAGCGGATATCTTACTTGATTACCTTACCGACGCGCTCCAGAGACCCCAGTACAGCGGATATCTTACTTGATTACCTTACCGAGGAGCTCCAGAGACCCCAGTACAGCGGATACCTTACTTGATTACCTTACCGACGCGCTCCAGAGACCCCAGTACAGCGGATATCTTACTTGATTACCTTACCGACGCGCTCCAGAGACCCCAGTACAGCGGATATCTTACTTGATTACCTTACCGAAGCGCTCCAGAGACCCCAGTACAGCGGATATCTTACTTGATTACCTTACCGACGCGCTCCAGAGACCCCAGTACAGCGGATATCTTACTTGATTACCTTACCGAGGAGCTCCAGAGACCCCAGTACAGCGGATACCTTACTTGATTACCTTACCGACGCGCTCCAGAGACCCCAGTACAGCGGATATCTTACTTGATTACCTTACCGACGCGCTCCAGAGACCCCAGTACAGCGGATATCTTACTTGATTACCTTACCGAGGAGCTCCAGAGACCCCAGTACAGCGGATATCTTACTTGATTACCTTACCGACGCGCTCCAGAGACCCCAGTACAGCGGATATCTTACTTGATTACCTTACCGAGGAGCTCCAGAGACCCCAGTACAGCGGATACCTTACTTGATTACCTTACCGACGCGCTCCAGAGACCCCAGTACAGCGGATATCTTACTTGATTACCTTACCGACGCGCTCCAGAGACCCCAGTACAGCGGATATCTTACTTGGGAGGTGACAGACTTCTTCTTCGAATGTTCTATATTGACCATTTGTTAACCACTTTTTGTGATTTGTATGTGATCTGATCCTAAGAGCGATTGTACGTTGTGTCAGCTATGTGCCTACAAGTAGGCCAGCACATCCGATTTCTGCGACGCTTTTTATTTACTAGGTTGGAGGTGACAGACAAAAATGGATACCGAGTTGTCCAAGTTACAGGTTAAATGAACACAATTCCAGAACTTTGTTTTGGAAAAAAACAAAATTGTTTTTGGGTGTGTTTTTTCCGAACCAGAAGCACTTGAGCTTTCAGCTCTTCAGCTCGGTGCCATGAACATCGTAATCCTTCGGTTCAGTGCCACGAACACCGTGAATCTATGGAACCTGTGGCTTGTCTGCCAGCCCGCGGAATTGAACCCGCACTCACATATGGCTAGTCACCGACAGTCAAACGCGCTACAAACACGCTGGGCAGGCGGGCAAACAATATTGTTAAAGAAAGTACACCGAAAAAAAACAAGAAAGCATAGAGAGTCGTTGTAGAAACCTTACGTTTTACGTGATATGACCAGCATAAAGACAGTAAACAATACTTCCGTGAACTACTCACACATTTTGGTTATTGATAACGGTCTGAGACAACATGAAGCCGCAGTAACTACGTTATCAGTATTTTAAACGAAATATCCCAAAGTTAGTTACAATATTACCATCACTATCACACCATTATCACCACCATCATCATCTCCATTATCATCTCATCTTCATTACCATCTCATCTCCATTACCCTCAACATCATAATCATTTCCAATATCATCGTGTACCTTGCCAGCTGGTGTATGAAATCAGCGAGTTTTTACAAAAATCTATCTTGTGCACTGACTGTCATTTCCGAAGACAACATTTGTTCTTGTCATAAAATCATGCTTATCAGAATTTCATCTCTTTCGTTCTTTATACACAGCTGATTTCTATACACGCCGATTTCTATAAACAGTTGATTTCTATGAAAATCGTGGCATATCCCAAAGGACGTAGCCATCAACCACAGTAAACAAGTCGTTGATTTTCTAGGCACCACTTATACGTTCAGTAGTTTGCCATTGCTTTCTGAACGGGTGGCGCCATCGTCCTTTTGTTAAAATAACGGAAACAATTTGCAAGCAAACTGTCCGCAGCGTGATTCGAACTCAGAACGTCGGGGTTAATAGACAGAGTCACTAACCCCTAGGCCACAGACGCCATTCTATTTCTATACACAGTTGATTTCTATACACAGCTGATTTCATACACAGCTGATTTCTATACACAGCTGATTTCTATACACAGCTGATTTCTATACACAGCTGATTTCTATACACAGCTGATTTCTATACACAGCTGATTTCTATACACAGCTGATTTCTATACACAGCTGATTTCTATACACAGCTGATTTCATACACAGCTGATTTCATACACAGTTGATTTCTATACACAGCTGATTTCATACACAGCTGATTTCATACACAGCTGATTTCATACACAGCTGATTTCATACACAGCTGACAAGGTATTAAATTATGATGATGACCATGACGACGACAGCGACGAATGCGACCACGACTTTGCGACGACGATGGCGACGATGACGAGGGAGACGACAATGATAATTTTGTAACTTATTTTGAAATTTTACTTCAACAAAGTTGATAAACTAAATGTCTTTGCTGGGTCTTCATTTCGTATCAGGTCACTATCAGTAAAATGAAATGTATGAGTAATGCATTCAAGTATTTTATCTCTCTGGTTTTGCTGAGCAAACACTAATCTTTGTATTTTATCCGTCTTCTATCTTTCTTACTTCTTAATCGCTATGTCATGTTGTTGCTGTTTTGTTTTCTTTAACTGGTAGTGAGAAACAGAACGATAGCAGAAGGGGAAGAAAACGGACACAAATTATAGTTGAGATTGAAAAGAGACGGGGAAAGGTAGAAGAATGCAACGAAAGCAGGGCTACTAGAAAGAAGGATGGGAGGAAAGGAATGAATGGAGTTTAATTATTGAAATTGCCCGCCTGTCCAGCGTGTTCGTAGCGCGTTAGACTACGGGTGACTAGCCATCTGTGAGTGCGGGTTCAATTCTGCGGGCTGGCAGAAAAGACACAGGTTCCCCAGATTTACGGTGTTCTTGGCACCGAACCGAAGAGTTACGATGTTCTGAAAGCTCAAGTGCTTCTGGATCGGGAAAAAAAAATCGTGAAATTGAAAAGAAAGAAGAAGATGATGAGGGGGGTGAAGAAGAAATACTTAATGAAATGTAGAGGAAAGAATGAGTGCAAGAAATGAAAGAAGAACGTTGGAGATAGAAAATAAGGAATGGAATGATAAAAAAAAGGGCAGAAAATAAGGGGAAGAACGAGGACGATCGTCTTTTAATAGGAAAACCACATGGTTTCTCACTGAAGTGCAATGCAATGGTCCAATCAACCAATCAATCAAATAACAGAGAAAGATACCAAGAATCAGATTAAAATATAAACGGAAAAGGAACAGAAGAATAAGAATAGAGAATAAAGATAGGAAAATTCAAGAAGATTAGAAGTCATGGGATGAATATTGAAAGATAATGTCAGAAATATCAGAAGTCAGGGGATGAATATTGAAAGAAAATATAAGAAATATCAGAAGTCAGTTGATGAATATTGAAAGAAATGTCAGAATATCAGAAGTCAGGGATGAATATTGAAAGAAAATATAAGAAATATCGAAGTCAGGTGAGAATATTGAAAAATAATGTAAGAAATATCAGAAGTAAGACAAAGAATGTGAAAAGACAAGATGGAGAATAGACAAAAATAAAGGAGGAAATAGGAAACTTAAGGTTTCTTAAATTACTTTTAGGTTCATTGTTCTAATTTTAATCCAAAATATTTGCCTATCATTCAGTCATTCTTAAACAATTAATTAGCATTATCTTCTTCTTTGTTGGCTTTTCACCTGCAGTAAACGTGCAGCAGAACACATCATTCTCATCATGGGCAGCAGAACACATCATTTTAAAACGAACAAATTGTACATCCTTAAAGACCATGATTGAAAGACGAAGATGAGTGGATTAGAATTGTGTTGTATGCCAGTAGGAAATAGACTAGGACATCTATCATGATGGAAAGCGATGATAAAGAAGGACTAGAGGTTCAAAGGAAACATGAAGAAGAACTTTGGAATATGAGTTGAAAGATTGTGGTCTGAACTGGGAAATAATTGAAGAAAGGTGACAGAACAGCAATAATGTCAATCTATTGCAGAAGTATTATGTGTTAAACGAGACATGAAGAGAATGTAGATACATAGAATAGCAAATGCTGAAAATTAACCGCAGGTTTTACTCATCAATTAAGGACCGTTAAAATTAAATATCTTTGAATAATCCTTCAAATATGTTAGCATATATACATATATATATTCCTGCAAATATGTTAGCATATATACATATATATATTCCTGCAAATATGTTAGCATATATACATATATATATATCATAAATTAAGAACTGCTAAGTAAAATAATGACATATCTCTTGTTAATCAACTTCTTAAAATATGAAGATATTCTGAAATGTGTCGCTATTGCTTACTTCAATGTAATATTTACTCATATTAGGTAATCCCTTGCGCACGATCACGAAAATGTGGCTCTGCAATAACAATAGAGGAACTCGCTGAGAATCATCGTACTGCTGGGGCACAGAGAAAACGAGCTGCGCGAAAAGACAGAGCACACAACAGCCAATGTGTAAAGGAGAACGAATAGGCTTGCTCGCATGGCAACTGTTGAAAACAGACGAACAGAATAATCATACCAGACTGATATTCCAAATTCTCTAAGAAAGATATCACATTTAAATGATTCAATGAATGAGGGTGAATCTGCAGATATAACGAGATTGCAAGAATATCAAACGAGGTGTAGCCAGTAACGAGATTGCAAGAATATCAAACGAGGTGTAGCCAGACAGGAGTGGTGTACTGGGAGAAGCCAAACAGGAATAGTAAACCAACACTAAACTGCCATCATCAATCATCACACGCTGAGTGAGCAACTTCCTGAGAACAAGATCGGGGCACTTATGAACTTATTAGATCTGTAATCAACAATGATGATCTGCCGACTAAACTAAACTAAATTATTTGTAACTGTGTTCTGATATACATTACAGCTGGTGGTGACACATCAGTGTCGTACACATATTTTGAGAACCACTGTTGATTTATGACTCAGAAGTGTGACCTTCGACTCAATCTCATTTTCAACGGTAGACGTTCGCAGAAAACATCTCTACATGGAATTTATTTTATTATATGTCAAGAGAAGTTAATAAATATAAACTCACGAAGGATAACCAGAAATGACTAGCATATAATCAGATTACAGAGAAGGTGGAGCTGATTAGAACTCACATCCTGGACATAATTTCTCAACATATCTAGACATTGAATGCGTAAACAACATAAAAAGGACAGAAACAGTGACTCAAGACGTAACAATCCTCTTGGCTTGAACATGTAGATAGAGTACAACAAGTTAACAGGCTATAGAGTTATCATTCGAGGAATACAACATGCTTTCATACAACTTGTCAGTGAAAGATCAAACGCGTGTTCTGGTCAAATATTATCTATAATCAAGAACTGCTTGCACAGTGTCAGCAAGAGAATATGAACAACGTTATCTAAAACAAACGCTGGAGTTGGCTCGGTCACGTGATACGCATTTAGGCTAACTCTGTCAATTAGATGGACAGCAGAGAGTAAAGGAAAATGTGGAAGGTTCAAAACGAATAGTAGAATAAAAACTGAAAGAAACCAATCACTGCTGGAAAACTTGACAGATTAACGTCAAGAATAGAGAAGATTTGTTTGCATTTGTTGCTGCCATAATCGTCAGGAGCTTCACAGTCTAGAGAGAGATCATGTTTGTGCAGTCGTTTAAAAAACTACTTTGCACAGAACAGAGAGTTTTTCAGGAATGCTGTCATGGAGCCAAGTTCCGGAAGGGACAAGCTACTTGATGAGGATGATGAGTTTTTAAAAAACAGTGAGGGAATGCATAGTTTCTGAAAGACGAGGCAGAAGTCGATCAAGACGACGGTGCCAACAAGACACATAAACCTTGAACATGGTCTTGATGGAGGCAGGAAAATTTGCTAGATATTGAGAGCTGTGGTAAGATCGACGTTTTGCAAAAGGACATGCTGCATGAGGATGGGTTCAATGTTGTAGTGCGACTATTTCGGTTCGAGGGTCAATAAATATGTGCGGCTACTAGAAAGGATAGGTGTGCTTCGCTGCTCATTTGATTACTGTAAAGTCTGATACGGGAGTGATAATCTCTATTATAGTTTTAACGCCTAAATAACGTTTTTAAATATTTTACTCTGCTTGGTTGATCAGCTTATGATTTATCTATATATATGCTTCCCGTTTTTGTCGCTAGCGTTGTATGAAGGAATAGTTGGATGACCCGATGACTAGAACTGATTGTAATCTTTACGTGTGGTTGTAATTTGTCTCTAATATCATCGATCCATTTTCTCCTTAGATAATGGTCTCTTGCTTATGTATCAGAACTGCGTTGGTATACGCTTGGGCAGGTATTTGATGTTCTTGCATTCCGATGAGATGACTAAAACACCTGATCTTCTGTTTCTCGATGAATGTGGCCCTGCATGATAGTCTCACATAACTTGGCCTCAGATGGTTAAGTTGGCTGTTTACTCAGACATCTCATTGTGTAGGTGTTTATTTAATGCAGAAACTTGCTATACACCTAAATTTCCCAGGTGTCCGAAGATATGTTTCCTTGTTTATGTATTTATAGAGATACTTTTTATATCACGCTAACTGCAGTCTTCCCTTGCGTCGACATGACACAGACAGAATATCTCGGACTTTCACAGAGTCTTGCCTACGGGGACAGCAATTGTGCGACTATTGACTTTGGGCGCCGTGAGTTGACGTTTACTGCAACTCTTTGTGCTATATATTTGCTCCGTTCAACAGTTATTTGTACTGCATTTGTAACTGACATGTATCTTTGGACGTCGGCCAGTAGGCGCGTGGGGACAGTCTGGGTTTCTGCTAGTGTATATTGCGAATAGATCCATAGCATTTGTGATTGAGCCCGCACTACTACCTTACAGGATGCTAGCTCTCCCTCGATCCACATCAACTTTGTCAAACTACTGAGTCAGTCTGTTTCCAATGTCACCTCGTGGATGTGTGGTAGGGTTTTGATCGGTGCTAGCTCACTGACTGTGGCATATCGCTATCACTTTGTTTCAATGCGCATGCGGCGCCTTCATAGATATGCCTGGTCAACCTCTAATAACAACTGTTAGAGAAAATAGAAGATGGAGATATATTTGGTATACTCTGAAAATATATGATCAACGAAGCGCAAAGAAGGATTGAAGTTGGAGACAAAGGGTTCAAGAAAGAAAGGGCGCTCTAGAAAAAAAAAACTTGAAAATACGGAGAGAAGTGAAAAATATCAGTCAATTAAATAGAAAAGATTGAACTAGTTGCTCAGGATAGAGAGGTATAGAAAAATTGCTTGCATATCCTATGTAATATATAACGATACGAGAAAAGGAGATCAGATTATATTTCTCGTTCACAATTAGTGCCATTAAGGTTTTTTTTCTATTTTACTGTTGTACATGCTCGATTACCTAGTATACTGGTCAGACATACACGTTATGAAATCATACATTTTAAAACAATTTGAGGGCAAATGCGCATGAGGTGGTGTGCCAGGATTAGTGAGCCGGTACTAATCCAGATCCTGTCCCCTACCTCCACGTGGTGACCCTGGAAACAGACTTTGGTTCCGGTCTGGCTAATGGGGGCAGGGATCGGGGAGAACTACTGGTAGTGGTAGCAGTCCAAGTACGAAATTAAAAAAAAGAAGACATGTAAGTCCATACGAACAAACTGCATGAATCTCCTGATCGACGTCCAACAAAATATTGTCCAAGTTCCCGAACAAAAAGAAACAGCAGCGAAACGTCTGATATAATCCCTACTCCCCGGAGTAAAGGTCGAACACAAATTGCCATCTCCGGAGCAGGAGACTCCATACACAGGCTCGACGTGTAAGTCATAGGTCCAGCCACAAATTACCAGTTTCTCTGCCGATGGGGAGATTAGTAAACATGAAAGGATGAGAGGTGCATCCAGTGACGAAACGTGTGCCCACATAGAGCGAAACTCGAAGCCCTGAGGAGGGGGTAAACATTACCAGCTGTGAGGCAAGAATAAATAAGTCAGATGCGTAACAAATAAAAGTCTACCCTCGTGTCGGTACGAGGGAAAATTGCAGCTGACTCCGCATCGGTGGCTTGGTGCAGATACATTTACACGTTAGGTTTGCCTGAGCGCAAAACATAAAGTTGCGTTTTAGTGCATAACGAAACTACCCTCCTGGGAAAACCGTGCAAGGTACTGTTGCGATTACAACTAACATCCCCGGAAGAACTGAAGTGGGTGATGCCTAACGGAACTGTCAGCCTTGGGGCAACCGAGCAAGGTAAGGTTACAGTCCCAACTAACATCCCCGGAAGAACAGGGCGAGCGCAAAACCTCAGTTGCGTTCCTATCGCCGATTGAAAAGACCCTCTATATTATTTGTGCTTGGTCCCATGCCGGTATTTTCCGAGGCTAACTGCAAATTGCCACGTACCGACACACGTCTAGAAAGGCTGAGAATGTTCCTACTCCGGAACAAACTCAAAAGTGAACGGTAAAGTAAGGTCGAAAATGTAAAGATCTGACAGGCTGTCCGGATCCGAGCATTGGCTAAGACCGATACTTTACATGGTGTTTTATACGAGTAAGACGCCTTCCGAGGACAAGCTTATAAGCCCCGTGAAACGTCTCTAATCCGGAACTACCTCACAGTCAGAAAGGGCATAACAGCGTAACTCACTGTCTTGGCGTAGATCACAAAGCCCAAATATACGGCAAAGCTGATCGAAAAGGCGAAGATCCGGGCCGACATAGTCGGCAGAAAGGATCGTACCCTAGGAAAGTTCACCCTAGTAAATCAAAAGCTGGCTGAAACCGGATGGGCGAGCCTAGTCACCATGGGCGCACAATCGACCTGACGTAGATCACCCTGTTCTTGTCAAAGGACCAATTATATATCACAAAAAGAATGATAAAATTGGCCGTGAAGAATGATCGAGAAGAAGAAAACAATTTAACTAACTCATAACTCGGTAAAGAATGCAAATTAAGATTTGAAAATGATCGCGTTGATCTACTAAGTTCTGCAAGAATATGCTGTTCAAATTTCATAATTCCAGAGTTTTGTGTTCTCAAGTTTTCTTGTGATAAACAAACAAACAATCACTTTTAAAATTAAGATACTGACAACAAGACATAAATTATCAATGAAGAAAATAAATGGAGATAAATTACAACAATAATGAAGACAAATATGATTTTACCTTATTTTACCAAGCTGCAGATATGAATGTTTGGTAGTAGAGGAATAGAGCTAGAAGATTTGATCTTGACAAGGTTTCACTGACTGTTATTACTGTGTATCCACATTTGATTGTATCCACAGAGTATAAATATCACACAATAACGATATTCTCACAAATTGTCTATTATTTTTGAACTTTCATAAATGTAAGAAATTGTTCTGTGTTGAACTTTACAGAAATAGTTTGAAATCAAATCACATCTTCAGCTTTGTGGACAAATTAGAAATATCAAAAACATGAAATAACGTAGTTTTACCAAATATAGCAACTAACTAAATAGACGTTTCTACCAAAAGGCCTTTATCAAGGCAAAGCAACAGACGATATAAATCAGACCACAATTGGAGTTTCAGATATCTTATTAGTTTAAGTATCGATATTGTAAATGTATAATTGCGAATTCAGAAGGGACATCTAGCAGTTTACTAACATTTGAACATCTTAACATCTCAAGATATCCAAAGCCAGTGCTGTATTTGGAATGTTGCGTGTTACTGTGTGGGAGAGAAAGGGGATAGGCGTAGCCACAAAACTGAACGCTCACTGTGCCATAGTGCTAACCCCGCTACTGTACACCACGAGGCATGGACAGTGTATAGCAGACAAGCAAGGAAACTAAACCACTTCCACACAAGTTGTCTATTCAAGCTAATCAAAATAAAATAGCAGAACAAAATTCCAGATATCGAAGTCTTCATAAGAGCCAAGATTCCAAGCGTCAACACCCAGTTGCAGAAGAACCAGGTGAGATGGGCCGATCTCGTTTCCATGATGCCTGATAAACGCCTCCCAAAACAGTTTATGTATGGTGAGCTTCAAAGGAGGCAGTTGATGGACAGAACAAACGCTTTAACGGCACTCTTGAATTGTTTCTAAAACGCTTCGATATAGACACCACATGCTGTGAGTTAATTGCGCAAGATCGCTAAACGTGGTGCTATAACAACACAAGAGAAATTTGCATCGCTGAGGACTGCCGTAATGTTGAGGCGCAGAGAAAGCGAGTTGCGAGAAAAGACAGAACACATAACACCCACATGTCCAACATTGATCACGTATGCTCCACCTGTAGAAGGAGATTGTGTTCCAGGTTTGGACTCTATAGTCACCTCCCACACACTAGAGATGTGCAACAACACGTCTGAGACTGTCATAATGCTTGCTGAGCTTACTTTTAGTGAAACATCAAACAATACTATAGTTCAAATACTAAACATGCCAAGTGTACTGAGTTTCCTATTTCGATATTATTATTATAACATCTCACCAATAACTTAATTAATAGTTTTTAAATTATTACTTAACCCAACGGGACTGCAGAGCCGATATATCGGTTCAGAGTAATGTTCATGATGTCGCAAAACCGATATATCGGCTTTTGGATGTCTGTTCATAAAAACGAATGTATCTTCACAACCCCTTTACTGAAGTTAATAAAATCTTCAGAAACGGAAAGTACATATATGTAGGTACATTACTATCTCCATTTAACAAAGATTTGAAAGAGGGAAAGCAGTGTATTAGTGTCGAGACTTTTTTTCTTAAACGGTAATGTTTCCGACGATGTTTACAGTGCAATCTTGAGTACTGTTAGATCAAATTATAACTTGTGATAGTAATGAAGAAGATTTAATTGATGATAATAATGACATTTGATTGTTTATGAAATGCAGTATCGATAGTTGTAAGTCTAATGTAATAATTGCATCTAAAGAATGGGCGTTCCACATTCCATTTATTGACGTGTCCGCACTGAAAAGTGAATATTATAAAAACTACTGCACCTAATTAGATGAAACTTATAGAATATGTTCGCACATGGATTATCTTCATTTAACTGCTACTTCTGGAAACATCTATGAATATTAAGATGTAATACAAACCGAGAGTACAAATATTTTTATGATTTTTGTTTTTTCAAAATAGTCATGATACAATAATCTAATTTGTTCAAAATTATATTTATAATTATATCACCTGATGTAAAATATTATTATATTAATGTATTCCACGTCCAATTAGCAACAATTTAATATACAATATGTCATACTTTAGAGAAACAGTACAAGAGTTATTAAGGTTTAAACTAATTGACATTGAATGTTAAATTTGAATCGCAAAATAAATGCGTCCAGAGGTCAAAATAATACAGAGCGAAAGGGTTTTAACATCGGCGTTCCTGCTAGCTGGATTTTAAAGATCATTGGTACAGAAACATAGAACTGCTACAGTATGGCAACGCTTAAGACAGGAACAAGAAGATGAACCAAAAATGTAATGAGAATTTCTGTAACGACAAAGAAATGTATTAACTGAAACAAACTGGTATATGTTATTGTTCGTCCAGGCACAAATGATCGAGCATTACAATACTAGTTTGAAAGGAAATCACAAACTGAGATCTTATCATATGTCTATTTTGATTTATGTATGAAAGATGTGGGTCTCATCTAGATTGTATCGTTGAGATATATATATATAAGAAATGAATCTGTTTTATGCCGCATAATGAGAAATACAACGTTAAACCAGCGGCATACGACGTGTGATGTAGTCAATACCACGCCGTCAACCTTTATTTCATAATGTTTCTCTCGTATACAGTTGCGTCTGGGTCAACCTGAGAGCAATCTACGGTCAGAAAAATTACTACTTCTACTAGGGACTTTGATCCTGTGACTACGAAATCAATGAGCAAAGCATAGTTGCAAAACTAACTACACGTGAAATGTGATGCCTACGACATGTTACTAGCAATACCAGAAAAGACAGGGTCACCAACATCAGCATAAAAAAGAAAGTTGGCACAGAGCCTTGCTTGAATTACATAGATAAACAGGAATGAAGTGGTTCGCCACTTCACTAAGAATGGAATCAAACTTCACTGTATACAGAGTTTTCAATAACAGAACATCAGGAAAGAAGGCAAAAGAAAGACTACGAAAAAGATGATTAAGTCTGTCAAAGAGCAAAAATAACTATCACCCAAGCTACTAGAGAAGAGCATATAAAAGCAGAAAACCCCGACACCGAGCAATAACCCGGTAACAGTATAACAACAAAACAGGAAAGAAGAGGAAGTAGAAGACTACGCAGTATGTTCACTGTATTATTTAATGTTCTATTTGTCTGTGTCTTGTTGTAATGTCAGGGATATTAATAAATTAAGAAACAGGAACACGGGGGAACATAATCAGAAAGGCTCTTTCCTGAAACCAGCAAGGAAGCGATAAAGCCTACAAATACATAGAAGATTTTGAGGCAGAATTCAGCGGTATATGGAAGATCTGAATGCAGCTGTAAGAGATAGTTACATGGGCGTCCATATATTAAGACTAGGAATGGGTGGGAGGCCGGAAATACTTGTTGGTAAAACAATTTGGGGCGATTATACATGATAATTGGAAATATGTGAGTGACTATTACTTACTAGTTATGGTTTAAACATACATAAGAAGTTCATATTTCTATACATGAATCCCGCAATCAAGATCCGATTTGAATTTGGTCTTCTCCATTTTGATAGCAAGCTATCAACTAAAACTTAGGGTTTTCTCATTTGCACTCCTCCTGGATAAATTATTGTGGACACCCATGGATAACTAAATATAAGAAGACTTTGCATGCTTTGGTTGAAGGCCTATGCTCCAACCAAGATTTTAAAGTCCCAAGAGAGAAGAAACAGGAAAATATTAATTTGAAAAAGTAAGAGTAAGACATCAATATTTGAATTCACAAAAAAACAAAATAATGTCAACTGACAAAGCTCACCTAACATTTATTTAAACAATGAATAACTCAAATGTGTGAGAGCTACGAGACACCTGGGCTCAATAGTTACAATAGGCGACTGCTCCAAAGAGATCTCAAGAAGATTGATAATAGCAATCAAGAAGTTAAACACAATGAAGAACATGTGGCAAAGCACCAGCAAAATATGAAAATTAAAAATATTGGGAACATGCATTTTTCCAGTGGTTACTTATGGTTGTGAATCATGGACCATTACATAAAAATAAGAACGAAAATCCAGTCCTTCGAAACTAAATGCTACAGAAAGATCCTACGAATACCAGGGACAGAAAAAGAAAGAACACTGATGTCCTGAAAGAACTAAATGTTACAGAGAAATGGCTGATAAACAACATACTATACAGAAAAATTGGATACTTTGTCACATTAAGCGTCACGATGGCCTGGAAAGAACAATATTAGAGGCAGGGTCCCAGGACGCAGAGGCAGACCATGAAGAAGATGGCTACAAGATATTAAAGAAACCATGAATATGACCATCGACGAAGTGGGTGAACTGCCTAGAGACGGAGTTAATTTCAGATGCGCTGCAAAAAGAGCAACGTCCTATAAAGGATACACACCATGATGATGATGAGTAAGACATTGAACAAAGAAGGCCGGTGAGAATACACAAAAAGAGTTCGAGGAATAATTTCAACGAATCACATGAACAAATCAAAGCTATCATATTTTTAAAAAACCTAGTAAGAGAGATTCCAGTGAATCAGTAGGTGAAAAAAGACGCTGGCGGTGGATATGGTATCCATTTAGAAAATCTGAGGGGAATATAACAAGATGGTCCCATTCATGGAACCCACAGAGAAAGCGAAAGAGAGAGAGGCCTAGAAATACATGAAGAAGTGATTTGGAGACAAGACATTGACAATATATCGAAGAGCTGGATGGAGCTAAAGGAGATAGCTAAATATAAGAAGATAGCATAAGGACATATACCACAATCGGGGTTTAAAATGCACGAGAGAGAGAGAGAGAGAAAGAGAGAACGAGAGAGAAACCTAAGCTAAACTAACAAGATAAAGCATACATTAGCTAACACATAAACATTCTAAGGTTAAACATTCCAACGTTGAAAGAGAATCACTCTTAACTCTTGAACATATCTTAGAAACCGAAACACCGTCTAATAGCATTCAAAGTTCAGTTTGCTTATGTGGCACTACTTACTGTAACAAACAAGAGTGACGGCAATTTTCTGCTGTTACAGACAACCGGAATATCTAGACTAGATCAGCGTTTCCCAAAGTGGGCGGTACCGCCCCAGTGGGG
The DNA here is from genome assembly GCA_020796225.1 of Arion vulgaris. Lineage (NCBI taxonomy): Eukaryota > Metazoa > Mollusca > Gastropoda > Stylommatophora > Arionidae > Arion > Arion vulgaris. Next base: position 44,104,762 of record CM036756.1, on the reverse strand, counting down.
CTGAAGCGTTCTAGGGGATGGTGATAGTGGGTTCAGAAGAATTGGGAGGGTGTTCAGGGGTTTAGGGGTTGGTGGCTCCTTAAAGAAGAAATTAATAATAAATATTTTTTAATAAATTATTTTCGTTATCTTGCGATTGAATAATCATTTAAAATTTGAATTCTGCATTTTAATTCATCTTATGCCCGTCTCACACGATCCATTTCATCATCAATTTTCTATTTCATGCATATAATCATTTGAAAATTGACCATATATGACAGAAATATATATCAATTGTATATGTCAAAGAGAAAATAGAGCACGTATATATGTGGGGGGAGGGGCGTTGGCAAACTGTTATAATGTGTGGGAGGGGGCGTTACAAAGTTGATGTTGTGCACAGTGGGGTTTGAACCGAACAGGTTTGGAAATCTATGCTCTAGAATCTAGATCAATGATGTACGAACGTTTTGTTTATTGGGGTGCCTCTAACAAGCGACTGTGGAGACGCCGTGTGCCAATTGCGATAATAATTATCATCATCAGGTGCCGTCTCCTCATCGAAGGTTGGCTGCAATGAATCTCCAGCATCTTCTGTCTTTCGCCTTGGTGTTGCACACTGCCAGACTGTAACCTGTCCATTTCTTAAAGTTTCCTCCCACTTATCTCTCGTCACCTCTTGCTTTTCCACCCCTCCCCCTTAACTTTCCCTCTAGTAAATATTTTATCATAGTGTCATGTCTTTTTATGTGTCCAAAATACTTTACTTGTCTGAATTTTATTTCTCTTAATAATTGTTTCTTCATGCCTAGTTTTCCTAAAACTTGTTTATTTGTCTGTTTTTCTGTCCATGCGATATGTCTGGCGATAATAATAATAATAATAATCAAAGTAATATGAATAGTAGCATTAGTTTAAAAAAATAACAGATTAAAACTGAATCCTGACAAAATGTTTCATTGAAAAAGAAATATTGTACTTACGAAAACTGAAACATAATGTTATTCGGAAGTACTTGGTTTTTTTTTCTTAAAATTCTTATTAGCGCTAAAGTCGAGGGAGTAAAATGGGGCGCCAGGAATGCATTACACGGGATCATTGCGTACGCGGGCTCGACGTTTAGCAGCGCTGGTCTAGACAAACTCAAGTAGCTTCACGGCAAGAGAAATTGAATATCGAAAGCGGAATATTTCTTTTTGGTTTATTGGTTGAAAATATGAACAAATTAAAAACTAGTAATTCTTTCGACAAACGAAAATTATGCACAGATAATGGTAATTTGTAAACATTTTCTTCTACACACTCGTAAACAACACGAAAAATTATTACATCTATAAATAAATATTTAGATAAATAGTTAGTTTTAAAATAAAAATATGAACTTGGGAAATATTGAAATAAAAAAAGAACAGAAACAATATCACTAAATGTACGCACGTGTAATTGTAGTCACAGTTTTGATTGAATCGTTCATATGAAAACAGAAGAATGTTCCAGATTTTTAAACGTACCTGCTACGCTCAATCTATTCAAAATCCAATATTAAATATGGCAAACTTTGGAGGACACTTTACAAGTTTTATATACACGCAACTCTGCTGGGAAAGGAGGAGAAAATGTCGACACGTTCCAGTCCTCATCCCTCATCCCCTTTCCTCTCACATAAACACCAGCATATAATCCCGTGACAGTCACTTAACGCCGTCAACGAACCTTAACCTTTCAGAGATCCTGCTCTGCGCAACATGTCTAGATATTATAATAATTATTTGATGATATGTGACTAATCCAATGTTTCAAGTGTTTAAGTGTTTCGACCGCCTCTCATATTCAGACCTGCCTCTTCTCGCGCTTTGTTGTTATGTTGGGGCAGGGCTTGCGTGTCGGTTAGATCTCATAGAATGAGGTGATATTAATGTTCTCTGAGTTGAGCATATTAAACGTAACATTCGTTTCAGCTTACAATATTCTCGGATTTAATAAACGTCACTATGTTGATGACGCCCCCTTCCCCGCCCCGAGGTTCAAAGTCTTCTTCAACTCTCGAGAAATCGGCAACGTTAAATAACAGACATGCATTTTTTAAATATTTTCTCTAAACTCAGATTGTCTCGGGAGATAATATGTTTTGCCTCAAGTAGTTTGTTCTGTCCGGAATCACAACGTCTGTTGTAACTGTAACAGCCTACTCTGGTATGGCAATCACTGTCACGGTTGCTGCAATGAAAATGAAGACTGGAGCTGATACATAGGATGGTATTTCTATGCGCTCTCGTTTGCCTCTGTTTATTGAAGTTCTCCTAGATATAATGAGATCCAGTTAATGTCATCAAAGTGTTTAAAAGACACCTTATGGAAGTACTTGGCATGAAAGAAAGTTTTTGTGATGCAGATGGTGTTGTAGTTGCTCGTCTCCAGTAATCATTGTCCATTTTAACTTATTTACCTAGTAGCATGTTTTCCAAGACACGATGATTAAGAGTTGTATCGTAACTTGAAATGTTAGTTAACAATCAATAGGCAAACAGCAAAGCTTCAAGAAGTCATAGATATATGGTTTTATAGAAGAATGATAAGAATCCCAAGTACTTATAGATCGACTAGCCCAATGTATTGAATAAAGAGATGGGAATCATGAGAGAGAGAGAGAGAGAGAATAAAGAGATGGGAATCATGAGAAGAAGAAGAGAATAAAGAGATGGGAATCGAGAGAGAGAGAATAAAGAGATGGGAATCGAGAAGGAGAGAGAGAGAATAAAGAGATGGGAATCGGAGAGAGAGAGAGAAAATAAAGAGATGGAATCTCGAGAGAGAGAGAGAGAGAGAGAGAGATAAAGAGATGGGAATCATGAGAGAGAGAGAGAGAGAGAGAGAAAGAGATGGGAATCTCGAGAGAGAGAGAGAGAGAGGAGAGAATAAAGAGATGGGAATCATGGAGAGAGAGAGAATAAAGAATGGGAATCGAGAGAGAATAAAGAGATGGGAATCACGGAGAGAGAGAGAGAATATAAGAGATGTTCCAGAGAACGAGAAAAAAGAGATTGAATCGTAACTGAAGAGAGAAAAATAAAGAGAGAACAGAGAGAGCAAGAAGTATAAGAGATGGTAATCAGAAGAAGAAAGAATCAAGATATGAGCGCAAGAGAATAAAGAGATGGGAATCGAGAGAGAGAGAGAGAGAATAAAGAGATGGGAATCGAGAGAAGAAGAGAGAGAGAGAGAGAATAAAGAGATGGGAATCGCGAGAGAGAGAGAGAGAGAGAATAAAGAGATGGAAATCGCGAGAGAGAGAGAGAGAGAGAATAAAGAGATGGGAATCGAGAGAGAGAGAGAGAATAAAGAGATGGGAATCGAGAGAGAGAGAGAGAGAATAAAGAGATGGAATCATGAGAGAGAGAGAGAGAGAATAAAGAGATGGGAATCGAGAGAGAGAGAGAGAGAGAGAGAGAATAAAGAGATGGGAATCACGAGAGAGAGAGAGAGAATAAAGAGATGGGAATCACGAGAGAGAGAGAGAGAGAATAAAGAGATGGGAATCGAGAGAGAGAGAGAGAGAGAGAGAATAAAGAGATGGGAATCATGAGAAGAGAGAGAGAGAGAATAAAGAGATGGGAATCTAGAGAGAGAGAGAGAGAGAATAAAGAGATGGGAATCGAGAGAGAGAGAGAGAGAGAGAATAAAGAGATGGGAATCGAGAGAGAGAGAGAGAGAATAAAGAGATGGGAATCGAGAGAGAGAGAGAATAAAGAGATGGAAATCGGAGAGAGAGAGAGAGAGAGAGAGAGAGGAGAATAGAGAGAGAGAGAGAGAGAGAGAATAAAGAGATGGGAATCACGAGAGAGAGAGAATAAAGAGATGAAATCAGAGAAGAAGAGAGAATAAAGAGGATGGAAATAAGAGAGAAGGAGAAGAGAGAGAATAAAGAGATGGGAATCTCGAGAGAGAGAGAGAGAGAGAGAATAAAGAGATGGGAATCGAGAGAGAGAGAGAGAGAGAGAATAAAGAGATGGGAATAGAGAGAGAGAGAGAATAAAGAGATGGGAATCGCGAGAAAGAGAGAGAGAGAGAATAAAGAGATGGGAATCGAAAGAGAGAGAATAAAGAGATGGGAATCAGAGAGAGAGAGAGAGAGAGAGAAAGAAGAAAGAGAAAAGAGAGAATAAAGATGGGAATCAGAGAGAGAAGAGAGAGAAGAGAGAGAGAGAAGAGAGAGAGAGAGAAGAGAATAAAGAGATGGGAATCATGAGAGAGAGAAGAGAGAGAAGAAAAAGAGATGGAATCGGAGAAGAGAGAAGAATAAAGAGATGGAATCGAGAGAAGAGAGAGAATATAAGAGAATGAGAAATCGGAGAGAGAGAGAAGTAAAGAGAAAGAGAGAGAATAAAGAGATGGAAATATGAGAGAGAGAAAAAGAGAGAGAAAGTAAGAGATGGGAATCGAGAGAGAGAGAGAGAGAGAGAGAGAGAGAATAAAGAGATCAATGCACAGTAAAAACTTATAATCAATATAAGAAAGAGGTAATATAACTTTTCAGACATGTAATACTAAAAAGATATTAAGAATATATAGTGACAGCCGACAAAATCTATGAGAGAAGAGACACATGATTAATTAAAGAGAGAAAATTATGAGCAGCTTAGCTACATGGCATGGCAGATTGTCAACATCCGAACTTGAATATAATAGTCAGAGCTATCAATGACTTTGGTGATTATGGTTGTTGTGGAAAAATATAACATCTAGAAAGTTGCGAATATAAAGGGAAAATTGGTTGTCGGAAAAATATAACATCTAGGAAAGTTTGGTGTCGGAAAAATATAACATCTAGGAAAGTTGGTTGTCGGAAAAATATAATATCTAGGAAAGTTGGTTGTCGGAAAACTAAACAGATCCGACAGCGATTCTTGAAATTGCTGATTGGACGAACCATCATCATTGCGCTTCGGTGAGTAACCATATTTGCCTCAATCTCTTTCTTACACATGACGATCTCAGTGGCAGTGCAGGATCTGCATAGCACCGCGAGGGTCCCTGATGTAATTTTGAAAATGATGAAAATATTTTGTAGAAATTGTATTTTTAATCTTTCTAATGCAATTATACGTGGGCATCGCCTTTCCAGCTTGCTCTTCTCGATTTTTAACTGCCAAGGGTTCTTTTACGTGCTCAGATTGAACAAGGGACATACGTTTTAATGTTGGTCTCCGATGGGACTAGGAACTCGATATCACCTACACTGAGATCATGGATCTCTGGAAATATATCCAGATGGCTCCACGAGGAAGCGAACCTGGTACCTTTGACACGAGAGACAAGCACCTAGCCTCTACACCACAGAAAGCCTCTTGAACTGTATTCATACCAAGCACTCAGCATCACAGAAAGCCTCTTGAACTGTATTCATACCAAGCACTCAGCATCACAGAAACATTCTTCAAGGTAAAGTCACAGATCAAAGAATCATTAACACAGCCTCCTTCTAAGCATTACTTTTTCATCATCGCTAGGCGGTCGGATATAAATTATGTTTTGCTCTCTTGTATAATTCACAGTGCGAAACCGAATACTCACTGTATACTACAAAATAATTGGTTACTGGCATAGCAGCCTAAAAGGTGTTCAGTATCCACTAACAGATGTCAAAGGGCATTCATAGGCTACTGATGGTTCCCGTGGCGCGCTGGTTAAACACACTCCTTAATCTGCTCCTCTGGTATCCAGTTCTATTTGTACAGCTAGTAACTCCCAGTTCCTGAAATCAGTGTAACTTTCGAATGCGGACTGCTCGAAATTTGTAAAAATATTTAGTTAATTATTAACTATATGAATGCTCCCGCATTTTGACCGCGGACAGGTAGACACACTTGATCTTAGCTAAAAGGCAGAGAATGTGCAAATATCTCAGATCTGTACTGAAATAGACTATGAAGAAAAGACACGGGACGAGACGTAGACAAAATAAATAACAAATGTTGGGTATTATTCTGAAGATAAAGATGCTCGTTGCGACTGATTACTTTGATTGATATGATCATCATCATTGCACTTGGGTGAGTAACCATGTGTGCTCCGATCTCTTTCTTACACAGAAATATCTCAGCTGCAGTGTACAAACTCCGAGACAAGGGTTCCCGATGTCATTTTGAAGATGATAAAGATATTTTTGTAGGAATTTTATTTTAATCTTTTCTAATGAACTTTTTCCAGGAGGGCTTTCCCCCTCCCTTTCTTCTCGATTTTTAACTGCTAATAATTCTTTTACGTGCTCAAATTGAACACGGGACATACGTTTTATCGTCCGTCTCCGATAGGACTATGAACTCGATCACACTTACACTGAGATCAGGGATTTCTGGAAAAAAATATTCAGATGGCTCCAAAGGGAACGAACCTGATACAATTGGCACGGTAGACGAGCACATAACCACTATGCCACAGATATCCCCTGACTGATGACTTTATCAGATCTGAACTCTCCTGTTCTTGTGTGGGTGTTGGTGTGAACTCTTCCTATTCTTGTGTGGGTGTTGGTGGTGTTGACGACTCTAACATATTTATGAGGCCAGCAATGAAGATTGTGTAAGCAAGTTAGCATGTCATTTGTTCGAGATTTACCAATTTCTGTTGTTTTAATATATTTTTCCACATTTACAACATGGCTGTCCTTACGTTAAGGCAAGTGTGACAAGCGCCACCCCACCCACCCCTTTCCCCACCCAAACCATGAAAACGTTTTTTTTAGCTTTCTTGAAAATGGATAATTAGTTGTCTTCGTATTTGTATCTGATAGTTGAAAATATGGTTTCTTCTTCTTCTTCGGTCGCTCCCTATCGATAACTTGTTAAACTACTAATTCTGATCGGTATGTGATCTGAGCTTAAGAGCGATTGTACGTTGTGCCAGTTATACGCCTCTAAGTAGGACAGCACATCTGATTTCTGAGATGCTTCTTATTTACTAGGATAGCTTGCCTAGAACCCTACCTCAGTCGCCTCTTACGACATACCTTGTAGGTCGCAGTGTTACTATTCTTTGCTCCCCTTGCGAGCCACGGCAACACACAGGCGTAACTATGGTTGAAACATTTATAAGAATTAATATTTCTAAACAGAATGTGGCCTAGGGTTAGTGACTCGTCTATAACCCGACGTTCTGAGTTCGAATCACGCTGCGGACAGTTTGCTTGCAAATTGTTTCCGTTGATTTTAACAAAGGACGATGGCGCCACCGTTCAGAAAGCAATGGCAAACTACTGAACGTATAAGTGTGCTAGAAATCAACGACTTGTTTACTGTGGTTGATGGCTACGTCCTTGGGATATGCCAGATTTTCATTTCATACATAAGGCCAACAATACAAATTTGATCTCGTCTGCTTTGCAATCTCTATTTGAATGATTATACCGTCAGGCGCGTTCTTATGATGAAGTCGACTGCTGTCTAGAGCTCATATCTGGTGCCACGTAGTTTTGAATGTAGTGTTGTGTTGTAGAGCCAGCGTCCCGTTCTAATGAGGACATACCCGTTCTAATGAGGACACACAGGGGACAGTCTAAATGTTCATCTGGGTGTCCTTATGTTAAGGCAAGGGTGACAGGTGCACAAGGGTGAGAAGTGGCATCAACAGCATCGATTGTTGGGGAATTGAAGATGGATAAGGGGGATATTCTTCGGTTTCTTCGCGACTGTCTGATGGATGAGGACACTAAAATCGATGTTGAATCGATCAAGCGATTTAGGCAGTTTGGAGTTACCCGTTATTCAAGTCGAACTGGATGCTTGAGAGGCAGAGTGAGAGGTGTGTTTAATCAGCGAACCACAGGAACCATCAGTATACATACTCTTCGATATCTGTTGGGGGAGACTGAGCACCACTCCGCGTTGTAAACTACCAACTCAAATTATTTTTTATTCAAACTTTGTTTTTGAACCTCTCTAACGTGTGTATGATGATGATGTGTGTAATTTTCTCTAACTGCTGTATAATAAGAATAGCAGAACACTGCTTCCATACATTTTAAGTTTTGTTTTAAGAGTTAATTCTTGGCTATTTAGATTTTGTTAAACTTTTCGTAGGTTAAACTTCATTTTTTGTCTCCAGCGATACTGTTCTTCCCAGGTATACAAAAACTTTAACTTCTAGGATTTCATTTTCAAACATAATTGGATTTTCAAAGTTTTGTGTATTTCTTGTTATTTTCATTTTCGAAATATTAACTTTAAATCATTTTGTTTGAGCTGTTCTGGAAAGTGTATCTATTTTTCTTTGAGCATCTTCATATCGACTGGCCAAACGACTAATCATCCTCAAGTAGCTTGTCCCTTCCGGAACTTGGCTATCATGACAGCAGTCCTGAAAAACTCTCTATTCTGTGCAAGTCGACCGGCGTCAGCGGCAATCATTCTCAGATCGTCAATGGCATCTTGCACCCATCGTCTTCTAGGTCTTCCTCTCATTCTTCTTTCAAGAACCTTTCCTTCCAAAATTATCTTTTCTAGGCACTCGTGTCGTTTGATGTGTCCGAAATATTTAATGTTCCTTCATTTTATGTTCTTTAAAAACCAACTCTCTTTAATAATAAGCTGTTGCAGAACAGAAGCATTTGTTCTTTTTCTGTCTACATTTTTAATACTAAACGACTAATATTGTCTGCATAATCCAAATCTTTCAGTACTGAGATAAGCATTCATCGAATGTCTATGCTATTAAGATATATAATTTCTTTCATTAGTCAGCATATGACCAAGTTAAACAAGAACTACGAAAGAATGCACTCCTGTCTAATTCCTGAACTGAACTTGAAGCACTGTCAAATTACAAAAAAGAATTGAAATTTCCCACTGTAAACGACATCCAAAATAAACAAAATCTACAAAAGACAGATAGCACATGTAGATGCTGACACGAAGATAATCATCACTCAGTGACACCCACAAAAAAACTGCTGCACCTAATTTGCAACTGAGCAGTTGTTCCTGTTAGATATCTGGTGTTTACCAGAAAAACCAGTTTCGTTATCGATTTTTTCTCCTCACAAATTGTAAACTGTTATGCTTGTACATGTTGTTTTCATGTTGTACCCGGATGCATGTTTATCTGTCAATTTACCATTTTTTGTGATGTTTTTCGTGAGTCTGTAATACCGTCGTGCTAGTATCAAAATAACGCAACTTTGGTGTGCGCAAAATGTATGTCAACAAGGACACAACCTGGAGTTTACGCATCCACAGAATGTTGGATATGTTGTTTGCTTGTTCAACTTGTCATGCCCACATAGAAAATTTGATGAAATAACTTGAAAACTTGTATGTGAACTACATATGTTCCCGATGCTACAAAATATGTTTTGCCATTCAAACAATCATACCATCTGGAAGTTGCCTTCTTTGTGCTATATATTTAACGCGTCCATTGGCATGGTTGAAGAAAACTAATGTTTACATTGATGACAAAAACAGCAACATTCAGGACGAATTCCTTGGTTTTTTAACAATTCTTGCATTTTCCAAGCACAAATGGACTCGGGCTTGAACATGGTAAACAAATGACGTCATTAGTTGGGAGATGGACTTTTAGTTAAAAGCGTATATCGAGATTCGTGTGAGGCTATTGGGTCATTTGTTAACTTCTCAAAACAGACATTGATATAACATTTCTAATGATTTTGAAGTTACAATGTAAAAAGTATTAACAACGCTATACGAGCATTTCGCAAAGAGGCACATATGGGTCATCTGTACTACAGTATACAAGAACCAGAGAAAAGAGCTACTTTATTATAGTGATACCTCCCTACCACATATGTTAACACACGCAAATTGTAACGAAGAAGTAGCAATTTGAAAAGAATATCTCCAGTAGCTATGCCATAATAAGGTGCTATAGAAAAGTTCTTAGAACATCCTGGACAGAGAAGAAACAAAGACATCCTACAAGACCTGAATATCAAGGAGCATTGGCTCATAAATAACATCATGTCCTGAAGATGAAATATTTTGGCCACATTAAACCCCTCCAGTGGTCTGGAAATGTAATGGAAGGCATGGTTACTGGAAAACGAGGCAGGGGACGACCAAAACGAAGATGGCAGCAGGACATCAAAGAAACCTTGAACATGACGCTGGAAGGGGCAGGAGAACTTGCAAGAGACAGAGAGCTTTTCAGGCGGCCATGATGAATGCGACGTTCCGCAAGGGACATGCTACTACTTGAGCTCCGCCATTGCCAGTCCAAAGCCTGGACGTGAAAAGGGGATGGCATTATGACATGGAAGCTAACTTTAACTGTAATGTAAGTTATTTAAAAACAATAATACAACTATGTCCACATTTTATGTTTATTTCATGACTGTATTACAAGTACCAACATTGGCCCCCCATGTATAAACTGAGATGATACGCCTTTGTATGAGACTTGTCATCAAATGTCAAATGTGTGCGTTTACTGTAAAAACTAAAATTTTGTATCAGACTCGTCAAATATGCCGCCAACATCAAAGGAAACCTTTATATTACAAAATCTAGGTTTCCTATAGCAATTTCTTCATCAGACATTTGCGTCGGTATAATTCTAAGTTTGGGTGCAAAGTTTCGCTACTATGGAACTGATGGTTTTGCTACAATTCGCATTGGACTGTGGTCATGAGTTGTTGAACGGACTATAATTATTTGCATTTGTTCTTTACGACCAGTTCGATCACTCTTTGTGATATGTTTGGCCTTAGCCAAGAACGACTATACATTGCGCCTTCGTTTGTAAACCCCCTACTCGTGTAGTGCAGGCGCATCTGACATTTTCGGCTTAGATATATTTCGGTTAATAACATTGTAAGGGCTACGATAAAGAGAAAATAAACTGTACATATAAAAGAAATTCTGTGTGTGCCGAGAAAACATTACTCGTAATAGAATGTGCACACATTAATATCAACTTAGACAGTTTCTCTATTGTTGTGTCAGTCTCCCTACTCTTGTGACAGTTTCTCTATTGTTGTGTCAGTCTCCCTACTCTTGTGACAGTTTCTCTATTGTTGTGTCAGTCTCCCTACTCTTGTGACAGTTTCTCTATTGTTGTGTCAGTCTCCCTACTCTTGTGACAGTTTCTCTATTGTTGTGTCAGTCTCCCTACTCTTGTGACAGTTTCTCTATTGTTGTGTCAGTCTCCATACTCTTGTGACAGTTTCTCTATTGTTGTGTCAGTCTCCCTACTCTTGTGACAGTTTCTCTATTGTTGTGTCAGTCTCCCTACTCTTGTGACAGTTTCTCTATTGTTGTGTCAGTCTCCATATTCTTGTGACAGTTTCTCTATTGTTGTGTCAGTCTCCATATTCTTGTGACAGTTTCTCTATTGTTGTGTCAGTCTCCATATTCTTGTGACAGTTTCTCTATTGTTGTGTCAGTCTCCATATTCTTGTGACAGTTTCTCTATTGTTGTGTCAGTCTCCATACTCTTGTGACAGTTTCTCTATTGTTGTGTCAGTCTCCATATTCTTGTGACAGTTTCTCTATTGTTGTGTCAGTCTCCATACTCTTGTGACAGTTTCTCTATTGTTGTGTCAGTCTCCCTACTTTAGTGACATTTTCCGAATTGTTGTATCAGTCTCCCTACTCTTGTGAAAATCTCCATACTCGTGTGACTGGCGAGTTGGCGAGTCTGAAAACTGGTGAAGTCAGACTAAGACAACGTGCTGAGATAAAACGTGCCAGGAGAAAGCAGAACTAAAATCCAGCCTGGGCCCCTACATCCAATGTCTCTCAAGATTAGCAGGATACTATCATCATCACAAGAACAGAAACCGCAGGATTACATAGATAGTTTTGAAGTATGCAGACTGATTGACACGCCAAAACTTGGATCAACAATGAGACAGGCAGACTCATAGATAGATTACTAAATAGATATATCGAATTTACACGTAACGCAGAAGGTGGCGATGGATAGGACACATACTGAGGAAACCCCCTAACAGCATCACGAGACGGGCTCTCAGATGGAACCCCCAGGGCAATAGAGGAAGACCCAGGAACACCTGGAGACGGGAGTTGGAGATGGAATGCAAGAAAATGGAGAGAGAGTGGAGAGATCTGGAAAGGATGGCCTTGGATAGGCAGACTTGGAAGGTCTTGGTTGCGGACCTATGCTTCCCCTAGGCGCAAAGGGTGAAGAAGAAGATACGTAACGTAGCACTGTCGCCATTATCTGCCATGCTGGCTGGCGTAGGCGAATATGGCTCTCTACAAACCTCTTTCCAGAAAACTAATTATCATTTGGATGTTGACATTTTTCTGTATCATGACATTAGACTGTCATGAATTTCTTCTATATCATCCTCTGTCTCATCTCCCATTTATTTTTATGGATGTCACAATGTGTTCTAAATCTGCCTTTTTCAGGACATAACAGAAAAAATGGTTGCCTTTTTCCGATGTTGGTAGTGAACTTTTTTTCATTGCTCTCTTTCATGACATCAACATAGACAAATATATAAAATAAACATTAACATGCAGACATATAGACGATATACACAAGTATACACAACTACAGCTATAAACATATACAGATGAATAATACACAAGTATACACAACTACAGCTACATGTATATACAGATGAATAATACACAAGTATACACAACTACAGCTATAAACATACACAGATGAATAATACACAAGTATACACAACTACAGCTATAAACATACACAGATGAATAATACACAAGTATACATAACTACAGCTATAAACATACACAGATGAATAAATACACAGAGTATACACAACTACAGCTATAAACATACACAGATGAATAATACACAAGACTACTACAGCACAGATATACAGATAACATATACAGACATGGATACAATAGAGACAGGTAATTATGTGTATAAATGCATTTATTAACTCTTAATACACACAAGAGGAGGGGAAAGGCCGAATGGAATAGAGCGCTGGCTCCAATTCAGGATACCGGTTCAATCTCTGGTAATGCCAAGAAGTTTTTCTGCAGGGCATAAAGATAAAACTCCTAACCTGAACAATTTCGCAGTGACTGCACTAGCCATGCAAGCATTAAATTCCTAAGGTGTATGTTCCCTCCTCTGTCCTACACCATCCAAAAAGCAGCAATACAGGCAGTTAAAAAACAAATAAGGCAAGAATACACGCACATTTAAACAATATTTTATGTGCTACCTTTAATAATAAAAAATGTTTATGGCACGTACTTGAATAAAAATATATGTTATAAAATCTGTCAATCATCAGATAGCATCAGAATTATCATAATAATATTTGTGTTTCTATTTAATTATTTGGTTTGTGAAGTAACTTGCAGAAAAATTGATACTGATAGAATGGTTTGTCAGATAGCTTATTGTGACTTGACTTATTCCTCTCCACTCCTCGGGAGCATAGGGCCTCAACAGTTGTTCATCACTTTTCTCGGTGTCTAGGTGTTTTCTTTATGGTCTCCCAGGATAGTCGAACACACTTCGGTTCCTCAAGAAGACTTTGTCTCCAGGTCTGTTTAGGACGTCCGCTTTTCATTTCTTTGCAGGTTTCCTCTCAATTGCTTATCTAGTTCGACTCGACTCTGACTTCCATAGGGTATGCCCAACCCATCGCCATTTTCTCCTCTTAACCTGGTTCATCATATGTTCCTGTCCTGTTCTTATCCACAGGTCTGTGTTTGCAACTCTATCATACCATCTCAGTCTGAGAATCCACAGAAAACAACCGCTGACAACGGTCTGAATCTTATTTGTATTTAACTTGGTAACTTGCCACGTTTTCAAGCCATACAGAAACACAGATTTCACATTTGAGATAGCTCATTGTATTGTAGGAATTAATGCATGGATGTGTATGACATATGCATATCATAAGATACACCTTAGAAGGGATGTTGTAGTACTGGCTGCACCATCATGTAGAAAATCTAAGCCAATAACTCAATATCTTCTTTTTCTTAAATGGTTCAGCAGATATTGGACTTTTGCCAGTCAGACAATGTCAATCTTCAATGTCATGTTGTGTTTATATTGTACATTGCATTAAAGAACTGCAGTGTCTGTGGCATTGAAGAACTGCAGTGTCTGTGGCACTGAAGAACTGCAGTGTCTGTGGCTAAGAACTGCAGGTTGTAGCATTGAAGAACTGCAGTGTCTGTGACATTGAAGAACTGTGATGTCTGTGACACTGCAGAACTGTGATGTCTGTGGATTGAGAACTGGATGTCTGGACATGAAACTGTGATGTCTGTGGTATTGAAGAACTGTGATGTCTGTGACACTGAAGAACTGTGATGTCTGTGGTATTGAAGAACTGTGTGTCTGTGGTATTGAAGAACTGCAGTGTCTGTGGCATTGAAGAACTGTGATGTCTGTGGCATTGAAGAACTGTGATGTCTGTGGTATTGAAGAACTGCAGTGTCTGTGGCATTGAAGAACTGTGATGTCTGTGGCATTGAAGAACTGTGATATATGTGGCATTGAAGAACTTCAATGTCTGTGGCATTGAAGAACTGTGATGTCTGTGGTATTGAAGAACTGTGATGTCTGTGGCATTGAAGAACTGTAGGCTGAATGTGTTCTGTGGCATTGAATAACTGTGATGTCTGTGGCATTGAATAACTGTGATGTCTGTAGCATTGAAGAACTGCAGTGTTTGTGGCATTGAAGAACTGCAGTGTCTGTGGCATTGAAGAACTGCAGTGTCTGTGACATTGAAGAACTGTGATGTATGTCTATCTATGTCTATATCCTCTTCGTGTCCCGATTGACACATAAGGCTTCCACAAGAGACTTTCACTGTTGCCACTCTGCTGCCTCTCTACCAACCGTCTCCCATGTCAGGCCGCACTCCTTCAACTTTCCTCCACAGTTCTCCATGTTTCCTTTGAACATCCAGGCCTTCTCTTCCCATCCGCTGTCCATCTGAGAGCTGTCCTAGCCAATGCCTCCACTGGCATATGACATACATGTCTAAACCACCTCTATCTTCGTCTCCATGATGGTCTCCAAGGATGCACAGTCCTTTCGTTTCAAAAGCTCCTCATTTGTTATGGTATTTGGAGAGAAAAATTTGCATGATTCTTCTTAAACATTTATTCTGAAATGTCTCCAACTTGTGTACTCTGTGTTGGGTCATTTTCCAGCATTCACTTCTGTATAATAGCACTACCAGTACATTACTTCTATATATTTTAGGTTTTGTCCTAAGATTTAGTCCTTTTGTTTTCCAGATTTTGTTGAACATTGCAAATGTTTAACAATGGTATCTCTTGCTTCTGTTTCCGTAACATTATTTTTTTTTAAAAGGAATGGGTTGTTAGCCAATTGCCCAACCCCCAACCTGTAGGACCAGGAGGTCATGTTTCATCTACCCTCTATTCTTCAACCTTTCTGACATGGGTGTCCCTACTAGGAGCAAAGCTCCTGTCAGCATAGCTTTCCGGATCATGGAGGTACGCAAGCTCCTCCACCACTACCCAGGTAATGACCTCTGTGGCAGAAGACTGTGATGTCCTGTGGCATTGAAAACTGCGGTGTCTGTGGCATTGAAGAACTGTGATGTCTGTGGCATTGAAAGAATGAAACTGTGGTCTGTGGCATTAATAACTGCGTGTCTGTGGTATTGAAGAACTGTGATGTCTGTGGCATTAAAGAACTGCACTGTCTGTGGCATTGAAGAACTGCGGTGTCTGTGGCATTGAAGAACTGCGGTGTCTGTGGCATTGAAGAACTGCAGTGTCTGTGGCATTGAATAACTGTGATGTAAGTTGGTTTTCTACCCACCTCAAGCAGGGATCAAAATTAGACTGACTCAGCACTTGGGGACAAGAAAGCTATGTGTATTGCTTAATGAAATAACAGCCATGATATGGTTCACTGTAATCATTCCCACCACTCTACCATACTCGAGACATGCTTTTAAATGCTCAAGACAAGAGGATCATTCCCAGACTGTGTCTTTACAATAGATGCCAGTCATTATAAAACTGCACATATTGGCTCTCATACCCCAAGTCTAGTCAGTAACCCCAAGTCTAGTCAGTATCCTTCTGGCTTTTTTCGAAATGCATTGCACAATTTTTGACTCAAATGTGTAAAGTTGGACTACTGGTAAAGTTGATATAAGGGAGAGACTGCAGTAAAACTATGTAGCAATGGTGAAACATGTAAAACTGCAGTAAAACTATGTAGCAATGGTGAAACATGTAAAACTATAGTAAAAATATGTAGCAATGGTGAAACATGTAAAACTATAGTAAAAATATGTAGCAATGGTGAAACATGTAAAACTATAGTAAAACTACATTACTTTGTTTTCACGTGTGTTGCCACTACTGGTACGGCTTTACTAACAGAATACCCCACTTTATAGTAACATGTCTGAGGTATACTGTAGCAAATAACTCGAAACAGGTATTTATGGCTTCGGAAAAAAAAATTGCCAGATACTGGAATTGAACTACTAACCTCATATCTCTGCGCCCAACGCTAAGCCATTAAAATTTGGGTTTTAAAGACTATAACCAACTAGCGTCACCCCCTCAAACCTCACTTTGTCCTGTTCTTGTCAACAGCATCGACTATTATAAAACTTGGAAATTCAGGACTGATTCAAACAGTGCTAGCTGGATGTGGACTTAAATATGCTTCTACTGGACAGTTTAAAATCATGATGCGGAAAAAACCAACAAAAGAACTAAATAACAATACAATTGGTAAAAGATGTAGAACTATGGCTGTCTCCATCATCATCATCATTGGCCTCTTTGTCTCAGGAGACAATAGGTTTTGTGTCCCGTAGTTTGTTCTGTGCTGAATCACATCATCTGTTATATGATATATTGTAATATCCAATTCTGGTGTTGCAATCCTTGCTACAGTTGCTGCAAGTGAAACTGGAGACTGGAGATGACACATAGGATAGTCTCTCTGCCCTCTGCGCTATCTTTACCTACTTATGTGATGGTGTTTTTCTTTTGAGCCACCCTCACTGCCGCTCTTTGCATGCCTGTCTTTGGTCAACCGCTCCAATTTACTTTGTCTATGCCGCATGAAGTTAGATCACACTTGCAGGTGTCAATGAAGTGTAGTAATGGATGCCCATGCTGTCTAGTACCAGTTGCAAGTTGACCATACAGAACGGATATAGAATGCTGTCTAGTACCAGTTGCAAGTTGACCATACAGAACGGATATAGAATGCTGTCTAGTACCAGTTGTTAGTTGACCATACAGAACGGATATAGAATGGTCATAAATAAGGCCGTATATGTCAGTAGAATAGCACATGGGAAAGATCTTAGAGCTGGTATTTTAAACCTGTGAAAAGTGCTTGCCTGATGAGTGTAGATGAAGTAACTTGGAGTAATGATTTGTGTCTTCTTCTTCTTCAGCGCACCATATCAACATCAGTTCAACCTTTTGTGATTTTAAATGTCCGAGGCTAAGAGTGATTACATTCCGAGTGATTGTCTCTACAATAGAGCCAGTCATTTCTGCACTATATATGGTACTTCCCAAGTCTATCAGTAACCTCAAGTCAGCATGGTATTCTTCTGCTTCTTGAGGCATGCCACTATTTTGATCCACAATAATTTAGTAGTTGTACTACTGTAATGTTAATATAATGGAAGTTTGATTTAAAATCATCAGAATAGTTATACATATACTATAGTAAAATATGTCAATGAAAACATCACTACTACAATTGTTAAATTGCATAAATAATTACACATATCCCTTAGTAAATATGTCACAATGAATCATACTATCACTTTAGTTAAATTGTCATGAAAACATTACTACTATCTTTTACTTGTTCCATTTTCACTACTAGTCCCTTGTTTATCAAATACATCATTTTATAACTTTGAGGATTTAATTATAACTAACAGTTATTATAACTTAGTGAAAAAAACATTTCTTCGTCTGAAATGCTCATATTATCTCTTATCAAACCATTCATTTGTGCTTTACAGACTATAACCACTAGGTCCCCTAAGCCTCACTTCATGTTCTTGTCCACTGATTTTTATTAAACGAAATTCAGATTTCAAACATCACTATGAACTTAATTGCTTTATAATTAAAAATATGATCAAAACCAACAGAACTAAGTATAAAAACAATGCCTTTAAACATGCAATCGCCATTGGCCTTGTCCAGGAGACAAATTTTGGCGTGTTTGTTTGTGCTGATCCCGGATACGAATCCATCTGTCAACCGCAAGTCTGAACAAACTTGAGTCACATAGTGCTCTCTGCCCCTCAGTATCTCCATTATGGATGGTGTTTCTGAGCCACCTCACTGCCTTTGTTGCTGTTTGGCAACCTTTTACTTTGTCTAGCCATAGTGATAAGCAGTGTCTTGTAGTGATGCACCACGCTAGACCATTGAGTTGACCATAGCAGTCTGGCTTAGTAAGTTGTTATTGCACCAGCTGATATAGAATGATCATGTAAGGCTGCTCTTCATTTAGAATAGAATTTATAAGATCAGGCTGGTATTAACCAGTGAAAGTGCTTCCCTGTGGAAGGCAGCCATAGTAACTTGCAGAACTGATTTGTCTCTTCTTTTCCCCCATACACCATGCCCTGGTACAAGAGTAAGAGGATTACTTGATCTTTGTCAGCTGGAGCCTCCTTCTGCAGCTGATTTACCAAGTAGCTCTCCTAGCCCATCTTTCAATCTTCTGACGTATATTCATTGAGTCACTGAGAGAAACACATGGATAAGTCTGTGTTCTAGTCCATATATACACTTGTATCGATAATTAATGATTTCAGTACATATCAAGACTTACTTATCATCATTGTCATCAAATACCACTACTGTCTTCCTTCACAACATCACCTCCATCCTTGAGTCATAAAGCCCACTATGCTCCGTAATTTGTCTCAATCACACACTATCCTGTTAATAAATATTACATCATACTCCAGATGGTTCATCAAAACTCAATACCTGAACCTCTCCTACTACGAAGTGTTCAAATACCCTCTATCTCTTTATCAAATCATGCTTTACATTACAACGGAGGGTTTAATCTATAACTACATTTATTATAACTTAGGATCAATGTCTTCCCTCAAATGTACATACCTGTTAAAACCCATTCTCTGGCTTTGACCTCAAGTTTCCCTATTTTACCCATTTCTTTTGCCTGATTTATTTCCAGGTGCAGATTTCTGTAACATCACTAAATATTTGACTGTAATCAATCATCAGTTTCTATACCTCCATAGTAGATAGTCAGGAGTGGACGAGCAAATTTGGGGTGTAAAGAATAGAACCACTGTTACCTGCCATGCATGTCGTAAGAGGCAACTAAGGAGGTTTGGCTGAAATCGGATGCACGGGTCCTAAACGTGTAGAAGTCTATGCGTTTAGGGCCTACCAAACCAATGTGTAACGTATACACATTCTTGGCAAAGATAAACATATCACAAAAAGTGATTAAAATTGGTCGTAAAGAACGAACACAAAGAAGAAGATAACATGAATAGCTTACATTAAATACATCATTTTTATAACATGGATAGTTATAGTTAATTGCATATCCTTTTATAGGACTTTGCGAATCAACCCCAGCTTTTAACGCTGTTTGTAATTTTTCTAGGCATTATTACGTTCTGTAGTTTGCCATTGCTTTCTGAACGGGTGGTGCTATCATCCTTCTTGTAAAAATCATGCGAAACAATTTACAACCAAACTATCCGCAGCGTGATTTGAACTCAGAACGTCGGGGTTAATAGACAGAATCACTATCCCCTAAGCCACAGACGCCACCACAGATAACATGGATAGCTTACATTAAATACATCATTATTATTATAACTTGAATCAAATAGTAGCATGTCCTTTGCGGAATGTCACTTTCATCACTGCCAGCCTGAAAAACTCTCCTCTCTTGTAAGATCTTCCGTCTCCTCCAGCATCATGTTTAAAGTTTCTTTGATGTCCTGCTGCCACCTTCGACTTGGTCATTCCCTGCTTCGTATTCCAGGAACCATGTCTTCCATTACTGTTCTCTCCAAACCACTGTGACATTTAACTCTTTCCACGCTTTAAGCAGCACACTGCGCCACGGCGGAAGTCCATTGCACGCTATTAGCCGCACACTGTACCATAGAGTTGCTTCCCTTACAAGAAGTCTCTAGTTTTACTTCTATTGTTTTACTTCTACTACTTTTCAATCTTGTTATTCTATTGGGTTGTCCAGTTTTCTTCAAATTAGTCTATAATAATATATATATATGTTTAGTTATTGACAAGTAGTTGGGATAATGGGGTTTTTACCTCCTTGAATTAAGTGCTTAAAAATTGAGGAAATAACTCGAAATAATCATCTTCCGAGACATGATGCTATTTATGAGCCAATGCTTCTTGATATGCAGGTCTTGTAGGTTGTCTTTGTTTTTTTCTCTTCTCTGTCCAGGATGTTCTAAGAGCTTTTTTGCAGCATCTTTGACCACCCTCTGTAAAACCATGGCTAGTCTTCTTCCAACTTCTTTTTGTATGATCTCAACAATCATTGTTAATTATAGAGCCAAGATATTGCAAATATGTGATGTTCGTAACTTGAATGACTTACATCAAATATATCACTCAAAAACCTGGTCAAATATGAGTCAAAATCTTGTTCTACGTTTTGCCAACATTTAAATAAATGTTTTCCCTGAAAAGAAAACTTCTGTAGTCTGAACTTTCTTCTACAGTCTGAACTTTCTTCTACAGTCTGAACTTTCTTCTACAGTCTGAACTTTCTTCTACAGTCTGAACTTTCTTCTACAGTCTGAACTTTCTTCTACAGTCTGAACTTTCTTCTACAGTCTGAACTTTCTCACAGTCTAAATTTCTTCTAGTCTGAAATTTCTTCTAAGGTCTGATGGGCAGTTACTTCTCTGGATGATCACTTCACTTTTTGACATTTGTTCTCAAGCCTAAGCTGTTCATCGATGATGGGCATTCCTAGAATCTCCCTTAGCTGGTTTGGGATGTATGGGTTAGAATTGCAATGACCATGTCGGTTAGGTTTATCAGATTTGCGATAAACATGAATGCCTATATTGGATAGCAGTTCTGTTTTAATATCACTCCACACCTGGGAAAACAGATGAGACAAGATTAAGTGACATTTATACTTTTAAAGACTTTGCAAAAAACAGACATTTAGGTACACAAGACATTCTTATTCTTATTCGAACGCTCCATATTGACCATTTGTCTGTGTGATTTGTATGTGATCTGAGCCTAAGAGTGATTGCACTGTGTGCCAGTTATGCACTTACAAGTAGGCCAACACATCTGATTTCTGCAACGTTTTTAATTTACTAGGGCAGCTTCACTAGGCCCTACATCAGTAGCCTCTTATGACATGCCTTGTAGGTCACAATGGTACTACTCTTTGCTTCCCTTGCAGGCCCCACACAACACGGGTGAAACAAGAGATGAGGATCATCATCATCATCATCTTGCTTGTCCCTGTCGGAACCTGGCTCCCATGACAGCAACTCTAAATGCCACTCTCACCTATGAAGTCAAAGAATGAAGCTTATATGAAGCCTGTATTTATGAAGCCTGTATGGTGGAGGACACTAAAAGGAAATCAGTCCTTCACAGAATAAAATCAGTTAGAAGCACCATACCATGCTCCCTGACTATGCCTGAATTCATTGAGGGTGTATGCAAGAAGAAGAATGCCTCTCTGTCCTGTGAGAGGTGTCTGGCATGTGTAGCAGTCACACTAAACTCATCTATTACATCCTGCACCCATCTTTTCCTTGGTCTTCCTCTCCTTCATCTGTCCGGTATCATGCCCTTCAGAATGATCTTTTCTAGAGAATCATGTAGTTTTATATGCCCAAAATATTTTCATTTTTATAACTTGTTATCTTCATTAACATCTTCAATTCAAGTTGTTGCAAAAAGGGCACATTTGTTATTTTTTCTGTCCATGATATTTTGAGGACGCTTCTGTTGCAATTGCATTCAAAGGCATTAATCAATTTTTCAAATGTTTTATCAACAATCCATTCCTCACAACCATAGGCTGCTATCGGAAAATTAATCAATCAAGTGCCATGACTGCTAGCGAAGACAATCATGTCTCTCCACAACTCTCTCTGCTTGGTGCATGTAATCAGTTCTGGCGACGATCTTGTGTCAAACCATGATGTTAGGCCATCCAACATCTTCTATCTCTCCTTCCTGAATTTTACCTGTTGTCATCAAATGTTCTAAACCTTCTCTTTGCATTATATGCCTGAAGGACCTTGATTGCCAGATTCTTATTCTTTTGATAAGGTTTCTTTGTGTGCGGGCCTGATTGGAAACCTATCGAAAAAATACATACTCTTAAAAATTAAAGTTTTGTCTCGATATCAATTCCCATCTATAGGTTTTCCTATGACTGGCCATATGATCAATTGAGTGACTGAAAATAACTTTTTTTTTTATGTTAATTTCTAAATTTCATTTCAAAATATTCATCTTCTTTGAATTTGGTTTCGTATGCTTGTCCAAACCATGAGATGGGTTGCCTCTATGAAGCTGCATGTCAGTTGGAGTTCTTTGAGAGTTCCCCATAGCTTGTTCTGTATGCTTTGTTCATGAGGCCATGTTTTGTTTCGTTGGTGTATGTATGATGGACATGACTGCAGGATGTGCTCTGGAGTTTGTGTTTCTGTCTGGCATGCACACTGTGCAGTCAGCCAAAATATTCAAAATTAAAGATCAATATAATGAGAGTCTGCAGGAGTTCGACATTTTGTTGCAACGAAAATATTATATTTTGCAATATAAAATGGAAATTGTTTTCTGGATACTGATGTTGCTAGTTTGTGAGCAGATTGCAAATCCTGTGCTTGAACACAATTTGTCCAGTATCCAGAAAACAAGAGGTATGAATTGATACATGGATCATCTACTGAAGAGAGCAGTTGAATTATATAATCAAAATAAGGTGTGTTAATGGATTTTAGTTCAGTTTAGTCATCGGATCATCATCACTGCACATTGAACCAATTAGTCCATAAGTGCTCCGATCTCTTCCTCAATATGTCTGTCAGTTTAGTTTAGTCGTCGGATCATCATCACTGCACATTGAACCAATTAGTCCATAAGTGCTCCAATCTCTTCCTCAGTATCTCTTCCTCTCAGCGTGTGGCAACGAACAACACTAGCTCTATGATGGTTTACTATTCTTCTTTGACTTGAAGTAAAGTGTGCGTGTCTAGCTACACCACATATGACTTAATATTCTTGCAGTCTGGATATGGTTGTAGATTCACCACCATTACCTGCATTCTTTTTATATGTCTTCTCTCCATTAGGGAATTCAGAATATCAGCCTGGTTCATTCTTTCTTCTTTGTTTTGTCCTTCACTGCTTTTTTGCTGCTAGGCGTAACAGGTTTAACTGATGATCGGTTTTCGAGATAATGCACGCTCAGTCGCTTGATATGGTGTGGTATTGTGGAGTTTTAAGATGTCTGTAACTCCATCAACCCATCTTTTCTTGGTCTGCCCTTTCCTCTTGATGATTCCATTTTCAGGTTGTACGCTCTTGCAACTGGTGTATTCGGGTTCATTCTGACCAAGTGGCCAAACCATTTGAGTCTCTGTCTTTCAATAAATCTAATAGCAAGTGTTGTTCCGACTGTTTTTCTAATTCCTCATTTCCTAAATGGTCTCTTCTTGTTTTATTTACTGCTTTCCTCAAGCATCTCATTTCGCATGTGGTAATTTACCTTTCTTGTTCTTTTGTCAGTGCCCATGTTTGGCTCTGGTAGCACAGTGTTGGTATAAAGATTAAATTTATAATCTGTCTTTTAGTCACTACTGGAATAGCTGGGTGTTTCAAAATTGGGGTAAGCTGGTATGTAATGTTGTTGGCTTGCTGGATTCTAGTTTCGATCTCTCTGTCCAGTCTACTATCAGATGTGAAGATACTTCCAAGGTATTTAAATTCTCTCACCTGTGGTTCATTACCCACATTATATTTACTGCAGTGATACCTGCATGTCTATCTGCACATTGACTTCCCTTACACCTGCATGCCCTGATACAAAAAACTGATTTTGTTTCAGCCTATACCTCTCAGTCTGTCATCTAATCTTTTCTTGAGACTGGTTATGGCAAATGAAAAATTAAAATGGTAATGAAGAACCTATTGCAAAACATCAGCAAGATAACATAAGTAACATGTCTGTGGACATGCATTTCTTATGTGGCAACATGTTGATGTGAATCATGAAACATTAACAACATTTACAGAAGGAACACACAAAAGATGGAGCGATGGCATCAAGAACAGCCTTAGGAAAATTAATAACAGCTTACAAAGTGCACATTAGAACAAGCACACACAAGATCACTACATTTCTCCCCTCCCCCAACACTTCTATAAAAGAAGTAAATGGTGGAAGAGAAAAAGAAGTAAATGGTGGAAGAGAAAAAGAAGGCAGGAGAAATATAACAACTTTTTAAAACAACATGCTGTAGACGACCCATTTTTAGATCTGCCTGCACAAAGTAGAGAAAAATATAGAAACCAAAACAAGGCCTGTACATGCAGAAACATTGGCTCATAAACAATATTATGTCTGAGAAACTGAAATATTTCGGTTTAGTCCTACAATAATAGAGGGTGTTTCCTGGAAGACACGTATGAGATGACCAAGATGTTGGTGTCAACAGGACCTTGAACATAATGATGGAGGAGGCAGGAGAAATGGCTAGAGATTGAGAGTCTTTCAGGCAGGTTGCAATGATAGAAATGTTCTGAAATGGACATGCTATATGAAGAAAATCTTTTCATAGTCTCGTTTTCGTTCGCTACTGTTCATTGTCTACACAAGGCTCTCTGGATGTATGTTGCTGTGTTTGTAGTCTTTTCCTGGTAAGTAACAGTATGCTTTCATTTTATCAAATACTGGTTGCTCTTAATACCTTTTTTCCATTCAGCCATATTAATTACAGAATTTCTCTCTTCATATTTTGATTATCTACAGTTTCAGCTTGATTTCCTTGTTCGTTTGCAATTCTATTACCTTTTCATATCAAGCAAATTGTTTGAAAACAACTGCTCTAAATTTTCTCTAATTATGTTAATTTTGTCAATTTCTACAATTACATACTTCATTTCCTAACAGAGCCTCAAATCTTGTGGACTTTGCCTTCTCTGGAGTCCATACATTTCCCTTTGCAAACACAACTGCACCTTGGTACATGCCCATAAAGAGGACACGGATCTTGTCAGCAAGAAGGGGAAATGCATGCACATCAGAGCAGCTTAGAATTGAATCTATCAAAAGACTAAATCCTTCTCCATGATCTTGGTATGTCTTCATGAGGTATCCTGAAAGAGTCAAATATGAAATGAGTAAACAGTGCAGTTCTTTCAAATAAACAAGTCATTTATGTTATAAACATATATATGGAGGTCACCGATAGCAAAGTTGATAACATGCTGTATTAGTAATGCCAGGTCATGAAAATTTCAGGTTCAAGCCAGCTTGGGCCAAATATGTTTAGTGTGCACACGGTAAACAGTTAAGCTACAGGAAACCCGGATCCTTTACTTCTTTTTCTTATTTCTTTTCTCTAATTCTGTTTTGCCTCACTGTGTCAGGATAAGAAGAGATTTCTAGAAAAATGCTTTTGTGTGCGATTCATAAATTGTGTTTTTTTTCTCCACCTCTGTTATTTCTGAGGTCCACATTTTGCCGCGTTCTCTGATGTTGGAGCAGAATGTATTACCTAGCAATAAGTATGATAATTTAACATGACATTGTTCCTGTCAGTTACAACTGAGCAAGAGTGAAACCAGGCTTTTACAAGGTTGCAATCTGAACAGGAAAAGTTTTAATTACTTAGCAATAAGTCTGATGATCTAACACAGCATTTCCCAAACTGGAGTTCACAGACTCCCGGGAGCCTGCAGGTATTCACAGGAGCCCTCAAGTGCATGAAGAAATATTATGATTTTTGACATTTCAAACAGAAAAATAATTTTCAGAAACGTGTAAAAACAGTGGTAAACTAGTTCCGCTGTGAAATCAAAGGACCTGGACCACAGTGGAGTCTAAATATCTGACAGGACAAAATGAAAGATCATTTGAAGTTTCCTGCAGCCTGAGAAATTGGAGCCAGCTTGTCTGTTGGTGTGTTGTAATAATAACTCCATCACTAGAAGACTTTCATATATAGAAACTTTTGGGGGTCCACTGCAGCAAAATGTATTTAAAACGGGGTTCCGTATTAATGCAAAGTTTGGAAACCACTGATCTAACATGACCAATGATCTGAACATGAACAAAGAATATAAAAAAGGTGTGAATGTCTGAACGTTTAGTCATTTTACTTACCAGAAGACTCCTTTCTCAATTCCTATGATACTTAATAACATTAGAATGGTCACTATTTGCTGATTTTTAGCTCTGTGGACAGTCTTCAATTATTCTTTGAGTGTCGTCATTAGAGAAGAAGAGGAAGACCTAGGAGAAGATGGATTCAGGATGTAACTGATGGTTTGAACATGACGGCTGCAGAGGTGGGATATCTGGCCTATAAGAGAGAGAAATTCAGGAGGACTGTTGGGGTGGCAAAATTCTGCTCAGGACAAGCTATTTAATGATGATCATCATTACTATCATAGTCCTTCTTTTACTCATTCTTCAAAAGTGTTTATGAGCCAATGTTCCTTGTTTCAGTTTGCAGAATCTCTCAATTTTTCTTACTTGTCTAGGATTCTCAAACAATTTTCCTGAAGCACTTTGTTTCAAAACGTTAAATTTTCTTCCTTAATGTTTGTGAAATGGTAGTAGTAATAATAATAATACTAATAATAGCTGTCCATTGCAATTGATGATGACAACAGCCTCAGACATGTGCTGCTGCACCTCTCTTGTGTGTACAGAAGTGACTTTAATCCTCAAACATAATCCCTACACAGGTGGGGCATACATGATCAAGGTTAGACATGTGGGTATTGTGTGTTCTGTCTTTTCGCGCAGCTCGCTTTCTCTGCATCTCAATGGCCAATGATTCTCACTATCGAGTTCCTCCTGTGTTGTTAGATCCCCACATTTGACTATCTTGCGCAAGGGATTCTCAGCATGTGGTGTCTATATCAAAGCATTTTAGAGACACTTTAAGAGTGTCTTTATAGCATCTTTTCTAACCACCAACTAAACATCTGCCCCCTTCAAGCTTGCCATACATCAATGGTTATGGGATGAATTTATCAGCATCCTAGCAACGTGACTGGCCATCTCGCCTGGGCACTCTGTAAAAGGGTGTTGACTCTTATGAGGACTTCGGTTTCTGGAATTTTGTCCTGCCAGTTCACCCGTGTGGTGCCGGGGCCCACAAGGAAAGCAAAGAATAGTACCACTGTGACCTACAAGGCATGACATAAGAAGCGACTGATTAACTCTTAGTGGACCAGGGCAAAGTCACGTTTTTACAAGCGCTTTCACGTTTTGATAACCAAACGCCACTTAGCGTGGCCGGATGTAAAAACACGTCCACTTCAAACGCCACTTAGCGTGGCGCCTGGTCCACTTAGAGTTAAGGACCTGGGAAGCTACCCTAGTAAATAAAAAGCATTGCAGAAATCGGATGTGCTGGCCTACTTGTAGGCGCATAACTTGTACAACATACAATCGCTCTTAGGCTCAGATCACATACAAATCACACAGAGTGGTTTAACAAGTAGTCAATATGGAGCATTCGAAGAAGAAGAAGTCCTGCCAGTTTATTTTTATTAGTCAAAAATGGTAGTAACCACTTACCAACGAAGGCCCAAACTGACTCTGCCTTAAGCATGCACATATTTCCTATTTCCCAGGCAGTTTTCTGTGCTATCTTTCTGAACATAATCTCCTTGCTTTCAACTAGCTTTGCTTCCACACTGCATAGATATTTGTGGCTGTATTCTCCTGTAGGAACATAAGTCAATAGTTAATTTCATGAAATATAAAATCTCTCAATGTCAAGACTGTGTGAAATCTCTCAATGACAAGACAGTCTGTGTGAAATCTCTCAATATCAAGACAGTCTGTGTGAAATCTCTCAATGACAAGACAGTCTGTGTGAAATCTCTCAATATCAAGACAGTCTGTGTGAAATCTCTCAATATCAAGACAGTCTGTGTAAAATCTCTCAATATTAAGACAGTCTGTATGAAATCTCTCAATGACAAGACAGTCTGTGTGAAATCTCTCAATGACAAGACAGTCTGTGTGAAATCTCTCAATGACAAGACAGTCTGTGTGAAATCTCTCAATGACAAGACAGTCTGTGTGAAATCTCTCAATGTCAAGACAGTCTGTGTGAAATCTCTCAATGTCAAGACAGTCTGTGTGAAATCTCTCAATGTCAAGACAGTCTGTGTGAAATCTCTCTATGACAAAACAGTCTGTGTGAAATCTCTCAATGACAAGACAGTCTGTGTAAAATCTCGCAATGTCAAGACAGTCTGTGTGAAATCTCAATGTCAAGACAGTCTGTGTGAAATCTCTCAATGACAAAACAGTCTGTGTGAAATCTCTCAATGACAAGACAGTCTGTGTGAAATCTCTCAATGTCAAGACAGTCTGTGTGAAATCTCTCTATGACAAGACAGTCTGTGTGAAATCTCTCAATGACAAGACAGTCTGTGTGAAATCTCTCTATGACAAGACAGTCTGTGTGAAATCTCTCTATGACAAGACAGTCTGTGTGAAATCTCTCTATGACAAGACAGTCTGTGTGAAATCTCTCTATGACAAGACAGTCTGTGTGAAATCTCTCTATGACAAGACAGTTATTGCTAAATCTTTAATTAACACAACTAATTTTTTAACAAGGATCTACAGAAACACCTGAGCTCAATTAAAGAAATGTTATTTTACACCATTGTTAACATAACATTGTTTCAATTAGAATGCTGTCTCAATCTTAATATATACCAGTGAGAGTTGGGAAAATAAATCAAGATTGACTGATTCATTGATTGATTGACTGATTGATAGGACCATCGTCACTGCAGTTTAATGAGTAACCATGTGTGCTTTGATCCCTTTCTTACACAGGAAAATCTCAGCGGCAGTGCACGAACTCTGTGGTACCAGCGAGGGTGCCTGATGTCATTTAGATGATGGTAAAAATATTTTGTAGAAAATTTTAATATTTTAATCTTTCTATTGAATTTTGACCAAGAAGGAGCTTTCCGGCCTGCTCTTCTCAATTTTGAACTGCCATTCATTTTACTTGCTCAACTTGAACACAGGACCTATGTTTTATTGTCCATCTCTGATAGAACAAGGAACATGAACTAACCTACACTGAGATCAGGGATCGCGAGATAAATATCCTGATAGAAAAAGAAAAAAAAAGTGAATGGAAAAACGTATATATACATCCTTAGCAGCTAAAGGGTTAATATCAGCATCCAGCTCTCTTCTCCATGTCTGTCTAGGCCTTCCACTACTCCTCTTTCCCTGCAGGTTCCAAAACAGTGCTTGTCTTGCAATGCTCCTGATCGGTCTTCTCAATGTATGTCCTATCCATCATCAGTGTCTCTTCCTGAGCTCTTTCTCCACTGGTACCTGCTTAGTTCTTTCTCTGAAAAACACCGATTCACCTGTACTGAGATCACCTATTCAAAAAACAACTATTCACTTCACCTTTATGAACGGCAAGATCAACAAGTTCCCCTGACAATGTTGCATCCCTTGCCTGTTTGTTGGATGAATAGTTGATTGCCTGACAAATCATAGCTCGGATTAGTTGTACCTGACGAAAAGGGAGACAAATAAAAACAAGCCAAATCAATAATTATTATTTCAATAGGCAAACAAAGCTGTGTTATTTAAATAGGCAAACAAAGCTGTGTTATTTCAATAGGCAAACAAAGCTGTGTTATTTCAATAGGCAAACAAAGCTGTGTTATTATTTACTATTCACAAAGAGCAATCAGAAAAACTTTTGTCCTGGAGAAATTATTGGTATACACTCTGTGAGGAGTGTCAGGTCGAATGGATTAGAGTGCGGCTCCCATACGGGAAACCCGTATTTAATCCACGGTAAGCCCAAGGAACAGTTTCGTGGTGACTGCACTAGGCATAAGGCCATTAAATTCCTCAGGCTCCCCCATTCTACACCGCCCTAAAAAGCGGTACTACAAGCAGTAATGAAAGCGTTGGGGTTTTTGTGGTTTTTCTCTTTTTTGGGGGGAATTCGGTAGTATGATGGGTAAGAAGCTATTTTTGTTGTTTTCATATTAATGTCAAATTTGTATAACAATTTTGAAAGATTATGACTTAGAAGAGTAGAAAAAAAGTTAGGTTACAAAAAAGTGTCAAAGCGTTGCCATGGAAACAATACAAAATGGCCACCAAACACAAAATTGCAAATCCTAAGGCTCTGAATCTAATGAATGTAAATGAATTCTGTTTTCACTCTAAGGTGAGCAATTGTAATATCTAAAATATTACACATGCTTTTTAGGATATATTAAATATTACATTTTTATAAATTTTTGAGTAAAAATGTCCTAAAAATTTCGGTCAAAAAAAGCTGTTTTTGTGGGGTGTGTTTCCAAAATTCATAACAAATGCAATATTTAATATATTCTAAAAAGCATGTGTAATATTTTAGATATTACAATTGGCCTAAGAACGATCATGAGAGAGAGAGAGAGAGATATTACAATTGCTCACCTTAGAGTGAAAACAGAATTCATTTATATTCATTAGATTCAGAGCCTTAGGGATTTGAAATTTTGTGTTTGTGGCCATTTTTATTGTTTCCATGACAAAGCGTTGACATATTTTTTTAAACTAAAATTTGTCTACTCTTTTAAGTCATAATATCTCAAAATTATTATACTAATTTTCATTATACGAAAGCAATGAAGAAAGTTTCAGACTAAAATCCCCCTTAATAAGAAATTCATACAAATTTAGACTATATTGAAATGTTTTCTTAGACTTCTATAGCAACTTTATGTTGCAATGTATTGTTACATCTGTGACTAATACAACCAATGATCGGAATACAAACAAAGAAGAAAAAGACACAAAAATATATATCTGACCATGCAGTCCTTAAGCTTACCTGGAGATTCCCATTGTCAATTCCAATGAGACTCAGTAACATTGGAACGGTCACTATTCGCTGGTTTTTAGCTCTGCTGACAGTTTTCCAGTATTCTATGACTGTGTCCTCATCACCACTATCATAATCACTCTCTTGCTCATTTTCCCTTTCATTATCTTGACTATCTTTATGAGGTTCAAGATTATTATCTTTGTCCCCATCTCTTCGATGAGCGCTGTAGCTTTTTTCACATTTGTTCTGATACTCTATAATGTATTTTGTGAGAGAACAAAAATTAAGTTTAAAAAAACAAAATTAAATTTCAATTAAAAAATACAATCACAACAATAAAGTTTTGAAATATCAAAACATTAAGCAAGGTTTAAAGCCGAAGGATTTACTTCATTCACCGGGTTTTATTACCCCATATGTCTCGGTCCCTCTAAGCAGAAATGGTGTATCATCTGTCGAGAGTATTGCACAAAGCAAGAGCACTCGTGAACAGAGCGGTGCGGTGCTGTCCGATTCAAAACCATGACCTTCGACTGAAGGCAAGGACTTAACCACTTAGCCACATAAACAACATTAAGTAAGGTCACTTTATATCTATATCACCACTTAGCCACATAAGCAACATTAAGTAAGGTCACTTTATATCTATATCACCACTTAGCCAGATAAGCAACATTAAGTAAGGTCACTTTATATCTATATCACCTTTTGTGTATTTACAGATGGTCAGTTATACAGACAGGTCTATATTTTATAAAGCACAACAATAGACTATATAATTGGTATTCATTATGTGCATAGCTTCTTCTTCTTCTTCTTTGAATGCTCCATATTGACCACTTGTTAACCACTCTGTGTGATTTCTAAGTGATCCAAGCCTAAGAGCGATTGTATGGTATGCCAGTTATGCGCCTAAAAGTAGGCCAACACATTTGATTTCTGCGACACTTTTTATTTACTTTGGTGGCATCTGTGGCTTAGGGGATAGTGACTCGGTCTATTAACCCCGATATTCTGAGTTCGAATCACACTGCAGACAGTTTGGTTGCAAATTGTTTCGCGTGGATTTTTACAAAAAGATGATGGCACCACCTGTTCATAAAGTAATGGCAAACTACTGAATGTAATAATGCCTAGAAAAATCACAAACAGCATTAAAAAGTTGGGGTTGATTCGCAAAATCCTGTAAAGGACATACAATTAACTTTTTTTTTATTTACTAGCATAGCTTCCCTAGGCCAATACTTCAGTCGACTCTTATGACATCGCCTCTACGCCTTGTTGGTTGCTGTGTTACTATTCTTTGCTCCACTCGATAGCACCGGCAAGACACGGGTGATGTGAATAGCGTTTCCCTGGGGTGTCACGGTTCCTAGAGAATTTGTGTTGTTCAGAGTATAGTAATGGTGTAGTAAGAGATATAACAATTTTGTTCATGTCAAGACTAACCTGCGATTTCTTTAAAGACTTGACCCACTGTCTTCTTCACGCCATCAATCCAGTGCTGTGGAGGCATACCTCCTGCAGCATCCATCTGCTCATGTCTTAAGTTGTTTGACAGATAGTGGTGCAGAAACCCCAAGCATCCAGGCAGAGTAGATAGTGGTGGGTAAGTGTGGCGGCTAAGCTGTGACAGTAACTATTGCAGACAGATAAAATGTTACATTAGAACATTATTACAAATGTTAACTTCTTCTTACTCTTCTTCTTCATCCTATCATTTTCCTATTTTTCTTCGTCTAACAAGGTTGGTTATTACTTTGTGCTTCTGCAGTTAACAGCACAGCTAAAGGGTGTTCAAGATAAAAGTACATATATTTATGAAAATAAGAAGGTTCAATTATGACGTAGGTCACGTACACAAGTCTTTTTGTGATGTGTGTAATTATGGTGCGGGAATGGGTGATGAACCAATGTGACGTAGGACGAGCTAGTCAGAATCGGTTTAAATAGTAAATACAGAGGTCCTGAAAAGAGCTGCTCTCCCCAGCATCTATACAATCTTGATGCAGTCCCAAACAATATGGGCAGGACATGTGGCTCGAATGCCAGACTGCAGAATACCCAAATGACTCTTTTATGGTGAGCTGCATAGCGGTAAACGCTCACAGGGGGGTCAGAAAAGCGATTCAAAGATACACTCAAGAACTCGATTAAATCTTTTTGCATAGATGTCAACAACTGGGAGAATGCTGCTCAAGACAGATCAGCCTGGCGCACACTTCTTCGACACGGTTTCTCGGCCTGCGAGGCAGGTAGAACAGCAGGGATGGAGCAAAAACGTCAAAACAGAAAGGCAGTAAAACTTCCCACAAGTGCAAGCATACCTTGCCCACACTGTACAAGAACATTTCAAGCCCGTATTGGGCTCACTAGTCATCTACGCACGCACAGACAAACATAGCGCAACTACATTCCCTTGGATGAAAATTGGTATGGTCATCATCACCCCGTGATGGACGAGCATCAAATAGTAAATATACAAAACGCAATACATAACTGGCAACTTTTGATTTGTCGATCGGGCTACTTCTTGAACACCCTGTACAATCTGCACTTTACTTTTTTCTTCAGCGATCTCTGGTCATGAACTTAATTTACTGTGGACCACAAACTGGGCAGTCAACTTCAGGTCTGTCAGGTTCCCCAAAGCTTAGTTTCCAGGTCGACTGAGTGTAGTCACATGCTGCTTCTCAGCTCATCTTGATATCTTGACTATCTTTATTAGTTTTCAACACTGCATTTTTATGGGATCGGTTTTGCTTTACCTCTTCAATACCTACTAGCTTAGCCTTCTTTTTCTTCAAACGATCCATAACGACCACTTGTTAAACCATTCTGCCTAACTTGTATGTGATCTGACCCTAAGAGCAATTGTACGTTGTGCCAGTTATGCGCCTACAAGTAGACCAGCACACCCGATTTCTGCTATGCTTTTATTTACTATGGTAGCTTCCTAGACCCTACCTCAGTCACCTCTTACGACATGCCTTGAAGGTCACAGTGTTACTATTCATTGCTCCTTCGGACCCCAGCAACACACTGGCAGCTAGCTTAACTAAACTGTAGTGATGCAGCCAGCTTTCAAGGTTATCACTTGGAAATTAAGTTGGGTTTTGGAGAACTCTGGGTTGCTGACCCTGACTTACCGAAGCACCATTGCAGAAGTAACCCTTACCTGAGATAAGTGCCCAGCCTGCTCTTTTTATCAAAATCCATCCCCCCAAAAAACAAGTACAAAGGAACCACAATAATCAAAAGTACTAGTTAGTTATAGAAACTATAAAGTCTATATAGCTCAGTGGCAGTCAGTTGAATTTCCACACCAATTTACTGTATTCAAACCCCAGTAAAGTAGTCTCCAGTCACCAAGCTAAACATTGGTATCTGAACTGTCTGATTTAGGGTAAATCTTAGAATTTCAACAGGAGATATGTTTGTGCTCTGCTGCTGACACTTTCAGCTTGTTAAAAGGGACTGAGTACTAGTTTTTTTCTAATTTACTGGGATCAATAGAAAAGTCCTTCATTGAGGTCATGAAGATATCCTTATATCCGAACAGTGGTTTGTCTTGGAGCCTCTTTCCTTCCAAGTTCTCAGAACAGCACCTGTTGAGGTATGTGGCTTTTATCTATTCTTCTCACATTCTTATTCTTCTGCTGCTGAGCATTCCCATAATGAATCGCAGGTTGGCATGTTGCAGTACTTCAGAGTTGGTTATTTTATCATGCAACCTACATTTTTCAGGTACTGGTTTTTGATTGATTGATTATTGCACTTCGAGGAGTAACCATGTGTGCTCCGATCTCCGTTTAACACAGCAAGATCTCAGCTGCAGTGCACAAACTCGTGATGTGTCCAGTTTAAGCCAGTGTTTACTTGGTTCGCTCTCCGTTCTGTAGCTATCTTGGGTTTTTTACGGTATGGGGTAGCTAGCCCCACGCCCAACCTCCTTAGTCGCCTCTTACAACATACGTGGCAGGTAACAGTGGTTCTATTCTTTAGATCCTAGTTTGGGCCCCGGTAATCACATGGACGAGCAGCTTTCCAGCCTGCTCTTCTCGATTTTGAACTGCAAAGAGTTCTTTTACATGCTTAAATAAAACACGGACTTATGTTTTATCGTCCGTCTTTGATAGGACTAGGAACTCGAGTTCATCTATACTGAGACCTGGGATCTCTGGAAATATATGGCTCCCTGGTTTTAAAACATAACACTCACCTTGGCAGAGGTGTCAATAATTGAAGAATTGATGGCAGTTGAATCAAACTTTTCTGCCTTTCTTTTTACTTCCTCTTGAACAAGATTAATAGTTGTGTTCTCATGAAAACTGCGAGAAGCTGAGTTTGAAACAAATAAATGTTTATGGAAAGTTCAAACAATGTCGGTAAGTCTAAACAAATGTTTGAGAAAGTTCAAACAATGTCGTTAAAGTCTAAACAATGTTTAATGAAAGTTCAAACAATGATGGCAAATCTAAAGACTAAACATATCAATGAACTTTCTTCATACAGTCTAATAATTTAATTCCAGAGGATAAATCAAGTGGAGTCCGACAGTGTAGTGATAAGACATTTTTTTAGATGCATAGTCCAGATTTGATTCCACATGGAAAGTGGATTTTTTTCTGACCCTCGGGTTGATCCAGCACCAAATGGACACCAAAGAAACACAGGAAGTAAGAACCAGCTGAAGTTGCCGGATCAATGTGTCCAATGGTAAAAACTATGACCCTAAAACTGTAATACCCAATATGGAAATGAAAAAGGGTTCCTTTTCTTACTTAAATCAATGAATAATTCTTCTTCTTCAAACTATATTAACTACTTGTTAACCACTCTGTGTAATTTGTATGTGATCTGAGCCTAAGAGCGATTGTAAGTTGTGCCAGTTATGCACCTACAA
The DNA here is from genome assembly GCA_020796225.1 of Arion vulgaris. Taxonomy (NCBI): domain Eukaryota; kingdom Metazoa; phylum Mollusca; class Gastropoda; order Stylommatophora; family Arionidae; genus Arion; species Arion vulgaris. The sequence continues at coordinate 44,068,769 of CM036756.1, read as the reverse complement.
GTAGGCCAGCACATCTGATTTCTGCTATGATTTTTATTTTCTAGGGTAGTTTCCCTAGATTCTACATCAGACATGCCTTGTAGGTTACAGTGGTATTATTCTTTGCTTTCCTTGGGCCCGGTACCACATGGGCAAATTAACAATGATTTGTTCCCAATTGCTTTCCTTGCGGGCCCCGGTACCACATGGGCAAATTAACAATGATTTGTTCCCTATTGCTTTCCTTGTGGGCCCCGGCACCACATGAGCAAATTAACAATGATTTGTTCCCTATTGCTTTCCTTGCGGGCCCGGACACATGGGCAAATTAACAATGATTTGTTCCCTATTGCTTTCTATGGGCCCGGTACCACATGAGCAAATTAACAATGATTTGTTCCCAATTGCTTTCCTTGGGCCCGGTACCACATGGGCAAATTAACAATGATTTGTTCCTATTGCTTTCCTTGCGGCCCCGCACCACATGGGCAAATTAACAATGATTTGTTCCCTATTGAACCATCTATCATCATCATGTGTCAGTGCACCGAGTCAAACTTGCATTATTCATGATCTTAAAAGGATCCAGCAGACCACCCTGTTTCATCTGAGAACTGGCCACTGCATACTGCTGACTTACCTCTATCCAGTGGCGGCTTGTGATTGTTTTGTTAGCACATTCTATTTCTGCTAACTTTTATTTACTAGGGTAGCTTTCCTAGGCCCTACCTCAGTCACATCTTACTGCATGCCTTGTAGGTCCCAGTGTTATGGTTCTTTGCTTCCACGTGAACCACACTGGTGGATTACATTCTAAAATGGCCCGTAAAACATGTAAAAACAAAGTACTATAGTGTTACGAAATATAAAAACAATGAACAGCAACGTTTCAACCAGAAAGCCTTTATCAAGCAAAGGATACAAGAGAAGCGAAAAAATTCAGACTTCCTATACAGCAGATTTAGCATATACAGTCAGACAATAAATCCCTTCTTCTTCTTTTGTCGTCACACTGCTACCGGGTTGTTGCCCAGTGTCGTCACACTGCTACCGGGTTGTTGCCCAGTGTCGTCACACTGCTACTGGGTTGTTGCCCAGTGTCATCACACTGCTACCGGGTTGTTGACCAGTGTCGTGGTTTTCTGTTTTTGTCTTGCGCTGTTCTGGTGGCTTGTGTGATTGTTATCTTTGCTCTTTCACAGGATTCTGCTACACCATCTAACCATCTTTTTCGTGGTCTTCCTCTTGTCTTCTTTCCCGATGTTCTGTTGTAGAAGACTCTGTATACTGTGGAGTTTGGATGCATTCTTATTAAGTGGCCAAACCACTTCATTCTTTGTTTATCTATGTAATTCAAGCATGGTTTTGTGCCAACTTTCTTTCTTATGCTGATGTTGGTGATTCTGTCTTTTCTTGTGTTGTTGGTAACTTTTCGCAGACAACGCATTTCACATGTAGTTATTTGTTGTGACTGCGCTTTGCTCAATGTCCATGTTTGGCTCTGGTAACACAAAGTAGGTATAAAAATGCTGTTGATCATCTGTTCTTAGCTGCCTGTGAAATTTTGGGTGCCTTAACAATGGGGCTAGCTGGTAGGTTACAGCATTTGCTTTTGTACTCTAGCCTCTATCTCTCTATCCAGTTTTCGTCTTCTGTGAATATGCTTCCTAAGTATTTGAATTCTTTCACTTGGTTTATTTATAAATCCCTAATGGCCCTAAAAATAATTTTTGACTTTTGAAAAATGATCTGCCCAAAATGCTGTAAAATCAGTTTAATAACCAATTAACAAACAGGAAAAATTATTTTGTTTTTCAATAGTAAATACTTGCCTTCACTACAGGGTGGTACTTCCACTGATTTTTCAGAAGCAATAGATGTGCCTATTTCTGAAGGTTCATCACCTTTGAGGGTAAAGCCTGTGTTTTCTTGAATCTCTGTTATCCATTCTTGAACAACTTTCTTGGCATTAGTAATTTCTTCTTCTGTGTGGTTCTGAACCTGGAGAATACAAGTGGCAAAGAATGATGAAAAAACCTTTCGTTATTACCTGTAATACCGCTTTTTGGGCAGTGTAGGACAGGAGAGACACACACACACACAAATGATTGATAAAGTGATAGAATGATCGTGAGAAAAGACAATATTATTGACACAAGACAAGACTGCAGTAAAGTGATGTCATCATTTGCCAAAAGCTTATCCTGAGCAGAAATTTGTCATCCTAAAAGCCTTTTGGAATTTCTCTCTTTCATAGGTCAGAAAGTCCCATCTCTGCAGATGTCATGCACAAATCATCAGTTACATCCTGAATGCATCTTTTCCGCAGTCTTTGTTTTCTCCTCTTTGCCAGGATATCTCCTTCCATAATGGTTCTCTCCAACACTTTGTGTCTTTTTATATGTCCAAGCTACTTCAATTTTTTCATTCTTATTTGTAGCATCATCCAATTTGTTTTAAAACTATGTACCAAAGGCATATGTAAACAAGGTAAAAATCAACGATAGACGAGACAGAGGAAAACAGAAAGAGAAAATTTTGGATAGCATGACTTCATGGCACGGAAGAGTGTCAACGTCTGAGATGATAGCAAACACCAGAGACAAGAGATCTGTGGAGATCCATGATCGCTACGCCAGCCGGCACAGCACCTGATGATGATGACCAAAGGCAAAATACAGAAACACACACAAGAGTGTACAGAATATTGGTCTGTATCACACATTGGTCTGTGTCTGTTATGTTGTAGCACATGTATAGAATCACCTTTTAATCAAAACGTTACTGTGTCATTACTGTGTCATTGCAGCGTCCAGGTTAGGCACTGATAGCATAATGTGGGAAGAAAGATTGTGTTGAACAATGCTCTTTTGTGTTCATGGTGACATGTTTGCATTTTCAAAAGGCGCCAATTTTAAAATGCAAACATGTCACCATGAACAAGAAGAGCATTGTTCAACACAATCTTCTCCCCATTATCAGTGCCAAAACTGGACGCTGACATCAAATGATAGAAGAAAACTAGTAACGACGGAGATGAAGTGTCTACACAGAATGTTGGGAGTAACAAGAAGAGACCGGTTGAGAAATGTAGACATCAGGAAAAAGTGGGTACAACATCAGTACTGAACTTCATCAAGAAACAACAAAATAAATAGTTTGGCCTCATAAGCAAATTACAACAGACCAATGATCAATGTTGCTCCGATACAATGAATACAAAAGATCGGCCACACAAAAGGTGAACCTCAGAGATAATATAGGCAACGATAGGCATTATTTATGAAGCACACACAAGGGCTCATTCTAGAAATCTCTTCTTATCCTGAAGCTGTGAGGCAGAACAGAATTGAGGAAAAGAAATAAGAGAGCAAGAAAATTACTGTGTCTTGTTTTTGTGCTTTGTAAATCGATCTTACTTCATGTTTTCATATTTTGACTACAGGACAAGATAAAAACATTTAATAATAAATTGTGTACATACTGCATTAACTTTACACTGTGCCTGTGCCCAAATCTCCATTGCTGTGTCCACCATAGAAGAATGTTGCACCGCGATCTGAGGGGCTTTCACATCCTTTTTGGGGTCATACTCAGGAATGACAAAGACATCAACATCTCTTCTTTTATTTGAAGCTAACATCCAATTTATATGCCCCAAGCACAGATCTGGCTGTTCTCCGACCAAAAATTCCAATTTGGAAGCTTTGTCAGCTAAGATAAAACAGGAATTAATTTCATCAATGTCTTGTATGGAGGAAGTCATGAGAAATATGATTAAACATATTTTCTCAACTAGTTATTGGTTATTGGTTACTAAACTGATGTCATTTCACTCCATGCAAACCCATAGGTGCTCAGTCTCCCCAACAGATATCAAAGAGTATGCATACTGATGGTTCCCATGGCTCGCTGATTAAACACACTCTGCCCCTCAGGTATCCATTTCTACTTGTACAACGGGTAACTCCAAACTGCTTAAATCGCTGGTTCGATTCAATATCTATTTTAGTGTCCTCGTCCAACAGGCAGTCGCGAAAAGATTGAAGAACATCCTCCTTATCCATCTTCAACTCCCCAAGAATCGATGCTGTTGATGCAAACCTGTCCGTTCTCTCATTACTGCAAACACTCTCATGTCCAGGACAGTAGATTCATGAAAGCCTAGGCAATATTAAAATTAGAAAGCTAAATTGAAAGACACAATTGCGTAGCGGTTAGTGCACTTGCTTCGTAGACGCATGGTATCAGGATCATATTCCACAGTGGGAGTGGCATTTTTTCAATCCGTAGTCTTCTTCTTCTTCTCGTTTGCTGAGGTTCAATGTCTACACAATGAGTCCGGTTCTCTGGATGTATGTTGTTGTGTTTGTTAGTTCATCAAGGCTTCCAAACAGCTTTGCATGGATGTCTGTCTCTGTTGGCCAGTGTTCTTTCCGCAGTTGATTCATCAGGTAACAATCTTGCAGGATGTGTTCAGCAAACCATAGTGACTCTTATTTAAACAAAGTCTCAACTGGGTATCAGAGAAACACTGGGAAGTAAAGGTGGCTGGTGGTTTCTGTGGTGTGGAAGTAAAACAAAGTCTCAACTGGGTATCAGAGAAACACTGGGAAGTAAAGGTGGCTGGTGGTTTCTGTGGTGTGGAAGTAAAACAAAGTCGCAACTGGGTATCAGAGAAACACTGGGAAGTAACGGTGGCTGGTGGTTTCTGTGGTGTGGAAGTAAAACAAAGTCTCAACTGGGTATCAGAGAAACACTGGGAAGTAACGGTGGCTGGTGGTTTCTGTGGTGTGGAAGTAAAACAAAGTCTCAACTGGGTATCAGAGAAACACTGGAAAGTAAAGGTGGCTGGTGGTTTCTGTAGTGTGGAAGTAAAACAAAGTCTCAACTGGTATCAGAGAAACACTGGAAAGTAAAGGTGGCTGGTGGTTTCTGTGGTGTGGAAGTAAGGTGCTCGCCTCTCGCTTCAAATGTGCTCCATTCAGTTCAAGTTGGGAGTAATCTGAATATTTTTAAGAGATCCCTGATTTCAGTGTAGGTGAGATTGAGTTATTAGATCTATAGTCGCCGAGTGGTTACCGGGACCCAAATTTGGGGTGTAAAGAATAGAACCACTGTAACCTGCCACCATGTCGTAAGAGGCGATTAAGGAGGTTTGGCTGAAATCGGATGCACATGTCCTAAACGTGTAAAAGTCAATGCGTTTGAGGGCCTCACGAAACCAAGCGCAACATATACATGTTCTTGGCAAAGATCAAACATATCACAAAGAGTGATTAAATTTGGTCGTAAAGAATGAACACAAAGAAGGAGGAGGAGGAGATCTATAGTAGACAGACGATAAAATGTAAATGTCATGTTCAAGTTGAGCATGCAAATGAACCCTTATTTGAACATTGATAAGGTTAGGCTGCAAAGCCACAGCCCGTACAAAATTCATAAACACTACTAAACAAGTACTTCAACAACTTGGAGTAAAAAGAGAAATGACCAAGGACATAGAAATTAGACAATTTCGATATTTTGATCACGTTAAGAAATATAACACTGTTGAAAACCATCTTAGGAGGGAAGTTAGAAGGCAGGAAAGCTAAGTGAGGACAGAGATACAATTGGGAGGGAAACATCAGGAGGTGGACATGCAAAAGTCTGGCACAGAGTGTAATGTCACAGCAAGAGACAGAACTTGTTGGACAGACATTACAGTCAACCTTTGATTCAGAAAGGTTACATGATTGACTGATTAATATAAATATATAAGACACAAAACACTGAGAGAAGCTTGCCAGGGACAGTTCCAGCCAAATACAGATTGGCTGGCATGGCTACAATATCAGAGGGAGCTGCAATGAATTGAATTGGCATTCTTAACGCATTGAGAGTCTTTCAAAACATAGGAGTTTCAGGATTGTGAATCCCACTCGCTGCCAGATTGAGAGAGATGGGTGTTGATAATGGTACAGCCCGAAAAGAATTTACATACCAAATATGCAAAGAGATTCGTTAATCAACATTGAACTGGCATGTTGGGCCTGCTGGATGCTGCAGGATTTGTTGAGGAAGAGATCGGAGCAAGTATGGACATGTCCGAAGTGCTATGATGATAGTCCTCATATAACTGATAACTGAAAAGCGCATGAAGAAAGTAGAAATAAAATTCCGAAAGGACATCCATTGTCTCTTGATATGCCATCATCATACCTTATCATGGTGATCATGCAGTGATCATAATCTCCTCTAACTCTACAGTATAAATCATTTCATTTCATCATTGCATGATATTTATGCAGTGAAAAAGAGATAAATATTTTTAAAAAGGTTTAGAAATGAAGAATTCACTTCATTTCTCCGGGTTTCCCCATATGGAACAGTCCCTCTCTGCAGAAATGGCATGCCACCTGCAGAGAACAAACCATGTGCAATACAAACCATGAACTCTGTTGCTCCAGCAACAAACAATCCTAGGGATCTAGTGGAAAAATGCACTTGTAAACCAAATGGCGGGGTCTGAATTCAAACTCATGACCTTCAGAATATAAAGAAGATAGTTCTGCCACAGAGGTTCCATATATTAATATATACAAGGTGTTCAAGATTAAAGCAGCCCCATTGACAAATCGAAAGTTGCCAGATAATCTATCGCGTTATGTTTATGTACTATTTAAACCGGTTCTGACTAGCTCGTTTCGTCACATTGTTCATTGCCCCTTCCGACTACAATTACATGCCGTCACATAACCTTGACCTATACTACGTCATAACTGAACCTTCTCATTTTCATACATATATGCCAGATTGACTCCATTCACAGGCTGCTATTATCTTGAACACCTTGTATAATTGATATAGGACTGATTACCACCACAAGCATGAAAGACCAATGTGACCAAGAACACTGATTTTTAGGCAGCTGTTAATAAAGATGTTCCTCAGATTTTATCCCACCAATAAGTCACCAATAGAAAATTTGAGAAGACTGATTGTGTCACCTGTATCATATTGAAGAAGTGGAATATGCAGGATCAGCATTTCTTTACTCTTGAACTATATGTAAATTAGGTATCCATTAAATATATCCATTAAGTATATTCATCATCAATTAAAACAAGGTAAAGACTTGACATACCTAGAGAGCATTTTTTCAGCAAACGGAAGAATAACTAACGAAAACAAAAATAGATGCAACAAAGCAAATCAAATGATAGGACAAATGGTACCAATTTTGAAATGCAAACATGTCACCATGAACACTAAAAGAGCTTTGTTCAACATGATATTTCTGCCCACATTATGCTATCAGTGCCAAACCTGGATGCTGGCATACAACAACAGAGAAAAAGTACTCATGACAGAGATAAAGTGTCTACACAGAATGCTGGGAGTAGCCAAAAAAGGATTTATGAATGACAAAATTAGGAGGATAAAAAGTGGTTACAACATCAGTACTAACTTTATCAAGAAACAACTAATTCAGCCACAAATGCAGACTACCCAGATTGCCTCAATGGGCAATGCTTCTCAGATACAGTAGTCACACTGCAACATAAGTGGAAATGAACATGCCGACAAGCTAGCTAAGGAAGGTAGGCGACTACCTCAGACTGATCTCGAGATCAGTTATGAAGAAGCCAGAACAACTTGTAGTGAACAAGTTGCCATACTCCGCCTTCGTACCGGCCACAACAAGCTCCGCGCCCATATGTTTAACAAATTTTAAATCGGCACAACTAGCCTGTGCCCCTGCGAAAAGGCGGACATGATGGCAGAGCATGTACTGCAAGATTGTAAACTGATAGCAGGCATAAGAAAAGAAACCTGGCCCCAAAACACAGAGCTTCACGAGAAGCTATACGGAGGAACGGAGTCCCTTAAAAACACGGTAAAATTCATGATAAAGTTGGTTCATCAGTCTAGGCCAGGATCATGAGAGAGAGAGAGTTACAGTAGACACTAGGCAAAACTGCACAAAAGATAGTCCACAGGAATAATAGAGGCAGTTAAAGTCAACATCTACGAAGCGCACACAAGTGTCATTCTAGAAATCTCTTCTTAATCTGGCTGTGATGCAAAACAGGGTTGGAAAAAGAAGAGGTTATGTAGATGAAAAGTCAAGACAAGGTAATACTTGAGTAGCTAGAGTTCTTTGTTTCTTGGTGCAGTCATCCTGGCGAGAGATGATGATTCAGTGAAAATTGATTGTAATATGATTTGAACCTCTGCCCAGTTGTGCACAAAACATGCTCACTATAACTAAGCATGTCAACTTTCTAATACAGTAGAAATAAGAATAAAACATCAGCATGTACTCTTCTATATCTGCTGGAAGAGACTAAGTACCTATGAGTCCACCATTTTTACAGTTAAACTTACCTTGGCCATGAAGCAGCATATTGAAAAGGCTTAGTGTAGTGTTTTCATCTCTATGGATTTCTGACTTTGCAGAACTGGCTCTTCTCAGTGACTCAGTGATAAAGGCCAACCACAATGTTGAATAGCTTGACATATCACATATTTTCTCTGAGAAATGTAGATGTATATTCACTTTTACAACATATGCTGGTAGTTCATAATGTATGAGAATAATAGTGGCAGAGAAATCTCTCCATAGTCACAATGCTTGCAAGTAAAAACATTGTATATTCTCTGACGTACCAGTTATGCATCATTACAAAAAATTGGCTAATGAAATCAATCAGAAAGCAAGCAATACCAACACAAGATGAATAACAAATTATGAACAGATTCGAAAAAATTGTCATTCTGCGCCTCAAAACAGAACACAACTCCGCAGTCACAGGTTTATTAAATTCTAAATTGGCAATTCAGGCCATGTGTACAGGCAGCCCAAACCGCAGAGCACATACTTCAAGACTGTTCTGAATATGATATCCTGATGTAATAAAACTGGCCAAACAAAACTACACTGGAAAGAAAAACTGCACAAACCTCTTTGTGACCTAAAGAAGACCATAAAGTTTATAAAAGAGACAACATTGCAAATATCATAATCATCATCATCAAATAGCTTGTCCTGAGCATAACTTTGCCACCCCAACAGTCCTCTGGAATTTCTCTCTCTCATAGGCCAGATGTCCTGCCTCTGCAGCCGTCATGTTCAAACCAGTTACATCCTGAATCCATCTTCTCCGTGGCCTTCCTCGTCTTCTCATTGCAAATATAGACAATATTTCAAGCAAACAAAAGGAAGGATATTCTCTGATATAGAAAACTTAAATAATCAGTATAAAATTACTTGTACTTTGAGATTGGACTGTAAGACTTAAAAATATTAACTTTTCTTTCAAAAATATGCCAACATATGTCATTACTAACATTTATGATCAGTGGTTCCCCAACCAATGGCCAGCAGGATGTTGCAGCCCTTTCAGTATTTCTCTCTATCGTGCAATTACCGCTTAGACTGATGTACCAGATTTCCCCATAAATTCTGCTGTTGTTTTTAGGGACTCCATCTCTCCATACAGCTTCTCTCATGTGAAAATCTGATTCATGCAGCCTTAGCATGGGTGTGTTTTGTCACATCTTTAGCGCCATTTGGAGCTCTGGTGCTTATCCTTCGGTGATGTGTCCAGTTTTAGCCAGAATTTACTGGGTTCGCTCTCCGTCAGTCTTTGGCTGTCCCCAGCCGACCTGCAAGGCAGCAGGTTGCTATTTTCTTTTAGGGTAGCTTTTTTGGACTACTTGGTTTGCTTGCCATCCAGTTTTGTGTACGGTTTGCTTTGCTAACCTTTGATTGTCCCCAATCGAACTACAAGGCAGTAGTAGTTCTCTGCGAGAGGAAACACGGTTATTGTTCTCTGGATGGAGACCCCATCTTTGAGGCTCGTCACCGTTTTGTCCACCTCACGTTTTTGGGTGCCCTTCGCCCATTCTGCTTGTGCCCTCGTCCATTGACTGGGCCCGCCCTTTTTCTCTTCGTCACTTGTGCTCACATTGTTCTACAGGGCGACACCTACAGTGCACAGTTTATCACCATTCGGTAGGGACGTTTGCACTGGATTCAAGCCTCTGCTGGGCTTTCCAGTTTTTCTGCACATTTGGGTGGTCCATTCACCCCTACGTTTTCCACGCCTTTTCGTTGCTCCATCATCAGCACCATGCATGTCTGCCCCACCAGTGGGCTCACCTGTGTATCGTCCGTATGCATGTTCACTCTACTTTGGTGCCTGTTCACCATGTTTATCAGGCTTCTCCCCGTCCTCCCATTTACTATGTCTCAAGACTGTCAGGAGATGCAACTCAACTCGGGCCCAAACCTCAGGGCTCTGAGTTTCGCCCCATGTGGGCCCATGTCTGTTCTCTGGATGCACCTCTCATCCCTATGTTTATTTGTTCAACTTTTCCCATCGACTACGAGAGATGTGCATTAATAGTCACTCTGGGATTCTGCTCGTCTGTGTTGTGAGCGGATCTCATCCTCCGTGACTGCGTCTGCATCACTTCTTATACCAGAGTAGCTCTCCCTTGGTCCCTACCCGCTTAGCCAGACAGGAACCTTTGTCTATTTCCAGAGTCACCACGTGGAGGTGGGGTAGGATCTTGGTTAGTGCTAGCTCACTAATCCTGGCACGACGTTGTTCCAATGCGCCTTTGACCCCCTTTCAGTACATGAATGTGGTCCTCAAAGATAGTTCAGAATTTTACTCTTACATAGATTATCAGTTATATGAGGACTATCATCACTGCACTTCGGACATGTCCAATCCCCGCCTCAACAAATACAGCAGCCTAAAGTGGTCAAACACACCAGCTCTATGTTGATTAATTAATATTTTTTGCATATTTGGTATGTTATTCTTTTTGGACTGTACCAATACTAACACCCATCTCTCTCAATCAGGTCATCAACTGGGATGCACTACCCTAAAACTCCTCTGTTCGGAAGTACTCTCTCAATGCGTAGAGAATGCCATTTTGGTATACTGCAGTTCCCTATAATATTGTATGATCAACAAATAAACAATGTACAGGTATTAAGAGCTTCCAAAAAAACAAATAGACAAACACAGGATTCAAACCACTTACCCTCATTTCTTACTACACCCATCGCCTAGCCTAGCAATACGAGTATCCTTTCAAACACAACCAGCGAGCCATTCTAAAAAATTGACTCACTGAGGAGTGTCTTTCTCAAACGCTTCGTTATAACTAGACACAGAATAATCAGGTAAGGTTTGATCGAACAGTGTTTGCACAAACACATGCTATAAGCTCACTGTGATTGTATATATTTGAGACAAGACAATATCATATATACACACATGTATACACATATAAAAACATGCATACATCATTCAATGTAACTTCAAATCACGTAACACCTCTGCAACTACCCAAAGCTTCATTGTCAAACTACATGTGGTTGTCGCGTAGGCCCCAGAGATTATCCACTCATAATTCAAAAACATTAACTCTTAGTGGACCAGGGAAAAAGTCACGTTTTTACAAGCGCTTTCACGTTTTGATAACCAAACGCCACTTAGCGTGGCGGAATGTAAAGCTTCCACTTAACGCACTTAGCGTGGCGCTTGGTCCACTAAGAGTTAAATCTTAAGTAATTTTCATAATTCTAAAAATTATATTGGGATCCTTGTCAGTATTATGGAGTTTGCACACAGCTGCTGAGATCTTTCTGTGTAAGAAACAGATTGGAGTATTATGGAGTTAGCACACTGCTGCTGAGATCTTTCTGTGTAAGAAACAGATCAGAGTATTATGGAGCTTGCACACTGCTGCTGAGATCTTTCTATGTAAGAAACAGATCGGAGTATTATGGAGTTTGCACACTGCTACTGAGATCTTTCTGTGTAAGAAACCGATCGGAGCACACATGTTTATTCCACTGAAGTGCAATGATGATGGTCATATCAATGACACAAGTAGCCCTGTTATAAATTATGTTGTTGATGGAGTTTCTTCAATGTCATGATTGATCTACTGTTCTGCATGATCTTTCTCTGCAGTCCTTCATCTATATTCTAAGAATATGCACTAATTTATCTATATCCTCTTCACGCCCTGTTTGACACATAAGGCATAAAATGTCCACTGTTGCCATTCTGCTGCCTTTCTACCAATATTGTTTTCCATGCCTGGCCACGATGTTTCAACTTTCTTTCCACAGTTCTTCTCCATGTTTTCTTTGGATGTTCAAGACTGATTTTCCCCTTCACTGTCCATCTAACAGTCTTCATAGCCAATGCCCATACTGGCATACAATATACATGCCTGATTCACCATCATTTTCATCTTTTAATGATGGTTTCCAGTGATGCACAGTTTGTTCGTTTTAAAAACTCATCATTTGATACCCTATTTGGCCAGAAAATATGCAGGATTATTCTTATACAGTAGTACACATGTGTCGATTTGTATGACACAAGTGTGAATTTGTATGACACATGTGTGGATTTGTATGTCATGTGTGGATCTGTATGACACAAGGATTATTCTTCAACATTTATAATGAAATATTTTCAACATGTGTGTGATATAGGTCATTTTCCACCGTTCACTACTGTATAATAATAGTATCAGTACACTGCTTGTATTTATTTTAAGTTTAGTGAGAACTAACAGTGATAACAAAATGTCTTACCATCAGAGACACCCAGCAGACGCCTTGTGAGTGATGCAGGTAATGAAACCAAATATCCAATCAGTGTGTAGAGGTTAGAAATGGAGTGACGAAACCTTCCCATTGGACTTTCAAGAAATTCTTTCACTCTATCAGTTATCATATTCTGTAGTTTGAACTCTTCAATGCATGCTTATGGAGTAAAGAAAAAAATTAATGGAACATGTCTAGTAAGGACTGTGATTGAGGTCTGGAGAGGATTACTCAGACATTAATTAAAATATTAGTATGACACATGTGTCGATTTGTATGACACATGTGTGGATTTGTATGACATGTGTGGATTTGTATGACACATGTGTGGATTTGTATAACACATGTATGGATTTGTATGACACGTGTGGATTTCTATAACACATGTGTGGATTTGTATGACACGTGTGGATTTGTATGACACATGTGTGGATTTCTATGACACGTGTGAATTTGTATGACACATGTGTGGATTTGTATGTCATGTGTGGATCTGTATGACACATGTGTGGATTTGTATGACACATGTGTGGATTTGTATGACACATGTGTGGATTTGTATGACACATGGGTAGAGATTACTTTTTTTATGTAAATCATTAATATAAATCTAGTAGATAATATAAATAGTTATATGTGACATGCAAATTTGAGTATAAATTTTGACTGCACAGGAGATACTAAAAAAGAAATTGTGCTATGAATTGTCAAATCAACACCAGCTTTTAAAAGTACAAATAAAATATGGAGCTCCAAGTTATAAAGTTTTAAAACAGAATTACGCAATTTCAATTTGAATGTACCAATCCCATCATATGCCAACGAGAGTTGGATAATGACTAAAGATATAAAAAAGTAAGTTGAAAGCATTTAAAAATAGATGTCTGCAAAAAATAACACAAAATGGGATGAATTCAGAAGGGATGAAATCAGAGTAATGTCTGGTCAACCACTAGCAACAACTGTTATTAAAAAAAAGAGGAAATGGAGATATGTTGGACATACTCTGAGAATAAATGAGCAAAGAATCACAAAGCAGGCATTTAAGTAAAAGGCGTTGGGTGAAAAAAAGTAAGAACACCCTAGGAAGTAAGACTCAGTTCTAAAGAAAAGAAAGAGCAAGTTGCCAAGGATTAAGCGCTGTAGCAAAAATTGCATGCAGGCCCTATGTAACGGATAATGTACGAGAGGAATACAACAATAATATGAATTGCAGCCGGCAAAACAAGAAGAGATAGAATATCAAATGAAACTCTTTGAACAAGTGTAGGGTCAACACTAGTCAACAAGTTTATAGAACATCTAAGACTTAAATGGTTCAGTCATTTGATTAGAGTGGAACCAAACTAACATGCCAGCATGAGCATGTCATGCAAGAACATGAAGAAGGCTACAAGGCAAGAAAGAGTCCCAGAAAATGAGGATGGTCAAAGAGACACTCAATAAACTCAGTATGACGACAGCTCAAGCTACACACCGGGAGGCTAATAGAAAACAATGTGTACCTCCACTCTGCAATGCTTTATGGCACAAGCAGTAAAACAAAAGAAAACAATATATACCTCCACTCTGCAATGCTTTATGGCACAAGCAGTAAAACAAAAGAAATATATTATTATAAGTGCCATCATTCTTCTTCTTTATTTTTTTTGTCATCACACTGATACAGGGTTGTTGCTCTGTGTTGTGGTTTTCTGTTTTTGTCTTGTGCTGCTCTCGTGGCTTGGGTGATAGTTACTTTTGCTTTATGACAGGATTTTGCTATGCCATCTAACCATCTTTTTAAGGGATTTTCCTTCACCTTCTTTCATGATGTTCTATTTGTATCTCATTGAAAGGTATTTTTTTTAAAGTCACTCTTCTAAAACCTTATGGTAAATTAGAGAATACAGTGTCCATATTTTTCTTTCACCAAATATACATGATTGGGTGATATTGTCAGCATCACGATGGCTACCTTTACTTTCTAGTATTTCTATAGTACCCGATTGAGGCTTGGTTAACTTGAGAGTAGCTACAGTCTGAAAAAATTGCACTCTCAACTGTTGGTCTACATTGATGGTACCATCTCAACATTGATGGCACCATATCCACGTTGATGGTCAAATATAATTACTTACTATCTCCACATTACAATCTCCACATTGATGGCACCATATCCACGTTGATGGTCAAATATAATTACATATGATCTCCACATTAATGGTACCATCTCCACAGTGATGGTCAAATATAATTACTTACTATCTCCACATTACAATCTCCACATTGATGGTACCATCGCCACATTGATTCTCTTCTTCTTCTTCACTCCATCACTCCCAGAGAAGGGAATAGGTCCCTAACATTCAAAGGCCTTCCAAGCCCACCTATCCAAGGCCATCTTTTCCAGATCTCTCCACTCTATCCCCATTTTTTGCATTCCGTCTCCAACTCCCGTCTCCAGGTGTTCCTGGGTCTTCCCTACCTCTATTGCCCTGGGGGTTACATCAGAGAGCCTGTCTTGTGATGCTGTTAGGGGGTTTTCTCAGTATAATTACGTACCATCTCCACATTGATGGTACCATCTCCACATTGATAGTAACATCACATTGATGGTCAAATATAATAAATCTCCCACATTTCCAGCCTTTTGTCATGGTAGTGTATTCTAAGAAACTATTCTTTGTCCATCTCTTACAGTTTCCCTCCTAATTATGTTGCTGTGTTCCTCTTGCCCGCTTACACCCATCCTTTCTATCGATGTTAGATGAGGGTATAAAACTTTGCTTCTCATGCAAAATCTGTTTAGCACAAGCATTAACTATTCTCACTATATGTGATCAATGTGTTCTATATAAGATGTTTGAAACCCCCCCCAAAAAAATACAACTAAAAATTGTTCTGCAAAATAAAAAGGCTAAAGCAAACCTTGACAAGTTCTCTGAAGAGCAAAGATGAGTTTAAGTTGGTTTTCCCCAACCTCAGTCTCCCACAGCTGTCCTATCATAACTCCGAGAATCATGAAAAAAATATCCAGCTGCTGGTCCGAGTAACCAAATGGGTCAAGTGTGCAGAGATAACCCAAAGAGGGTTGTAGACAGCTCTGAAAATTTGTTAGTTTAAGAGGTTAGTTGCGAATGTAGGAATATGTTGCAGTGTGAATTGTGGGCAAAAGAAACGTGCATGGGTAAAAAGTTTTAATAATAATTGAATATATTCATGGCATAAATCATCATCCTCAAATAGCTTGTCCTGAGCAGAACTTTGCCACCACCTTAACATTCTTTTAAAATCTCTCATAGGCCTCTGCAGCCACCATGTTCAAATCCTCATTTATGTACTATTGATTGATTGATAATACAAAACTCAATCCAGATATTTACCTTCATCTTTGTCCCGGGTCAGCTGGGGTGAAGGACAATGAGAGAGCAGATGCACTGGCGGGCAATGCTACTATTGAGAATGGGTCTTCTATGGAGAGAAGCAACATGATCAACGCTCTCAGAGAAAACATATGCTCTGAAGATTTCAACGATGAAGATAAAGGGTATTCTCTATCTCGGTTGCTCAAGTTGTGCATACCGATAGATGGGGCAAGATGGGAAAACCATGACAGAAACCCAGTAGATACATCAATCAACACAGAACGGGAGTTGTTAGCCTAAACACACTGAGATACATGCTTGGGAGGAGATGGGAGCAATTATGGACATGTCCGATGTGAGATGAAGATGATCCTCAAATGAACAATGAACGCTCCTATCTCTTTCTTACACAAGAAGATCTCAGCTGCAGTGCACAAACTCTGTAGCACAAACGAGGGTCCCCGATGTAATTTTGAAAATAGTGAAGATAATTTGTAGGAATTTTTATTTAAAAAATCTTTCCTAATGAATTTTGTCTGGGCAGTGGCTTTCCAGCCTACACTTTTCAATTTTGAACTACTTAGGGTTCTTTTACGTGCTCAAATTGAATACGGAACCTACATTTTATCGTCAGTCTCTGATAGGACTAGGAACTCGATCTCACCTACACTGAGATCAGGGATCTCTGGTAAAATTACCCAGATGGCTCCATTTTCTGCTATCGGGAATCAAATGCATGCATCCATCTACATTGGTCAGAGGACACAGCAAAGATTCATAATTTCTTGTACAATATAGAATTATATATTTTAAATCAAAATTTACAAAGTGCAAAACATAGTACAAATGGGAAGAAAAACACAAACACACACATAAACAAAATATTTTGCCCATGTGGTGTCGGGGCCCACAAGGGAAGTAAAGAATAGTACCACTGCAACCTACAATGCTTGTTATACGTGTGGTGTCGGGGCCCACAAGGGAAGTAAAGAATAGTACCACTGCAACCTACAATGCTTGTTATACGTGTGGTGTCAGGGCCCACAAGGGAAGTAAAGAATAGTACCACTGCAACCTACAATGCTTGTTATACGTGTGGTGTCGGGGCCCACAAGGGAAGTAAAGAATAGTACCACTGCAACCTACAATGCTTGTTATATGTGTGGTGTCGGAGGCCTACAAGGGAAGTAAAGAATAGTACCACTGCAACCTACAATGCTTGTTATACGTGTGGTGTCAGGGCCCACAAGGGAAGTAAAGAATAGTACCACTGCAACCTACAATGCTTGTTATACGTGTGGTGTCGGGGCCCACAAGGGAAGTAAAGAATAGTACCACTGCAACCTACAATGCTTGTTATACGTGTGGTGTCAGGGCTCACAAGGGAAGTAAAGAATAGTACCACTGCAACCTACAATGCTTGTTATACGTGTGGTGTCAGGGCTCACAAGGGAAGTAAAGAATAGTACCACTGCAACCTACAATGCTTGTTATACGTGTGGTGTCAGGGCCCACAAGGAAGTAAAGAATAGTACCACTGCAACCCACAATGCTTGTCTATGAATGTGTGGTGTCCAGGGCCAAAGAAGTAAAGAATAATACCACATGCAACCTACAATGTTGTTATCGTGTGGTGTCGGGGCCCACAAGGGAAGTAAAGAATAGTACCACTGCAACCTACAATGCTTGTTGTAAGGGGCGACTGATGTATGCCCTAGGGAAGCTACTAAGGTAAATAAAAAGCAGCGCAGAAAACGAATATGCTGTCCTACTTGTAGGCGCATAACTGGCACATCATACAATCACTCTTAGGCTCAGATCATATACAAATCACACAGAGTGGTCGATATAAAGTCTTTGAAGAAGAAGAATAACAACAAAATATATATTAATTACCTTCACTCTCTCCCAGTGGGCAGGACAAACATACAATGGAAGCCAGGCATTGATTGGCTCTCTACTAGCTCCAAATGTGGCATAAGAGAGTTCTGACTGATACATGCTCACAAAGGAAAATCCCCCATGGGCAGAAAGTGGGTTTGTCATGCTGATCTTATATTTCAAGGCATCCATCACAGATGATCGGCTGACTAAAGATCCACTGATACTATACACACGAAGCTGTGTTAGAAATGAAGTTATAAACATTAAGTACAATTATATTTGTAAGTGCATTATCATTAACTATTTCCATATGCAGTTTTTTCCCTCAGTTTTACACAGTTAATTTATGGTAGGTATAAAAAAAAAATTGTTGGTACTTTTGTACAATCTCACCGTTAAAATTGGGTCATTCTAAATAAAATAGACTGTTTTCGAGCGTTGTTCTATATATAGTGCAGAGGGTCCCTTTTATGCACCCGGACCAATAGCCTAAAAATTGTTGTAGTACTTGCTTTTTCCAATATCTCAATATTGGTGATTTGATCTTGCCATATAATTTTACTGCAATTTTATCCATTAACAATAACTTACTGATGTTGGATCATCCACAACATGTTCAGGTCTAGCAACTGCAAGTCCAATTCCAATAGCATTTTCTAAATCACTGGGATCCATTAAAATATCCTTAACAGAGCTCATGTAGAGAACACAGAAGTAGAAATTGAGAGCATCATCAGTGAGTGACCGTAAGCTTTCTTCACTAGCTACTGCAGATTTCAGGGCATGAGATTTTACAGTGTTGAAATTTCGGGCAACTCTTCGATCCATAAGTCGCTGACGTCTTGACTTGCTGAACTGAAATTTTGAAACAAATCACAGTTATTTAGTACACAGTACAAGTGACATAACTTTAACATTTCAATAGATAAATACAGTAAGACTTCTGAAACAGTCCAGAAAAATGACTGGAGAAAAACAAACGGTGGATACAACCCAGAACATGACAATAAAAATACATTAAACAGAAAAATGCAGACCACAGTCTGAAGACTTAGAATGGGACACTGCGGTCTCAAAGCACACCTCCATAGAATAGGTCTCATGGACTCAGCTGCCTGCACCTGTGGAGCATCAAAGCAATAGCCCAAAGCACATCTTGCAAATCTGTCCCAGCCTGAGCAGTGTGAGAATGGAAATCTGGCCAACAGGAACAACCCTTCAAAACCAACTATCGGGGACCGGTGAAGACCTCAAGCGCACCACCCTGTTTATGACAAATACCAGAGTAGTCGCATAGTAAAAGTTGATTCCAGAAGACGAAAAAGAAGATAATACAGTTAAAATAAAATATAATTTCTCGTAGCCTTTTTAGACCTTAGGGTATCTTCTCTCTTCTTCGTGAATGCCCACTGTTAATTCAGGCGGAAAGTCATGACACCTGGTGTTGCGCTTCTGACTGATTCTTGCGTGGGCCTACATTACCCTTTTATGGGTGTCCCTGAACCATACGGACAGCCTTACCGACTTCCGAGGTACTTAAAGCTTATATCCTTCAAGAGTGATCATTGCAGGAGACCTATTGTCCTTGTAACTCTTTCTCGGACAAAGTTAGTTTTAGTAAAGGCATAACGGTGACTTCTCTAATGGCTTTCCTGCCTTTGGTGAGGTCGTTCCATACGCAACGTAAGATAACCGCTCTTTTAAAGATCGTTAGTGCCATAAATTTGGGCTTAGATCTACGCCAAAGAGCATTAGCTTACATGCGCTGATTGGGTGAGGTCGCTAAGGTAAAGACAAACGATCTCGACCCTTCTAGGGCTAGTCACAGGAAGTATCACCTTTTTTGTGTTGCTTTGTCAAACAAACAATCATATGTTGGCAGTATGCTTAGACTTTATGTGATCTGAACCATGACATATGGACGTCATCTGTGTAGCATGATCGGCATCCGAAAAGTATTGCCCTTAGCCAATGCTTGGGTTTGTACCAGTCAAGCCTTTGCATTATCGGCCATACTTTTTTATCCACGGTGAGTTTATTTCTGAGTAGGAGTATTCTCAGCCGCTTTGGGGAGCGTGTCGTTACTTGGTAATTTGCAAGGATTTTACCCTGTATTTTTCCTGTCTTCGGGAAACACTGGTCTGGGGCTGCACACAGATATCCTACAGGGTAGCTTCAATCGGTGCTAGCAACGCAACTGAAGTTTTGCGCTTGCTGCCATCACCCACCTCAGTTCTTCCGGGGATGTTAGTTGTTATTGCAACTGTACCCTACCCAGTTGTCCCAGGGAGGACAGTTTCGCTAGGCACTGAACGCAACTTTAGAATTTGCGCTCGACCAACCTTACCCAATAGGTTTCTCCGCGCTTAGCCTCATGTACGGGATTTCCCACATACCTTCCCATATATCGACACGATGAGTTACAGTGTGTCCCAGAAACACCGAGACCATTGTTTTTACTGGGTTCAAGCCACTGCTGTGCTTTCCAGTTTTCACCTGCTCATCTGGGTGGCCCACTCACCCTTACATTTTCACGTCTTCCGTCACCCCATCAGGAGCACCTTGCGTGTCTGCCTTGTCTTTCGACTCAGCCAAGACTTTTCGTGTACTCATCGATCTTATTTATTTTTGCCCCACAGCTTGCAATTTGCTTGCGACCCTTTACTCCGGGGAGTTGGATTTCCTTCACTGACGACTACTGCTTCTTTCGTTTCTGTTCAGGGCCCCGAATTTCGCCCAATGTGGGCCCACGTGCAACTCAACCTGGGGTCCGGCATATCAGGCTCTATGGGGACGAGAGAGAGAGAACTAGATTTATACTGGCTTCGAGTTTCGCCCCACGTGGGTCCACGTCTCTTCGTTGGATGCACCTCTCATCCCTTTCATCCTGATGCGATCATTTTTTCACTGACGCCTCGTACTCTGCTGTATTCGTACGTTTCTGCCAAACTTGGGCTTTGTTTCTACGGACATCAGCCAGGAGATGCGTGTATTTTGTTCGTATTTGTGAACCTGCTTTTATTTTCCATGCTTGCACTGCTACACTACCAGTAGTTCTCCCCGATCCCTGTTCCCCCCAGCTCAGACCGGAACCAAAGTCTGTTTCCAGGGTCACCACGTGGAGGTAGGGGCAGGGTCTTGATTAGCACCCCTTCACTAACCCTGGCGCATGTTGCCGCCATGCACCTTTGATCCCAGACCTTAGGGTATGAAGTCACTTCACTTCACATTTCTAGACAATAGCGTGCAGGAGGTAGGAAGGTCAATTTCTTTCCTCATGTTTGGAATGTCAAGTTTGGGATTAAACCCACACCCCTCTTGTGTCCAAGTTGATAGGAGAACACTTACGCATTACCCTAATCCATTCCCACTAAATGCAGTTACTGAATAAAGAAACTACTGGATTAAACATTGCAAGAACAAAATGCATCTTATGGATGAAAAACCACTGACTTAAAATACACTGAATTAACATGTCAAGTACAAAATATAATCACTGAATGAAAAGTAACATTGACTTAAACATTTCAAGTGGAAAATGCAGCCAAAATACAACTGACTTAAACTGTAAACTTTTCAAGAACAAAATACAGTTACTTAACTTTCAAAATATGACTGACATTAATTGAAAAAATATCTAAGAAAAATATAGTTCATCACCATCAAGGTGCGTATCCTTTATAGGACGTTTCTCTCAGTGCAGCGCACCTGAAATTCACTCTGTCTCTAGCCAGTTCGTTGATGGTCATATTCATGGTTTCTTTAATATCTTGTAGCCATCTTCTTCTTGGTCTGCCTCTGAGTCCTGGGATCCTGCCCTCTAATATTATTCTCTCCTGGCTATCATGGCGCTTGATGTGACCAAAGTATCTAATTTTTCTGTATAGTATATTGTTTACTGCTGTTTTCTGTATAGTATATTGTTTACTGCTGTTTTCTGTATAGTATATTGTTTACTGCTGTTTTCTGTATAGTATATTGTTTACTGTTGTTTTCTGTATAGTATATTGTTTTCTAATGTATAGTAAAATATAGTTACTAAAAAAAAAAAAACAGACTTCAAATTAACACTTAACTCTTTCCACTATTTATTTTCTCAATTTTTAAGCAGTTAATTCAAGGGAAGTAAAAAAAAAATATTTTTTTAAAATTACGATCCCAACTACTCGTCAATAAATAAACATATATATCTTATTATATACTAAATTGAAGAAAACTGGACAACCAATAGAATAACAAGGTTGAAAAGTAGTAGAAGTAAAACAGTAGAAGTAAAACTAGAAAGACTTCTTATAAGGGAAGCAACTCTATGGGCAGTGTGCGGCTTAAAGCGCGCAACGGACTTCCGCCGTGGCGCAGTGTGCGGCTTAAAGCGTGGAAAGAGTTAATGGCAATATAGTTAATGAATGCAGAATCAGAATATAATGGACTTAAATCCTATAGATTAATGGCAAGTATACAACCATTTCAAGATTTATGTGTAAGTGAAAGTTATGATTTATCAAAATACTTATTTTTCTTCTTCTTCAGTGATCTCTGATCATGTGGTTAGTTTACTGTAGACCACAAACTGGACAGTCAGCTTCAGGTCTGTCAGGTTTCCTAAAACTTAGTTTTTAGATCAAATGAGTGTGGCCACATGTTGCTTCTCAGCTCACAAAGGAGAGGACAGTCTTGCAGGACATGCTCCGGTGTTTCTATTCTGCCTGTTGACACTGGCAGAGCTGTTAGACTTATTCCTAGTCTATGTAAGTGTTTGTTGAGTCTGCAGTGTCCGGTATGTAGGCGAAATATATTGACCTGGTCTGTTCTGCTTAGCTCTTTGAGGAAGTCTTTTCCATAATCATATCCAGTGCTTGTCTTCCAGTCTACTGCAAATTTTCTCTGTATGAGGGTTTTGATCTTCTGAAAAGACAGGAATTGGTAAATTTTCTCTGTGGTACTGTCCTCCTTAGCCAAGAAATCAGCACTCTCATTGCCTGCAATACCACAGTGAGATGGAATGCAATGCAAGTGAATTTCTGCCTTTTCTGAAAGCTCAGCAAATTAAAATCTTATTCTTAATCAATGAAAGTGAAACAAATGATTTATTTACTTGAGCACTGAACTTCAGATCCTCAGCTCTTGCTAGTAGTGACACATTCTTTGCTTCTCTCCGCAGATACTGGCTTAGCATAGCATGGAGGCTGTCAAGCTAGATTTGAAAAAATTGTACATGAATTTAGGAAGGAACATAAAGTCATAAAACTAGTGTAATACTGAAATGGAGTCATCTGTTAGTTGTGTAGTGGGGACAGTATGTATCCAACATTATATCACAATGAACACTATTCCTCTTCTTCGAATGCTCCATATCGACCACTTGTTAACCATTCTTTGTGATTTGTATGCGATCTGAGCCTCAGAGTGATTGTACGTTGTGCCAGTTATGCACCTACAAGTTGGCCAGCACATCTGATTTCTGCTATGTTTTTTTGTTTACTAGGGTAGCTTCCCTAGATCCTACATCAGTCGCCTCTTATGACATGCCTTATAGGCCGCAGTGGTACTATTCTTCGCCTCCCATGTGGGCCCCCGGCACCATAAGGGCAACAATGAACACTACTATTCTTCTTCTTCTTCTTTGAACACTCTGTATCGACCACTTGTTAGCCACTCTTTCTTATCTGTATTTGATCCGAGTCTAAGAGCGAGTGCACGTTGTGACAGTTCAGCCCCTACAAGTAAGCAAGCACATCTGACTTCTGCAACGCTTCCCCAGCCCCTACCTTAGTCCCCTCTTACTAAGGTCGCAGTGGTACTATTATTTACTCCCCTTGTAAGCCCGGAACCACACAAGTGAAGTGTTCGAACAAAAATACAGTTGTGTATATATACATATACTACTAACTTAGGTCTTTGGTTATTGGTTACTGAGCTGATGCCATAGTACTCCGGGAAGGCCTATAGGTGCTCTATCTATCCCAGCAGATGGCGAAGAGTATGCACGCTGATAGTTCCTGTTGCTTGCTGGTTAAACATACTCCTCCCTCATTGTGCCCCTAAGGTATCTAGTTCTGTTTCTACAATATGTAATTCAAAACTCATTAACTGATTCCGTACCAAGCGACACTCAAGTGTCAAAATATCTTATCGCATGGACCACACGTCACTCAAAAGACGTTTACTATTTTGTTGCTTTTTTATTACTTTTTGTTCCGATTAGAGCTTTATATAAACCGGAAACTACGTAAAAGTGAAGTATAAACGATAACGAATAGATAACATTATGGCCTATGCTAGAAGTAGAAGTGAAACAGAATTTACCATTCATTCTAGGATACTATGTGACCATAAAAAACTAGCGATTTTTAAGAATGGTCATGATGCTAGTTTGTGAACAGTTAATAAACCATACATTCCTTCACTATTTTCTTAATGTTTGTGTATTCATAAATGTATTACCTATATAAAGAGAGCAGTTAGACTGATTTATACAACATATTGTTCATAAAGGCCCTTGTCAAGTTTGATTTTTGTTCTCACAATTTCAATTAGTTTTTTAATACATGCTAATATTTTTCATGCATAGTAAACACATTATATTTTCGGATACAATAAATATTTTGTGAAAGTACATTCAGTTATCTTTAATTTGATATACAATAAGTTCAACTTTAAATAATATTTAGAAACAATATTTTAGTTTAGCTAAAGTATGCGTGCAATATTTTTGAAGGTAGAAAAATAATTCCGTCCAGAGGCAAACAAAACCCGGTAGTGAATCATTAAATCACTGGAAAGATTCAATATCAATGTTAGTGTTTTCATCTAAATGGCACCCACCGAGACACTGAAAGACATGGAGAGAGCTAAATGGATAGAGAAAATAACTAAAACAAACAATATGACCCAAGTGACTCAATCAATCAAGTGTCATGCCTGCAGTGTAGGGAATCATGTCTCTCCACAACTATCTCCCTGGTGCAGGTAATCAGCTCTGACATCTATCTGTTGTCAGGCTATGATGTCAGATCATCCAACATCTCCCTTTGTCTTTTATGATCTCCTTCCCTAAATTTTTCCTGTTGTCACCAAATGCTCGAAAGCTTTTCACATTATATGCCCGAAGAACCTTCATTGTATGATTCTTAATCTTTTGATACAATTTGTTTTCTTCAATGACCATGGAATTTTCAGCATTCTTCTGTAAAGCCACACCTCTGTGTCATCCAATGATCTTATTAATTGCTTGTTCATTGTCCATGATTCATTGCCATACATAAGTATTGGCTCATTATAGCACTGGAGTACTCTGTTTCCGCAGTGTCATTGGTAGTAAATTCATGCAGTATGTTTTTCATTTTCATAAAAGATGCCTTCGCTTGAGCTATTCTACTCCCAATCTCTGTTTTACATCTTCCATCTGATGCTAGGAATGTTCCCAGATACTTTAATCGATGGACTTGTTTCAGTGTTGTGTTATTTATTTCGATATTGCATTTTGGTGTTTCCTGTTTCTTGGAGACAACCATAACCTCTGTTTTCTTTATATTCATGCTTAATCCTTTCTTTTCTTTTTCTTTTACTATTATGTCTATGAAGATCTTGTTCATTTGTAGCTGTGAGAATTATGTCATCAGCGTATATTAGATTGTTCATGTTTTGTGCTCCAACTGTTATTCCTGCCTTTTCTTCTATATTCTGCATGATTTTTTCACTGTATAGGTTGAACAAGTGACTAGAGCAAGATAATACAAAATATGTGTAAGAAAGTATGCTCTTGCATGTCTTGGCACTAAAGTTATTCCTTTTTATATGTACAGATGGTAGTATAACCAGATATCGAACGTTATCATTACTCTTGGAAGAGAATGTAGAGATTGGGGCAACATGAAGGCTGATCTCGCAGTTAAGCAGCTTATAGAAGATAATACAAGGGAGGATGATGTTGTTGTATATACTGATGGGTCGGTTCATCGTGGTGAGAAGTCAGGCTGGGGTTTCTTGACTAATGCGCATGGTAGGGTTGTTGGAGTGAAGTGGGGCGTACAGAACAACTACTTCTAGTATGAGGATGGAGGTTGAGGCCGTTGCTGCTGCCCTCCATTGGCTGTCTGGGACTTCATTTACTGGGGCCGTTGTATCTGACTCTCAGTCGATGCTTCACAAGATCCAAAAGGGCAGGTTTCGGTATGAGTGGATGTCGTCTATAGAAGTTTCTAACCTTCAGAGGCTTATATGGATCTACTGTCCGGGGTATGCAGGTGTTTGCGGCAATGAGAGAGTGGACAAGCTTGCATCAACAGCATCAATTGTTGGGAAGCTGAAATGGATAAGGAGGATGTTCTTTTGTCGCTTTGCGACTGCCTGTTGGAGGAGGACACTAAAATAGATGTTGAATTGATCCAGTGACTTAAACAGTTTGGAGTTACCAGTTGTACAAGTAGAACTGGATGTCTGAGGAGCATAGTTAGGAGTGTGTTTAATCAGCGAACCATGGGAATCATCAGTATGCTAACTCTTCTATATCTGTTGGGGAGACTGAGCACCTATGGATCTGCCCAAAGTGCAAGCAATAACGTCAGTTTTGTAACCAATTGTACAGACCAAAAATTGTTATATCCATGACCCTTACCTTTTCTTGAATGTCACTTATCATTTCCATGATATTTTCTCGTGTGGCCTTGTCATATCTAGTTTTGAATACCTGAGTACTGGACACACTAGCTTGGATATGGTCTATGCGACGTTTAAGCTTCTCTACATCTGATATCACAAGTAGAATAAACATGAACAATTAACATTTCTTTGACTGAAACTGTCTGAAGTACATTGCTGTGCTCTCTCTCTATCTCTCTCTCTCTTCTCTCTATCTCTCTCTTGCCTTTCAGGCCTCGGGTGGGGCATAAGCCCTCAACCAACTCATGTTACTTCATAGTTAGCTGCATTTTGTAGCTAAAGTTTTGTACCGGATGGGGTAGACAGCTGCAAAGCAAACCGACAGCACATGGGAGAATCCTGATCATATCAACCATTCAATATTTTAAAGTGGCGACCTGCCATTTCTACAGAATTTTAGCAAAGGGATTCATGTAGATGTTACCACTCAGAGATATTGATCGACTGATGTGTGACAATTCTCTTATGCGCAGCAACGCGTACACTACCACCACACTGCATGAATGGCATTCCCCTTGATGCCCACCCTCCTCGTCAGATTTAAGTCTGTTTCAAGGGCCACCTCATGGAGGTGGGATAGGGTCTTGGTCAGTGCCAGCTCACTGACCCTGATGCTGCCTTGTTCCTGTAAATCCACACGTCTTTGGTCCCATATTGCTGGACTGGACATTTCTTCATGTCGCCCTGTTGAGGGACTAAACTCGTACTCCACTTTGCCAAAGAGTGCCCTGTAGACTAGTGAAGGAAGGAGACGCTTACATCTTCTTTGATAGAGATTTATCTCTACCCTGCTAACCATGAACTAATAAATACTGGCTGATGGTACAAAAAGAATGAGAAAATTGAAGTATTTTGGACATATAAAGAGACAGGCAAGGTATTTGATGATGCTGTGTAGGATGCCTGTCCATATGTACACATGATAGAATTGTCAACCTCCTGTGTCCAAATGATTGATGTTCTTGCAGGTATGTCAGGTTTCATTCTCATGACGTGCCCCAGCTGTCTCCTTCTTCTACTTTTAAGGATATTTTCGAAACTTTTTAAGTTGATTTTCTAAATGAAATCAGACAGCATATTTCATAATCATCATCTCATCTGGTATGCTTGCAGTGTTGAGGTGAAGTATAGGGTGCAGAGAGAGAGAAAAAGAGAGAGAGAGAGCTCTTTTATGCCCTTCGTATATTGAGATTTCAAGGATTAATTTTCCATCAGACATGTAAATAAGGAGTCAAAGGCACAATTCTAGGGACAACGTGGCGCCAGGTTTAGTGAGCTGACATTATTCAAGATCCTACCCCCCTCCATGTGGTGACTCTGGAAACAGACAGTGGAGCCTGTCTGGCTAAGCGGGTAGGGATCGAGGAAGAGCTACAGGTAGTGGTAGTAGTGCAAGCATGGGAAATTAATGCAGGTCCAAAATCCCTAAACAAAATGCAGGCATCTTCTGGCCGATGTCCGATGAAAAGTTGTCCAAATATTTGCTGAAACGTAAGAAATAGTAGCATACGAGGCATCTGTGAACAATCCCAACTCCCCAGAGTAAATGACCACAAATAAATTGCCAGCTGTGGGGCAAGAATCAATGAGAACGATGCGTAACAAATCAACGACTCTGCAAGTGTGTCTGAAAACACTGTAACGTATCGTAACGACACATGGGAAGATTGCGGTAAACTCCTTACAAGAGGCCAAGCACAGATAGATCTATTGGGTAAAGTTGGCAGAGCGCAAATTCTAAAGTTGCGTTTTAGCGTCTAACGAAACTGCCCTCCCTAAAATAATCGGGCACGGTACTGTTGTTCTCACAACTAACAACCCTGGAAAAACCAGGACGGGTGATGTTTGGCGAATGCAAAATCTACGTTGCGCAAATAGTGCCTAATGAAACAACCCTCTACATTATTTGTGCGTGGCCCCAGTTCAGTGTTTCCGGGGCCAGGGGAAAAAGCAGAGTAGTAACTGCAAATTGCCAAGCGCCGACACGCGCCTTGAAAGGGCTAAGAATGTTCCTATTCCAGAATAAACTCAAAGTGGTCAGAAAAGTAAGGCCGACAATGTAAAGAATTGACAGGCTGTCCAAATCTAAACATTGGCGAAGGCTGACACTGTTCACTGGGTGTTATACGAGTAAGATGCCGTCCCAGGACAAGCTTATGTGCCCCAAAAGACTGAGAAATGTTCCTAATCCGGAACAACCTTCCATAGTCAGAAATGGTGCACAGTGTAGATCCACTCTTTGGCGTAGATCACAAAACCCAAATTCAAAGATTATCGTAAAAGATCAATGAATACATAAAGCAGCAGACAAGTGACCAGTCCTAGAAGGGTTGTAAATGTTCCTATACCAGAACTACCTCACCCAGTCATCTGCAAAATAGGAAGTGCTCTTTGACGTAGATCCAAGACAAAATATACGACATTAAAAGATCATTAAAGGGTGTTTATCATACGATGCAGAAGGAACGCTGCACTCAGTCAGAAAAGTTGCAGTACATAAGGCTCTTTGGCGTAGATCCAAGCAAAAATATACGGTACAATGGATCGTTAGAGAGAACTTGTACAATTACCAGTTCTAGGGAAAGCTAGGGAATGCTGGCACTAAATCGGATGTGCTGTCCTAGTCACCATAGGCGCATAACTTGGCACAACGTATAATCGCTCTTAGGCTCAGACCACATACAAACCACAAAGAATGATTTAATAAGTGGTCGAATGGAGCTTTTGCAGAAAAAAAAATATATGCATAAAAATATATATTTCTTCCTCTTCGAACGCTCCATATCAACCACTTGTTAACCACTCTTTGTGATTTGTATGTGATCTGCGTCTAAGAGCAATTGTACGTTGTGCTGGTTATGTGCCCACAGTAGGCCAGCACATCCAATTTCTGCTACGCTTTTTATTTACTAGTGTAGCTTCCCTCTGCCCCTACCTCAGTCGCCTCTTACGACATGCCTTGTAGGTTGCAGTGATGCTATTCTTTGCTCCCTTCGAGCCCTGATAACACAAGGGTGAAAGATATATATAATACTAAATATGTCTCTTCCCTCAGTTTTAATACTACGTTTAACATAAACCAGTTAACTCTGAAGATGAGTTATAACTGATTCTAGTAACAGCAAACACAACATTAATCTCACAAACCTTGACCAGCAATAATGCTATCAGCTAGCTCTGATGTCAGAAGTTCAGTGCTTCTAGATAATACAGATAAATCCCACAATAACTTGCCACCAGCATCAGTAACAACTGTTCGGCTCACATTTCTCACTTTACAGAGAATTGGCAAAGTGTAGTTCATCTTGTTCTAAAATGTAAAAAGATAGACATTTTAAAAAAATGTTTATTAAAAAAAACTGTCGTTACTGCTTGTAGCACCTCTTTATTAGTGCGGTGTAGGACAGGTGGGACGAGAACCTGAGGAATTTAATGGCCGCATGGCTAGTGCAGTCGCCACGAAGTTGTACAGATTAGGATTTTTCAATTATGACCACAACAGAAATAAATCCTTGGCCTTACCGTGAATTGAACACAGATCTCCCACATGGGAGCCGCACTCTAATCCATTCGGCTAGAAGCTTCTTCTTAAAGACAGTACCACTGGATAAAATGATGTAGGAGTGCATGTTCATAAATTCTCTGCTCGGCTTTCCAGTTTTTTGCACATTTGGGTGGTCCGCTCACTCCAACGCTTGTCCCACCTTTTCGTCGCTCCATCATCACCACCGTGCATGTCTTCCCCACCGGTGGGCTCACCTGTGTAGCGTCTGTATGTGTGTTCACTCTGCTTTGGTGCCTGCTCACCGTGTTTATCAGGTTTCTCACCGTGCTCACATTTACTATGCCTTGAGACTGCCAGGACATGCAACTCAACTTGGGCCCCCACCTCAGGGCTCCGAGTTTTGCCCCATGTGGGCCCACGTCTCTTCTCTAGATGCACCCCTCATCCCTTTATGTTTATTTGTTCAACTTTTCCCCATCGGCCGGGAGAGACGTGCATTAATAGTAATTCTGGGATTCTACTCATCTGTGTTGCGAGCGGATCTCATCCAACGTAACTGCATCTGCATCCCTACTTAAACCAGAGTAGCTCTCCCTCAATCCCTACCCACTTAGCCAGACAGAAACCGCTGTCTGTTTCCAGAGTCACCATGTAGAGGTGAGTAGGATCTTGGTTAGTGCCAGCTCACTAATCCTGCCAACGTTGCCCTTATGCGCCTTTGACCCCCTGTCAGATCTTATTGGTCATGGGGGAGGTCATCCGAGTCAAATCATGCCAGAAAGCACCACATTTCTATCACAATATGATCAATCAATCAGGTGCCATGCCTGCCGACGTCGGCGATCATGTCTCTCCACAACTCTCTCTCCTTGGTGCAAGTAATCAGTTCTGACGTCAATCTTTGCTCAAACCAGGATGTCAGAGCATCCAACATCTTCTCCCTCTGTCTTCCACGATCTCTCCCCTGAATTTTACCTGTTGTCACCAAATGTTCTAAACCTTCTCTTCGCATTATATGCCTGATGAATCTTAATTGTCTAATTCTTATTCTTTTGATAATGTTTCTTTGTGTGTAGGTCTGTTTGAAACCTCCTCATTTATTTTCTTCACTGTTCATGGAATTTTAAACATTCTTCTGTAAAACCACAGCTCTGTGGCTTCCAGTGAACATATTGATTGTTTGTTTATTGTCCATGATTCTGCTGATACATAAGTATTGGTTCAATAAATCACTGGATTACTCGTTTCGCAGTGTCATTGTAGTAAATTCACACATAGTGTTTTTTTCAATTTCATAAAGCTGCTTTTGCTTGAGCTATTCTACTCTAATCTCTGTTTTCATCTTCCATCATATCCAAATCTGATGGCAAGAAATAATACCTTTTTAAAGCTCTTGGAAATTCTTAAAGAGATTTCTGGGAGAGATGCAACATCAGAGACATAGATCCAGCACTCTCCAGTGGCAATCATATCTGAAAACAAGCAAATGGACAATGTACAGCAAATACTGTGCAATAAAATGTTATAATATATTTAGACAAATAAGACAGAAAAAAGCTGAATATCGTTGGCGATGTTGTCATTACTACAAATGAGTATCTAGAATCAAGAAAGTGTGCAAAAAGACCAGACTTCTTGCTCATCTTCTTGTGATCCCCAAGGAAAACAAAAGTTGCCACTCTTCTCCTTTTTCTTCGTTTTTTCCTTTTTCTTTTTGTGATTGCAATTTTAAATGTTTACACTGAAGATAAGTCTCACTAGGTCTTCTTTATTTCTTGTTTTTTTTCTCTAACCCTTTGTTTATCCTTTTACCTACAGTGTTAGGATAAGAAGAGACCTCTAGAACTGGCTTTTTGTGTGTGATTCATAAATAGTGTTTTTCACCGCCTTTGTTATTTCTGAGGTCCACCCTTTGAGTGGATGGCCTTTTGCTTTGTTTCACTGTATCGCAGTAGCATTGCTCTCTGAGTGCCCTTTATTTTTTTTTTTCTTTCGTCCTCTTTCAACTCAGACGAAGTTTCATCTCTGAAACTGATTTTGCGAAAATCCGTTTTCCAATTTCTTACAATGACAGCAGCGTGCACATTGTAAATTACTTTACACTGGCAGCCGTGTGCTCAATGTACTCATAATTAGTATTCCCTCGCCATACAGGCAGATTTTCTCCGACTTCAGAGGTACTCACGTTATCGTCCTGAGTAAGACCATGGGACTCGAACAAATGCCGGACAGTAGGTTCGAACCCGAGCTATGAGGCATCTCACAGCTAGCAGGCCGAGCTACTATCAACTACTCTAGGCAGTCCCCCTCTGAGGCGCACTGTCTGTTGGTAACCTGCTTAGGATGTACTTTTCTTTAAAGCTCTTCATTATTTCCACATAATTTTGTATATGGTGTTGTATTGCTAGGTCAGTATTCCTTTATCCCTTTCTTCTTCTTCTTCTTTGAACACTCCATATCGATCACTTGTTAACAATTCTTTGTGATTTGTATGTGACATGAGCCCAAGAGCGATTGTGCGTTGTGCCAGTTATGCACCTAAAAGTAGACCAGCACATCCGATTTCTGCAATGCGTTTTATTTACTAGGGTAGCTTCCTAGGCTCCTACCTCAGTCGCCTTTACTGACATGCCTTGTAAGTTGCAGTGTTACTATTCTTTGCTCCCCCTGTGGACCCCAGCAACACACAGGCATTATCCCTTTCAACACTGCCTGTAAATCTCTATATTTACAATATATGTGTTAGGACAGTACTCCTCTATGGACCTCCTCAATAAGAGATGAATTAATAAAAGACATAGCAACAATATAAAACAGAGATTAGGAGTAGAATAGCTCAAGCGAAAGCAGCTTTTATGAAAATTAAAAGCACATTATGCATGAATTCGCTACCTATGTGTGAATTCACACTGTGGAAACGAGTACTCCAGTGCTATATTGAACCAATACTTATATATTATTATTATTCACCCCTAGAGAAGCATAGGTCCACAACCAAGGCCTTCCAAGCCTGCCTATCCAAGGCCATCCTTTCCAGATATCTCCACTCTCTCCCCATTTTCTTGCATTTCATCTCCAACTCCCATCTACAGGTGTTCCTGGGTCTTCCCCTACCTCTATTGCCCTGGGGGTTCCATAGAACAGCCTGTCTTGTGATGCTGTTAGGGAGTTTCCTCAGTGTGTGCCCTATCAATTGCCATCTTCTGCTCATCTCTTGTTCCACCTGCCGTTGTCTTGTTCTATCCCAGAGTTCCCTGTTTGTAGTCCTGTCATACCATCATAGATGAAGTATCCTGTGCAGGCATCTATTGATGAATGTCTGCAACTTTTTGGTGTTCCCTTAGTTGTTCTCCATGTCTCCACTCCATATAGAAGAACAGCCTTGACATTTGAGTTAAATATCATTATCTTAGTTTTATTCCTGATCATTCTTGCTCCATATGTTCTTCATAATGGCAAAGGCTAATCTTGCCTTTTGTATTCTAACCCTAACATCTTCATGTGAGCCACCTTGAATGTTAATAAAATTTCCCAGAAATGTGTCCACCTCCTTTAATGGTGATCCTCTCATTATGATCGGGTCTCTGGAATTAGCATTTAATCTCATGATCTTTGTTTTTTTCCCATGAATAGTCAGACCCAGCTGTTGTGAGATTTTTTTCCAGTTTAGTTGTTTTCTCTTGCATCTGTTGATGGCTGTGAGAGAGGAGTGCTAGATCGTCTGCAAAATTCAAATCCTCCAATTGACTCATCATGGTCTACTGTATTCCATTTCTTCCCTGGCTGTTGTTGATCTCATTATCCAGTCAATAGTCAGCAGCAAAAGGAAGGGTGGTAAAAGGCAGCCCTGTCTCACACCTGTCTTTATTTCAAAGGCCTCTGTCAGTTTGCCTTCATGCAGTACTCTACCCATTGTCTCCTTATACATTTTCTTTATTAGGTTGGTTAACTTCTGGGAGACGCCATAATGCTGTAGCAGTTTCAGAGTGTTTCCTATCTAGACTATCAAATGCCTTTTTCATAATCGACAAAGTTGATATAGAGGGATGAGTTCCACTTGATGCTCTGCTCCACTATGATAGGCAGTGTTGATATTTGATCAAAGCAGGATCTATTTTGCCTAAATCTTGCCTGTTCATCTCTTAGTACTGCATCTGTAGCTTTCTTGAGTCTCTCTAGAATGATTTGGCTTAGTATTTTACCTGGTACAGACAGTAGCATTATTCCTCTATAGTTCGAGCATTCTTGCAGATCACCCTTTTTTTTAGTAATTTGACTATATAGCCTTCTCTCCAGTCTTTTGGTATTTCTTCCCTCTCCCAAATTTTTCCTAGCAACCCATGTAGCATGTCTGCTGAGATGTCAGCATTTGCCTTTATGGCCTCTGCAAGAATACCATCTGGGCCTGTAGTTTTATCATTTCGTAGTTGAAGAATGACTTTCTTTATTTCCGCTTTGCTTGGTTTGTTACAGTCGATTGAAAGATCATTTGCGGTTGGATCTATGTCTGGTTGGCTTTGGAGGTCTGTTTAGTAGGTCTTTGAAGTATTCTGCATCTGTTCTTGAGTATTGCCCAGTAATCTTCCAGCCTTGTCCTTAATCGGTTTATTTGTTTGTTGGTATTTCGCTGCCAATTTCGTGTGGTTGTATAAATCTTTCAGGTTACCCTTAGCTGCTGTCTCTTCTGCTTCTCTTGCCAGGTCGTCTATGTACCTTCTTTTATTCGCTTTTATACTTCTTTTCACTTCTTTGTTGGCTTTTGTGTATTTCTCTTGTGCTGTGGCCTTTGCTGATCTTATTCTGCTATTACAGAGGTCGGCCTTTCTGCCTCTTCTCTCCGTTATCTTATCTAATGTTGACTCTGATAGCCTTTCTTTGTGGTGGTATATCTTTTTTCCAAGGGTAGTCTCACATGTGCTAGTC
This sequence comes from Arion vulgaris, assembly GCA_020796225.1. NCBI lineage: Eukaryota > Metazoa > Mollusca > Gastropoda > Stylommatophora > Arionidae > Arion > Arion vulgaris. Next base: position 44,033,836 of record CM036756.1, on the reverse strand, counting down.
CATGCTTCTTTAACCTTGTGCCAGTAATCCTCAATATTTCCTTCATTGACTATGTCTAAGGCCTCGAAGTTGTTGGAAATCGTGACACAAAATATATCTTTTTCCTTCTACTCCTTCAGATGTCCCACATTGTATCGCACTCTGCTACTATGTGTGGTCGACGTGAATCTCTTCAGTTTCATTCTCACCTTAGCTATTACAAGGTGGTGATCAGAGGTCACATCTGCTCCTCTATAGGCTTTTACATCATAAAGTGGCCTTCTGAACTTCCCTGTAATGCAGATGTGGTCGATTTGGTTTTCTGTCCTGTGGTCTGGTGACATCCATGTAGCAGGATTCTTTTGAATACTTATATATGGCAGTGAATAATAGGCAATGAACAAACAATCAATGAGATCATTGGAAGAAATTCTATGGACAGAGGAATAAACAAATATGAGATTTAAATCAGGCCAGATCACAAAGAAACTTATCAAGAGAATAAAATCAGCAATCAAAGTTCTTGGGCAAAATCAATAAATGAGAAGGTTTAGATTCATATGGACAGAAGGTAAACAATATGAGATTTAAATTCTATGGACAGAGAATAAAACAAATGATGAGATTTAAATTTATGGACAGAGAATCAAACAAATGATGAGATTTAAATTCTATGGACAGAGGAATCAAACAAATGATGAGATTTAAATTCTATGGACAGAGGAATAAAACAAATGATGAGATTTTAATTCTATGGACAGAGGAATAAAACAAATGATGAGATTTTAATTCTATGGACAGAGGAATAAAACAAATGATGAGATTTAAATTCTATGGACAGAGAATAAACAAATGATGAGATTTTAAATCAGGCTGCACACAAAGAAACCTTATCAAAAGAATAAAATCAGACAATCAAGGTTCTTTGGGCATATAATGCGAAGAGAAGGTTTAGAACATATGGTGACAACAGGTAAAATTTAGGGAAGGAGAGATCATAGAAAACAGAGGGAGAAGATGATGGATGGTCTGACATTGTGGTTCGACAAAATATTGACATCAGAACTGATTAACTGCACCAAAGAGAGAGAGTTGTGGAGAGACATGATCGCCTACACCATCAGGCATGGCACTTGACTGATAGCAACAAACTGTGATGTGCAATGATGAGAAGTTTGATATAAAACAATAAGAAATGTGGTGCCATAGCAACAGACAAGGATGTACAGTCATGATTGTTAAATGATGTGTGTGGAAAATGTGTACAGTAAATATATATATATATCATGCTTACCTTTAGTTCCATTCACATTTTCAATCAAACTGATGGTGCCTTCAAATGTACCAGACTGAGACTGTGTGAGAAGCAGCTTGTTATCTTCATGTAAAAGTGTTACTTCAAACAGTACTCGTTGACCACTACTATAAAAGTGAATAGAGGAAAACATCAACTTGTTGACAAAATCATTAACTTTATTACAAAAACTAGCCCATGTGGTGCTGGGGCCCACAAGGGAAGCAAAGAATAGTACCACTGCGACCTGCAAGGCATGTCATAAGAGGCGACTAATGTAGGCACTAGGGATGCTACCCTAGTAAATAATAAGCAGCGCATAAATCGGATGTGCTGGCCTACTTGTAAACACATAACTGGCACAACATACAATCACTCTTGGGCTCAGATCACATACAAATCACACAGAGTGGTTGACAGGTGGTCGATATGGAGAGTTCAAAGAAGAAGAAGAATTTCAAAAACTGTACAGAAAAAGGGGCATAATGTTAGGAAAACGTATTTGTTTGTTTGTTAGGTGGTGGATTAAGCCTCTGTGGCCAGGACACAACTTTTCAACCAAAGAACTATGCCTTTCTTGGTTATATCAGAGTGTATTGGCCTTTTTTCTTGGTGTGGCCATGTGGTCAGGGACTAGACCAAAAGCAATTTGTTGTAAAGTACTGTGTTCTGGTATGTGTGTCAAGTCCTGAGGACTTTTGGTGTTGATCTGGATGTAACCCGGAGAAGGACTATGTTTTGATCTGGTGTCTGTGTGTGTGTGTGTGTGTGATTCTAGGTTGCCGCTGTTGTATTTATCTTGAGTTGCTGGCTGACTGGCATGTTGGTGGTACTTTTAGGTAGGCACTTTTGCTGGTTAACTAGCATCCCGAGGACTTGTGTGCTGATGGTAATCATGCCTTAATTAGAAACATTATCAGCATTATGCTCCATTAAGAACACTGAACTGAAAAAACCAATATAAATGTTAATGATAAGTTGCAACCTGATGTTTCTTCGAAAGCTGTGATGACATAGTTGTTGTTTTGTACGGTGTGGTCCCAGGATACAAAATCCACATTGAGAATGGAAATTTGTCAGTCCTCACTGGCTCTTTTACCTGCCCAGCCTCAAATAGGTACCAGAGAAACCCTGGGAAGTAAAGGCTGCAGCATGATGTTGACCACATCACCAATTGTAGGTCATTTGTCAAAGAAAAAATGTGGACTTAATGCCGTGTTCCATAAATTACCTCATGGTATGCTAACGTATATGTACTGTAACACTTTACACTGAGGAAACTTACCACCTCCCCTTCAACTACTAAGGTTCTCTTGTGAATAGTTAACACCATCATACCTATGCAATATTATATGTTAAGAGATTACCGTTACCTTGTACTACAGAGTAGGTGAGATCGAGTGACTAGTTCTATCAGAGACTGGTAATAAAAAATGCACCTTTGCCTTGTACTACAGAGTAGGTGAGATTGAGTGCCTAGTTCTATCAGAGATGAGACTGGTAATAAAAAATGTACATGCCATGTGCAAGTTCAATACATAAAAGAGCCCTGGGCAGTTGAAAATCTATAAGAGTAAGCTAGAAAGCTGTTGTTTCCTTGGTAAAACATACAATTTTGTATAAATTGCAGCAAATTTTCACCATCCTTAAAATTTCATCTGGGCCCACACTGTTGCTGTAGAATTTGTGTATTGACACAGATTTTCCTCAGAACACACATGGCTATTTACCAAAGTGAAATGATGATCAAAATATCAATCAAGTAGCCTGTTTGTTGCGGAGCTCGCAGGGGAGCAAAGAATAGTAACAATGCGACCTACAAGGCATGTCTAAGAGATGACTGAGATAGGGGCCTAAGGAAGCTACCCTAGTAAATAAAAAGCACTGCAGAAATCAGATGTGCTGGCCTACTTGTAGGTGCATAACTGACACAACATACAATTGCTCTTAGGTTCATATCACATACAAATCACAAAGAGTGGTTAATAAGTAGTCGATATGGAGCGTTCAATGAAGCTATTTCCATAACAGGTTAGTTAAGTCTCAAATGAAAAAAAAATAATGTAAGTATCAACATGACCCACCTAACATAATCAAAAAGTTCTTCTAGTTTATCTTTGAGAGCTTCGGGTCCATCACCAGGTTCACAGTATCTGTACATGCCAGTTTGGTTCCCTGCCTCCGAAATTCTAGTCAAGAACTGCAGATCGTGATCTGAGATACAATATATTTCATTAGTAAGTTAATGCTACAATACTGAGGTCATAGTTCAACTTCAAAAAATAACAATACCTCAGGAACAAGTTTCATTAATTTTCAATTACATAACTAACCTTCATATATTAGCTGCCCAGACTAAGCAACCAAACAATTAAATGAAGAAGAGAGGGCATGAAAGTCAGAATACAGTTCAATGGCAGAATATCTGACAGTTTCGAGGTTAATAGTGGAGTCAAACAAAGCTTATGTCCTTACCCCCACTATCTTTGATCTCTTCTTCACAGTCATTTTATACCATCTCTTCGCGAATGATGATGACAATGTTTTTAATTCACACTATCTTATGGTTCACTCTTTAGCCTGGCTTGTTTAACTCTTAACGGACCAGGGCAAAAACCATGTTTTTACTAGAAATTTGCTTTTAGAATAAAAAAGGCCTTTAGTGTGGCTCTGGGTAAAAAGGTGTCCAACCCAAAGTCACATAGTGTGGCGTTTGGTCCACAAGGAGTTAAGAGCCAATACAAACACTACAAAACTCCTTCTCAAGGCGCTCCTTTTCGCTGACAATACGCCCTTTTTGAACACAAAGAGGCAACTCTGTGATCCCTAATCAACAACGATGCTAGGGCATGCGACCTATTTCCTATGACTACAAGTGTAACAAGACAGTGATTAAGTCAAGGAAGTACCTCACAAACACACATCACTTTGAATGGCAACCATTTAACACCAGTTCAAAAATGCTGTTACACCCTTTCACTCCATAATTTTTTTTTACCTCCGATCGCATTTATACCACAACGTATACGAGTTAGCCAGTATACTGGATTTGGGTCATCTTAAAAAATACTGGGAGCCAGTGTATTGACTCAGAAGGACAGAGGGGTTAACTTAGGCCCATAGTCACTGCCAGTTTGTCTCTTGATTTTTATATTTTTTTTTCCGATCCAGAAGCACTTGAGCTGAAAGCTCTTTGGCTCGGTGTCATGGACATCGTAACCCTTCGGCTCGGTGTCACGAACACCGTAAATCTGGGGAACCTGTAGCTTTTCTGCCAGTCCGCGGAGTTGAACCCGCACTTACAGAGGACTAGTCACCCGTAGTCCAATGCGCTCGACCACGCTGCAGGCTTTGTCTCTCGATGAAGAAATAAACGCACACATAGGTAGTACTGTCACCAATATTTGACAGACTATCAAAGAGTCTGTCAAATAAATAGCATGCGCCGAGTGGTTACAGGGGCCCAAATTTGGGGTGTAAAGAATAGAAGCACTGTTACCTGCCATGCATGTTGTAAGAGGCAACTAAGGAGGTTTGGCTGAAATCGGATGCACATGTCCTAAACTTGTAGAAATCCATGCGTTTAGGGGCCTACCAAACCAATGTGCAACATATACACGTTCTTGGCAAAGATCAAACATATCACAAAGAGTGATTAAAATTGGTGTAAAGAACGAATGCAAAGAAGAAGAAGAAAGAAGAAGAAGATAGCACTAAATTAACATTGCAGACAAAGATTCAGAACGATCAAGCCTGTGTAATTAGCTCTTTACTGTATGAATAAGTAACTTACTCAAGTCGTTGTTTCTTACTCAAGACACGAGAGAATACTTAATCTTTCATCTTCCTGTTTTTGAAAGATCATGAACATCATGACAGATATATGCAGAAGTAATTAGTTTTGCATATTTTGGAAGGCATAGATAATGATGAATCTTCTCTTCTTCTTCGAATACTCCATATCGACCACTTGTTAACCACTCTGTGTGATTTGTATGTGATCTGAGCCTAAGAGTGATTTACGTTGTGCCAGTTATGTGCCTACAAGTAGGCCAGCACATCCTATTTTTGCTACACTTTTTATTTACTAGGGTACCTTCTGTAGGTCATACATCAGTCGCCTCTTAGGACATGTCTTGTAGGTCGCAGTGGTACTATTCTTTGCTTCCTGTGCGGGCCCCAGCACCACATGGGTGAGGTGATGAATAAGAACAAATTCAAAAATCATAATTTCAAAACACAAAATTTCCCTTCAGTTCTTCATTATTGATAGAAACAAATGGCATGACATGCAAGTCATATTGAAATGACATCTCCTTTTGCTTCGAACGCTCCATATCGGCCACTTGTTAAACCACTCTTTGTGATTTGTATGTGATCTGAGCCTAAGAGCGATTATACATTGTGCCAGTTATGCACCTACAAGTAGGCCAGTACATCCAATTTCTGCGCTGCTTTTTATTTACTAGGGTAGCTTTCGTAGGCTCCTACCTCATTCGCCTCTTACAACATTGGGGTTTCTGTGGTTAAGTGGTTAAGCCCTTGCCTTGGGAGTCGAAGGTCATGGGTTCGAATACAGACTGCGCCGTTCTGTTCACAAGTGCATTTTTCCAGAGACCCTAGGATTTTTACAGGAGCTACGGAGTTCGTGCTTGTGCAATACTCTCGGCAGGTGGCGTGCCATTTCTGCGGAGAGGACCGAGTCATATGGGATAAAACCCGGTGCAATGAAGTCAATTCTTCAGCTTTAAAACCCCTTTTTTGACAACATGCTTTGTAGGTTACAGTGTTACTATTCTTTACTTCCCTTGCGAGCCCCGACAACACACAGGCGAGAAGTGACATCTAATTTCAATCTACAGTATTTCTGTAAGTATACCTGCTGAGAAGCCTACAGCATGTACAGTCACTTGTTGATTGTAGTCTTGGAGAAAGTGTGACCATTTCACTACACTCTTATCCAAGTCAGTCTGGGTGGATACAGTGTCTCTTCCATCCGTCATAAACAGTATCACAGTATGTGATAGATATTCGTCTAATAAAATGTAAGTAATAATATTTATATAAAAAGTAACAATTTGTTTTTGAAATTTGTATGACCAAATTTGTTAGATAATTAAATAATTTCTAAGAAAAGTATTGTTATATCAATCATCATCAAATAGCTTGTCCTGAGCAGAACTTTGCCATCCCAACAGTCTTGAATTTCTTTCTCTCATAGGCCAGATGTCCCACCTCTGCAGCCATCATGTTCAAACCATCAGTTATATCCTGAATCCATCTTCTCTGTGGTCTTCCTCTACTTCTCTTTGCCGGTATTCCTCTTTCCGATGGTCTTCTCCGGGCCTTCGTGTCTTTTTATGTGTCCAAAATACCTCAATTTTTCTTTCTTATTTGTAGCATCAGCCAGTTTTCTTTGATTTTGTGTTCTTTCTGGATAGATCTATTTGTTCTCTTCTCTGTACATGATATACGAAAGACTCTTCTGTAACACTTATATTCAAAAGCACATATATGTTTTTCTTTCTTCTTTCTTTTGTCCTTCTCTGCTTTTTTGCCACTAGGCGTAGCAGGTTTAACTGATGATCGGTTTCCGAGATAATGCACACTCGGTCGCTTGATATGGTGTGGTATTGTGGAGTTTTAAGATGTCTGTAACTCCATCAACCCATCTTTTTCTTGGTCAGCCTCTTCCTCTTGATGATTCCATTTTCAGGTTGTACTCTCTTGCAACTGGTGTATTCGGGTTCCTTCTGACTAAGTGGCCAAACCATTTGAGTCTCTGTTTTTCAATAAATCTAATAGCAGGTGTTGTTCTGACTGTACTTCTAATTTCTTCATTTCTTATATGGTCTCTTCTTGTTTTATTTACTGCTTTCCTCAAGCATCTCATTTCACATGTGCTAATTTTCCTTTCTTGTTCTTTTGTCAGTGCCCATGTTTGGCTCTGGTAGCACAGTGTTGGTATGAAGATTACATTTATAATCTGTCTTTTAGTCTCTACTGGAATTGCTGGGTGTTTCAGGATTGGGGTAAGCTGGTATGTAATGTTGTTGGCTTGCTGGATTCTAGTTTCGATCTCTCTGTCCAGTCTACTATCAGATGTGAAGATACTTCCAAGGTATTTGAATTCTCTCACCTGCTTTAGCGTTTGGTCATTTATTTGTATGTTGATATCTTTATGTTCTCTGCTTATAGTCATGAAGCATCCTGCTGTGTAAGAACAGATGCAGGAAACTCAGACTGGTTCACAGTCAATTCGGGTGTGAAGCAGGGCTGCGTTATGTCACCTATGCTTTTGGGATAGCTATAGACTGGATCATGCGCAAATGCACCCAAGATGATCAACTAGGCATCAAATGGCTTAATAACAGCAGACTATTTGATCTTGACTTTGCCGATGACGTGGCCATATTGAATTCAACTACACAAGCAACCCACAAACTAACGAGCAATCTTTGCACACTTGCAGAACAGGTTGGTCTTCAGATCAATTCTGCCAAGACCAAAATTATGGACCTCACAAACTCGACAGACAACATCGTAATAAATGGCCAAACACTGGAGAAAGTTGAACATTTTACATATTTGGGTAGTAAAGTGTCAAACAACGGAGACACGATGAAAGAAATAAACTCGTATTGCTATAGCAGCTAGTGCCTTCACTAAATTAACGAATATCTGGCAATCTCAAGACTTTAGTATATGCACAAAAGTTAAATTATTTAGGTCATGTGTGATTCCTGTACTGACCTACGGTTGTGAAAGTTGGAAATCAACAAAGAAAATTGATAAGAAACTGGACAGCTTTGAGAATAAATGTCTACGAAAATTATTAAAAGTAAAATGGAGTGATTTCGTTTCTAACAACACAGTGAGAGATAGAACACACCAACAACCAGTATCAAATATTATAAGGAAACGAAGGTGGAAATATTTAGGTCATGTGCTTAGATCAGACGAAAAGAGACTAAATCGACAAGTCCTTATGTGGTCACCAGTTGGGAAAGAAAACGTGGAAGACCAAAGACCACTCTTCGAAGAACCATCCAACAAGAAAGTAAACTATTGGGATGTAAAACCATACAAGATCTGCAACTGCTAGCAAAGAACCGTATCACATGGAGATCTAAAACCTCTGCCCTATGTGCCGCCTTTGGCACGAAAGGAATAAACTAACTAACTAACTATAGTCATGACTTCTGTCTCCACTATATGTTTTTCCACTGCCATATTAAATTTTCATGTTTCACGCCCATAACCACTCGTACATATATAACTTTTAATAACACATTTATAACAAGAGAAGGAGAGAAAGAAATGAAAAAACATGAAAGGTATGATTTAAAACATTAACTCAACATCATCATAACCAAATAACTTATCCTGAGCAGAACTTTGTCCACCTAACAATATTTTGGAACTTCTCTCTCTCATAAGCCATATGTCCCGCCACTGCAGCCGTCATGTTCAGATCATCAGCCACATCCTGAACTTTACTTCTCTGTGGTCTTCCTCTTTGACTGTATGCCTTCTTCTACAATGATCTTTTCCATCCTTTTCAATCCCTCTCTGTTATATTCCTCTTCTCCTCTGCAGGGATGCCTCCTTCCATAATGGTCTTAAACCCTTCATGTCTTTTTATATGCACAAAATACTTCAATTATCACATTCTTTTTATACATTTGTAGCATCAGTCAGTTTTTCTTTCATTTTGAGTTTTTGCTGGATAAATCAATTTGTTCTCTTCTCTGTCCATGGTATACAAAGGACTCTTCTGTAACATTTATATTGAAAAGCATATATATGCTTTGTCACTGCCTTGTTTCACACCCAAGCATTGTCACTGGGAATATGCATGATCTTTATTTTCCTATGTTCCATTCCATACTGTTTTAGTTACATAATTTTTCTTTAGGTCATGTTTGCTCTTCTTTTAATTTTCTTTATCCCATTTCCATCTCTTGTTAGCTGTGAACCGATATATTTAAAACTTCAAATTTTCGATTTACTCTCCGTTTATAAAAATATCCTTTGTCACGCTTGTTTTATCCGTTGTCATTTTTTTGTCTTTACCACATCGAGATACTGATTTTGTTTTTCTATTCCATATTACTGTTAGGGTTTTGTCTTTGCCACATCGAGATACTGATTTTGTTTTTGTATTCCATATTACTGTTAGGGTTTTCTAGGTATTTTCTTGGAAGGTAGTCTACCATTGCTTTTCTTCCTGGCAGTGACCATACTGGTCCATGACCGTAGTTGTAATCTCTGTTACAGAGATCCTCTGGCTAACGTCACGAGTTCTGAGATCATAATGTGGGGTCAAATGCGCATAGGGACGTCACGCCAGGATTAGTGAGCTGGCACTAACCAAGATCCTACTCCACCTCCACATGGGGATTCTGGAAACAGACAATGGTTCCTGTCTGGCTAAGCGGGTAGGGATCGAGGGAGAGCTACTCTGGAATAAGTAGTGATGCAGACGCAGTCACTTTGGATGAGATCCGCTCGCAACACAGCGAGGGAGAATCCCAGAGTGACTATTAATGCACTTCTCTCCCGGTCGATGGAAAAAGCTGAACAAATAAACAAAAAAGGATGAGGGGTGCATGCAGTGAAGAGACCTGGGCCTTGAGGTGGGGGCCTGAATTGAGTTGCATGTCCTGACAGTCTCGAGGCATAGTAAATGTGAGCACGGTGAGAAACCTGATAAACACGGTGAGCAGGCACCAAAGTAGAGCGAACACGCATACGGACTATACACAGGTGAGCCCACATGTGGGGCAGACATGCATGGTGCTTTTGATGGAGCAACGAAAAGGCGTGGCAAACGTAGGGGTGAGCAGACCACCCAAATGTGCAAAAAAACTGGAAAGCCCAGCAGAGGCTTGAATTCAGTGCCAAACAGAAATGGGCGAAGGGGCACCCAAAAGAAACACGAGATGGACAAAATGGTGGCGAGCCTCGAATATGGGGTCTCCAGCCAGAGAACAATAATCCTGTTTCCCCTTGCAGAGAACTACTACTGCCTTGTAGTTCGATTGGGGACAATTAAAGAATAGCGGAGCAAACCATACACAAAACTGGACGGCAGGCGAACCAAGTAGTCCAAAAAAAGACTGGTAATCTAGGCAGATGATGCTCAACAACCCGGGAGGGAAGGTTGTCTAAGAGTAGTTACCTTAAAAGAAAATAGCAACATGCTGCTTTGCAGGTCGGCTGGGAACAGTTAAAGGCTGACGGAGAGCGAACACAGTAAACGCTGGCTAAAACCGGGCAAAAAGGCCGAAAGATAAGCACCAGAGCTCCAAATAGCGCTAAAGATGTGATGAAACACACCCATGCTAAGGCTGCATGAATCAGATTTCCACATGAATAAGACAATTTATGGGGAAATCTGGTACATCAGTCTAGCAGAGAGAGAGATCATAATGCAGTAACTACTGTACTGAAAAACACACTGATGAATTTTTGTTCACTTTTTAACTCAGCAATGTATATATAATTAAGTTGTAGTTTCTTCTTCTTCACCTTTCAACTCCCAACGGAGCATAGGTCTTCAACAAACTTCTTTCAGCTCTTTCTCTCTCTTGCCATCCCTTCCAATTCTTTCCATGTTTTACCTAACCTTTCAATATCAGACTCCAGCTTTCTTCTCCAGGTCTGTCTAGGCTTATAAATGTACTTTTATCACAATCTAATATAAAACTACACTGATCTCTGTGTGAGCTACAAAAAGACAGTGAACTTTACACAAGAGACAACGTTGAATATATACACAATATTTCAAGCAAACGAAAGGAAGGATCACAATCCAACAGAATATGAAAGAATTAAGAACCAGTAACAATCAGTATGCACTATCATAAATTTAGAGCTAATTTGACAATAAAACAAATAATGGTACAGTCTGTGGCATATAGCCAAACAGAACAAAATGAACTGATGCAGGATGTGGCATTTGGTAGTCAATGTGTTAAAATTATTTTAAAGAATAAGAAAAAACCTACTTACGTTTTTCTGCTTTCATTAAAAATTCAATTTCATCAAAAGCTGCCTTAAAGTTTGTCACACCATTAGCACAAAGTTTGTCAATAACATATTTATAGTTCTCTGTGTCAAAGGAGATGGTCTTGGCAGTTATATTATATAATATGATGTCTACCACCTTGGTAGAATTATCCAGACACTGACCAACGATATCAATCAGGGCAGTCTGGATCTGAAACATGTATTACAGGAATTATTGAAAGAGACTGACTTGATCAATTGATTGATTGATACAACTGTTATCACTGCACTTCAATGAATGCTCTGTTCTCTCTTTTACACCGGAAGATCTCAGTGACAGCACACAAACTCCATAGCATCGGCAAGATCTTCAAGGTAATTTTGAGATAGTAAAAAATGTATAGGAAATTTATTTAAATTCTTAATAATCTTCTCTATTTTACACTGTCAAGGTTTTTTATTGTGTTCAACTGAACACAGGACCTAGATTTTATATCCTGTTCCCGGTATAACTAGGAACTTGATATCCCTACATCAAGTTGAGAGATCACTAAAAAAATAGGTTGATCCCTCTACGCAGAAAACAAACTGAACACTTTTGAAGCAAAAGACAAGCACAGTAGCTCAATGCCACAAAGACCTCTACGGTCTCTTTATAAAGGAGATTAAACAAATATTTTGAACACATAAAAGACAAAAACTGCTGAAAATCACAACAGATGTAAAGGTTAAATGTCCAACAAGAGAAAGACAATATAATTTGAAGGAAAATATAAAAAGATGGATTACCATGGCAAGGGATAAAAAGTGTTGACAGTCCATGTAAGTTGACTTTCATTGAAAAATTACACCTAAACACCCAATCTACTAAGAACTATGAAAGTGTAGTGGTTAGGGCACTTAATTTGTTCGTGTGTGGTCCCAGGATCATATTCCAGAGTAGGGGGGACATTTGTTGCAACTACTCTCAGGTAGACCCAGCCTGAATTTGGTACCAGAGAAACACTGGGAATTAAAACAGCTGGTGTGAATTTGACCACATCACCCATCATGTGCCATTGGTCAAAGGTAAGTACAGGAATAACACTGCATTCCCCAATAATATCTCCCTGTATGAAAAATGGTCCTTTATTTTTACTTTACAACTAGTCTACAACCTTGTTAGAACTATTCAAACATCAGTCACTGTTATCAGTCAATGGAAATCTAAGCCATTGTCTCCTTCCTCTTTTCTCTAATTCTGTTTTGTCTCAGAGCGTCAGGATAAGAATAAATGTATAAAACAAGCTTCTGTCTGCACTTCATAAATAGTGTCTTTCACTGGCTCAATAAACTGGCAGGACAAAATTCCAGACAGTGAAGTCCTCACAAGAGCAAAGATGCCAAGCGTCAACACCCTGTTGCAGAAGGCCCAACTGAGATGGGTCGGTCACGTTGCTCGAATGCCTGATAAACGCATCCCAAAACAGTTGATGTATGGCGAGCTTGAAGGGGCAGACGTTTAGCTGGTGGACAGAAAACGCTTTAAAGACACTCTTAAAGTGTCTCTGAAATGCTTCGATATAGACAATACATGCTAGGAATCCTTGGCAAGATCGCCAAATGTGGCGCTGTAACAACAAAAGAGGAACCCGAATAGCTAAGAATCATCGTATTGTTGAGTCACAGAGAAAACGAGCAGCGCTAAAAGACAGAGCACACAACACGCACATGTCTAACCTTGATCATGTATGCCCCACCTGTGGTCGGGGATTCTGTTCTAGGATTGGACTCTACAGTCACCTACGCACACACCAGAGAGGTGCAACAGCACACGTCTGAGATTGTTGTCATCATCGCTATGCGATGACGACTATTACATATTTAGGTGGTCCACTTTTTGCATTTTCGACCTTTCGCTTTGTATCCACTGTGTGTGCCCATGTGTTGCAGGGACCCGCAAGGAGAGCAAAGAATAGTAACACTGTGACCTAAAAGGCATGTCGTAAGAGGCGACTACGGTAGGGGCCTGGGAAGCTATCCTAGTAAATAAAAAGCATTGCAGAAATCAGATGTGCTGGTCTACTTGTAGGTGCATAACTGGCACAAAGTACAATCGCTCTTAGGCTCAGATCACATACAAATGACATAGTGGTTAACAAGTATTCGATATGGAGCATTCAAAGAAGAAGAAGAAGTATCCAATGTATCGGAGTAGTATTGCTCTTTGAGACGCATTGTCTGTATGTAATCTGCTTATGTGGCTGAACCATTTAATCAGTTATTTCTTGATGAAGTTCAGTAATGATGTTGTACTCAATTTTTTCCTGATACTTCATTTCTAAACCGGTCTCTTCTTGATATTCCCAGCATTCTTCGTATACACTAATTTGAGCCTGTAACATGTATTAACTCTTTCCAGCTTTAAGCCGCACACTGCGCCATGACGGAAGTCCGTTGCACGCTTTAAGCCACACTGCGCCATAGAGTTGCTTCCTTATAAGAAGTCTTTCTAGTTTTACTTCTACTATTTTACTTATACTACTTTTAACCTTGTTATTCTATTGGGTTGTCCAGTTTTCTTCAATTTAGTATATAATAAGATATATATGTTTATTTATTGACAAGTAGTTGGGATCGTAATTGTTTTGTAAATTTTTTTTACTTCCTTGAATTAACTGTTTAAAAATTGAGGAAATAAATGGGCGTGGAAAGAGTTAAGCAATTCCAGTAGAGACTAAAAGACAGATTATAAATGCAATCTTCATACCAACACTGTGCTACCAGTGCCAAACATGGCACTGACAAAAGAACAAGAAAGGAAAATTACCACCTGTGAAATGAGCTGCTTGAGGAAAGAGATAAATAAAACAAGAAGAAACCATATAAGAAATGAGGAAATTAAAAAACAGTCGGAACAACACCTGCTACTAAATTCATTGAAAAACAGAGACTCAAATGGTTTGGCCACTTGGTGAGAATGAAGCCAAATACACCAGTTGCAAGAGCTTACAACCTAAAAATGGAATCATCAAGAGGAAGGGTAGATCACGAAAAGGTGAGTTGATGGGGTTACATACATCTTAAAACTCCACAATACCACAGAATATCAAGCGACCGAGCGGACACTATCTCAGAAACCGATCATCAGTTAAACCTGCTAAGCCTAACCGCAAAAAAGCAGAGAAAGACAAAAGAAAAGAACATGTATTAAGTGCTAAAATTATATATCCAACACTTACCACACACAATTTTCTCAATGACATAACCATGTAAACATCAAAAATGCAAATCACTGATCCCACAAAGGTGTGATTTACCAGAATCATCCGAAAGATAGCGAAATCGACAAATAAGGAGGAATTCAACTCTGCCAAGAATTGTCTAAGCCTGCGCTGAGAAGAAGAAGAAGAGTTTCTTCTGCATTTTCACTAGATCAGAATTTCGGATTCTCTAATAAAGGCAGCCGCCTGCCTCAACCACATCATACAGTTGTCATGGATGCTGGTGTAAGTGAGCCACCTCTTTCTTTTCAGGTCTGCGTACTGGGGGCAGTTCTATAGGATATGCTCTGTTATCATACTTGCCAAGCCACAGGGGCACAGGTTGTTGGTGCCTAACTTGAATTTAGTGTACAGGTGGTGTCTCATTCTGTTGTGACCCGTCCAGAAGCAAAATATGACAGTTTGGTCCCTTCTGGATAGTTGGTAATATGCATCATCCTTGTTGCGTTTTGGGTGTTCTTTATCCCCCTTTGCTGTGTAGTGCCCTTTGGCGATGGTTTTTGCTTCTTCATAGCTGACCAGGTTGTCATCTTGTTGCATTCCTGCTCCCTCTTTAGCCAGTCTGTCAGCATCTTCATTCCCCTAGATCTTGCAATGTGATGGTATCCACTGGATTACTATCCTCTCAGAATCATGGGACAACTATGCTAAGGTTGATCAGAGATCACTTAGTTCTGTGTTCGAAAGGAGAAGAAATTCTATCTGGACTCGAGTAATCTAAGGAAGTAGTGTCTAAAAATGCAAGAACTCTTCAGGCAGACTTTATGGTGGTTCTATGGGGGTAACCTCTCCTTTGAGTAAATGAACAACAGTACAAGCATCTGTTTGTCTTACAAATCTGATTACATGAAATAATAGAAAGAAAAACAGACATTGTTTAATTATGTCAATTATGTAATACTGGACAGCTGCGATAGTGTAGTGGTTGATATATTCACTTCTTAGAAGTGTGGTCTGGGTTCATATCTATAGTGGGAGTGGGAATTTGTTCTAACCTCCATGGCTCTCAGGTTGACTC
Organism: Arion vulgaris; assembly: GCA_020796225.1. Lineage (NCBI taxonomy): Eukaryota > Metazoa > Mollusca > Gastropoda > Stylommatophora > Arionidae > Arion > Arion vulgaris. Next base: position 44,018,268 of record CM036756.1, on the reverse strand, counting down.
TGTCTCAGTTGGGTTCCAGAATATAACTGAGAGGTAAAAGCAGTCGGTGCAATATTGACCACATGACCCATTATGTGAAGATGTTCAATTAAAAATATGGGTTTAAAGCATAGTCCCCAATATATCTCATGATATTGATTGATTGATTGATTGATAAGACCGTCATCATTGCACTTCGGTGAGTAACCATGTGTGCTCCACTTTCTTTCCTACACAAGATCTCAGCAGCAGTGCATGAACTCCGTAGCACCGGCACGGGTTCCCGATGTAATATATGTCTCATGGTATGAAAACAGTTTCCTTTATTTTACTTATAGAGATCATTTAGATAAATAATACCTGACGGAATGCACTTCCTGACATCGAACCGCTATTATCAACAACCAGAATAATGTGAGTTTTCTCATCCTTGTGAATTTTAAGAGCATCTGAGAGGTCATCGCATAATTCTTGAGACATGTTTCCAGTAAAATGCACGAGCTGCTCATGACTAAAGCTTTCCTCCTCACTGTTTGAGTCTGAAATATACCAAGAACTGTAGCTATATATGAATATGGCATGTCTTGATAATCATAAATCGCTGTGCGGTGCCGGGTCCTCAAGGGAAGAAAAGAATAGTACCAATGCAATCTACAATGCATGTCGTAAGAGGCGACTGATGTAGGCCCTAGGGATGCTACCCTAGTAAATAAAAAGCAGCGCATAAATCAGATGTGCTGGCCTACTTGTAGATGCATATCTGGCACAACGTACAATCGCTCTTAGGCTTAGATCACATACAAATTCCACAGAGTGGTTGAAAAGTGGTCAATATGGAGCGTTCAGAAAAGAATAAGATAATCATAGAATAGGAAAAAATGCATTAGGATAGGCTTATGGGCATACCTTAATCACTTTTTAAAAGTCTAAACAGGATAATGTCACCTGATCGTGTCTTCTGTGTACCATGTCATCATCATGTTAGAAAGTCCTCTCTCTATAATCGCGCCAGACCAATGTACCAGATTTCCCCATAAATCTCATTCATGTGAAAATCTGATTCATGCAGCCTTGGCATTGGCATGTTTCATCACATCTTCAGCACCATTTAGAGCTCTGGTGCTTATACTTCGGCAATGTGTACGGTTTTAGCCAGCGTTTACTGGGTTCGCTCTCTGTCAGCCTTTTGCTGTCCTCAGTCGACCTGCAAGGCAGCAGGTTGCTATTTTCTTTTAGGGTAGCTACCTTTAGACAACCTTCCCTCCTGGGTTGTTGAACGTCGTCTGCCCAGGTTACCAGTCTTTTTTTTGGACTACTTGGTTTGCCTACCGTCCAGTTCTGTGTACGGTTTGCTTCGCTAGTCTTTGATTGTCCCCAATCTAACTACAAGACAGTAGTATTAAAGTCATCTGATAATGTCTCTCTACTGTACACTGTCATCATTATCATCAGGCTAATCTGCCCAAAGACTGGTGATAAAGTCATCTTCTTTTTCAAACACTCCATATCAACCACTTGTTAACCACTCTGTGTGATTTGTATGTGATCTGAGAATAAGAGCGATTATATGTTGTGCCAGTTATGTCCCTACAGCACATCCAATTTCTGCATTGCTTTTTATTTACTAGGGTAGATTCCCTAGGTCTTACCTCAGTTGCCTCTTACAACATGCCTTGTAGGCTGCAGTGGTACTATTCTTTGCTACCCTTGAGGGCCCTGGCACCACACCGGCGATAAAGTCATCATGGCTCTTCACTTTATCCTATCGTTATTATCAGGTTAGACAGTCTTATGACTGGTGATTAAGTGAACTTATTGTCTCTCCACAGTACCCTGTCCTATGTAGCTCTCTTTTAGTCATCTTAAGTCTGTCCTGATTTATCTGTATGACTACGCTGCAAATGTTGCCCTCGTTTTGGATGTGCATACAATAACAAAAAACGAAGGAAGCCATGTCAGAAATAAGAATACCATGGACAGAAAAAGAAAGAACACTGATGTCCTGAAAGAACTAAATGTTAAAGAGAATTGGCTGATAAATAACATACTATACAGAAAAATTACATACTTTGGTCACATCAAGCCTGGATGGCCTGGAAAGAACAATACTAGAGGGCAGGGTCCCAGGACGCAGAGGTAGACCAAGAAGAAGATGGCTACAAGATATTAAAGAAACCATGAACATGACCATCGACGAAGTGGGTGAACTGGCTAGAGACAGAGTGAATTTCAGATGTGCTGAAAAGAGAGCAACGTCCATAAAGGATACGCACCTTGATGATGATGATGATACAATAACAAAAAAACGAAGGAAGCCATAAAGGTACGATGATAAAATATCTTATTGAGAAAAAGATGAAAGTCATCTGATCATGTCTTTACATTGTTCCTGTCCTCTGTGACTTTTTTAAGTCAACTTAAGTTTAAGAATAATATTTCTGCACTGCAGTGCAAGTTGTCCTCGGACATCCAATTTTTAGTGTACATTATATAACCAATAACAAATGATACAACAATGGTTTGTTGATAAAATGTCTAACTGGGATTAGTGAGGATTATCATCACTGCACCCCGAACAGATCCATAAGTGCTCAGATTGACTGATTGATTGATAGGACCATCATCATTGTACTTCGGTGAGTAACTATGTGTGCTCCGATCTCTTTCTTACACAGGAAGATCTCAGCTGCAGTGCACGAGCTTTGTAGTACCAGCGAGGGTCCCGGATGTAATTTTGAAGATGGTAAAGACATTTTTGTAGGAATTTTATTTTTAATCTTTCCTAATTAATTTTGACCTGGCAGCAGCAATCCAGCCTGCTCTTCTCCAATTTTGACTGCCAAGGGTTCTTTTACGTGCTCAAATTGAGCACGGGACCTACGTTTATCGTCTGTCTCCGATAGGACTAGGAACTCGATCTCACCTACATTGAGATCGGGGTCTCGAGAAAAATATCCAGATATCTTCGTGAGGGAGCGAACCTGTTACCTTTGGCACTAGAGATGAGCACCTAACCTCTATGCCACAGAGACCCCAAATGCTCAGATATTTTCATCAGAGTAAAGTGACTGATTTCTCCAGTTATGTGTTGATTAATCAAACATCTTGTACTACTAGCAAAGTATTCATGTCTGGTAATTCCCTGCTTCAATCTCATCTCCACTCTGGATGAGGATGCAAATTCGTACCTGTCTGTAAAAATAAAATCCTCCTTTCGATCTGCTTCTCTTTTGACATTGACTCCTTGTGGACCAAAACCACACAATGTGGCTTTGGGTTGGATGCCTTTTACCGGAGTCACACTAAAAGGCGTTTTTAATTCTAAAATCATATGGTTTGTAAAAATATTACTTTTGCCCTGGTCAACTAGGAGGTAATGATGTCCGACCTATCCATTGCCCGTTCTTCCTTTCCCTACTCTGTCAGCCAGCTGATCTGCTCACTCATTGCCTCCATGACCCAGTACGAAAATAAATGTTATATGGATCATTTGTGATGTGTTAAATGTGTCAAGCCATTCAAGTCCTGTGTCCAGACTGAATGTTCTTGAGCATATTCATTACTAAAAGAAGAGTTAGTCTTAGAAAATTACGTGACTTAGTGAGTGGTTTGGGCAGATGTTACTTGTGTACAATGATTGTGTTAAGAAATAAAAAAATATGAACTTTTGAAAATCAAACAGACATATGGTAGACATATGCTGCTATCAAATTACCTGATGTCTGCTGTTTCACTTTCACTCTAACATCAACAAGAAGGGGATGACATAGAAGTTTGTCTTGAAGGCTGCTTAAATCCCAAGGTGTCTGTATATCACTGTCCACATTTCTGTCCATCTTATCAACATTGCTGTCTGTCTCATCCACATTGCTGTCTGTCTCATCCACATTGCTGTCTGTCTCATCACATTGCTGTCTCATCCACATTGCTGTCTGTCTCATCCACATTGTGTCTGTCTCATCACATTGCTGTCTGTCTCCTCCACACTTAAATTCTGCGGTGCCACCTCCTTTGACCACAACAAACCCATTACACTAAATCTTCCCAAAAAATGTATTTCCTGGTCTCTGCAAAGAATAAACGCAATTTTAATGTCAATATAAACATGAGCTGCAGGTTTGTGAATGATTGAATATCAGTGCAGCTTGACAATGACATCAATTTTAAATAACCATTAATTAATTTGTATTTCCAGTTATGACAGTATACCCTGAATCTTCCGCACAAAACCCACTACAGTGACTACACTAAATCGTAAAGAAAAATGTAGGTCCCGAGTTCTGCTAACTAAAACGCAATGACAATTATAATGTTGTCAATATAAACATGAGTATGAGCTGCGCATTTATGAATGTATCAATACGAATTCAAATTAACAATCACATAACTTGTAAATAACCATTAATTAATCTTTATTTCCAGTTCTTAAAGTAAAGCCTGGATTTTTCACATAGCAAGTCCAGTCCATCGCCATTTGTTGTTGTTATTGTTGATAGGCCACCCTGAAGAAATAAGAGTTATGCGCTCTTTACCCTGGTGATGGAGCGTCTGGCAGATTGATTAAAGAGGCTCCTATGCTGGAGACCCATGTTCAAGGTAAGGTCAATGAGATTGTTTTTATGTCGAGGACATAAAGAAAACGTCCTAACCTGAATAATTTTGCGGCGACTGCACTAGATATGCGTCAATTAACTTCCACTTGGATCCACAAAATCTCACCTGTTCTACACCGCCCAAAAAGCGGTATTAAAGGCAGTAACGACAGTTACCCTTATACCAGTTGTTCTCAAAGGATGTGCCATGCGCACCAGTGTGACCTGTGAAATTCTGATCCTAGGTACGCCCTATAAAATCTCAGATCATGGGTCGGCAACGCGGTGCTATCGGGTACCACGATAAAAAATCGTCAGATGACACCAGGCACATGCTTCTCATAGGCAGAAATTAAATGAAGAAAGGTACGTAGCATTTTTCAATTATTCTTGTATTTCGTTGCTTTTTGCATCATTTTTATTACGTTTTTGTGTATAAAGCACCTACGATTTTTGTAAGACTTCAAGTATGCCCGACTTCAAAAGTTTAAAACCACTGCTGTATACCCTGTAAAGGGAAAGGTTTTGGTTTTTCTTTCGATTTCAAGTTGCTATAGCTTCTGACGATTCTTTTTGGAGAGGTGGTTTTTCCAGAGCTTTTTTCTTCAAACCAGAAGGCTGTTTGACTCAGTGTTGGATGGGTACAATGTCAAATGCTGGACAATACACGATAAATTGTTTAGGACCGGCCAAGACCTCAGGATAGACACATACTGTAATTATTTTACAATGATAAAGTGCAATAATTATATGCATGTAACGCATGATCACCTACACTGGCAGGCATGGCACTTGATTGATTGATTGAATGCAGAATAAATTAATGGGAAGTCGGTTAGACTCAGCATAAGAGTTGTAACGTCGTTCTTAAAATGGAACATCACAAACCCTATCACAACTTTTGTTTTCCACGTTATGAAACACTTGGCCGATAATTTCACAAATCTACTAATGTACTAAAATGTAGTTTGTCACTGTTATCAATATTTTACTTTAAATTGTGCATCCAAATACATTATACATTTTTAATGCAAACAGGTCAGCATGAACACAAAAGAGCATTGTTCAACACAATATTTCTCCCTACATTATGCTATCAGTGCCAAACCTGAACACTGACATTGAATGACACAAGAAAACTAGTCATACAGAGATGAAGTGTCTACGCAGAATGCTGGGAGTAACAAGAAGAGCAACTTTATCAAGAAGCAACAAATTAAATGATTCGCCCACATAAGCAGATTACCAACATGCAGTGCGCCAGAGAGAGCAATGTTGTTCCGATACAGTGAATACAAAGCAAATGGCCGCCCACGCAAATGGTGGACCTCAGAGATAACAGAGCCGACGAAAGATACTATTTATGAAGCACACACAAAGCCCGTGCTAGAAATCTCTTTTTTTCCCCTGAAGCTGTGAGGCAAATCAGGATTGGAGAAGAGAAAGACAAGATGCATAGAGAGGCTCGTTGAGGTGTCACATTTTTCGACACTGCAATGTAAAACAGGATTAGAGAACAGATTGAATACATTATATGAACACTTATTTCAATATTTTAGTTTAACATTTAATGTCGTAACAAATGTCCGGCAAGAAACGCTATTCTAGACAACCAATCGAATGAAATGCAATGGACAAAAATGATATTACTAGACCATTCGGAGTCTTTTAGAACAGATGAGTTTCAGGGTTATGAATCCCAGTCGCTGACTAGATTGAACAAGATGGGTGTCGATATTGGTACAACCCGAAAAGATCGACATACCAAATATGCAAAATGATTAATTATTAACATCGGACTGGCGTGTTGGGCCGCTGACGATGCTGGATTTGTTGTGGCGAGATCGGAGCACCTATGGAAATGTCCGGATTGCTATGATGATAACTCTTGTATAACTGATAGCATTTAGCTCAAGTTGTATCGCATCCCCTGAGTCTCTTGTAAGATCGGACTGATTAGTGTCTTTGTGAATCATACTATCACAATAGTATGACATTTGCGGGAAAACAACAAGGTTATTTCTCTTCGTCTTCACTCATCTAGCGACGCTTGGGCATTCGACCCAAGGACATGTATTGTGCATAGTATTATACACACGCCTCAAGGACACACCGTGAGAGAAATGATCAACGAATATCAAAGCAGACATTGAAGTGGGGTGCAAAGGGTTCAAGAAAGAGAGGTCGACCTAAGGAGACCCTGAAACGAACTTTGCTGATAGAGGAAGGAAATATCGGTCTCAGTTCCATGGAAGAGATTGAGCGAGTTGCCCAGGATAGAGAGGTATGGAGAAATTACTTGCAGGCCCTATGTAACGTATAACGGTACGAGAGGAATTATTATTATTATATATATATATATACTAATAAAGCACTGAAAATGTATGTTTGTGATTTATAAGGTACGCAAAAACGTTCAACAAAGTGAACAACAAGGATTTTTCTAAAAAGGGAAGAGAGCGTAACTGTTGACAGTCGGAATCTAAGAGTCGTTCAGAACAAACAGCAACATTAATGATAAGTAAACATCCGACGTAAGCGTGGAATTTTTTAGACCGCTGCAGGTCGACCCAGCCTCAATTGGGTACAAGGAAAAGCACTGAGAAGTAAAGAAGGCTGGCGTGATGTTGACCGCATCACCCATCGTGTGCCAACGGTCAATGAAAAATACGGGCCTAACACGGTATTACCCTAAACACCAGGTGGTATAGACAGGACGCAGAGGCATGCCAATAAGAAGATGGCTACAAGATATTAAAGAAACCATGAATAGTCAGTTCATCGACGAAGTGGGTGAACTGACTAGAGACACAAGTGAATTTCAGATGCGTTGCAAAGAGAGCAACGTCCTATAAAGGACACGCACCTTGATGATAATAGACAGGATTTCTTTACTAAAAAACATCTGGTAACTTCCAGCAGAATATAATTTGGCATGTATCTCGTCTTCAAACATGAGAAACAATCACTAAAGATAGTTCTACTTGGTGAAATGTGGAGCAAAGTAGGCTACTGCACATTGAGCACAGTCTAATCAAATAAGAAGTAGAAAAGCGACTTTACTCCATGTTGAAATCCCATCTCAAGAGACCTTCCTCATCAGTTAGGTATGAGAATTGTAACAGAGACTGTCACTCCCGTATCGGACTTTACAGTCCACCAACGATGGTGCGAAGTACGTAACCGACGGTGTTGCAAAGTACCTAACCAAAGGTGTTGCGAAGTATCTAACCAAAGGTAGTTGCGAAGATCTAACCAAGGTGTTGCAAAGTACTAACCAACGGTGTTGCAAAGTATCTAACCAACGGTGTTGCGAAGTACCTAACCAAAGGTGTTGCGAAGTACCTAACCAAAGGTGTTGCGAAGTATCTAACCAAAGGTGTTGCGAAGTATCTAACCAACGGTGTTGCAAAGTATCTAACCAACGGTGTTGCGAAGTACTAACCAAGTGTGCACAGTTCTAACCAAGATGTTGCAATATCTAACCAAGCGTGTTGCAAAGTATCAACCAACGGTTTGCTATATCTAACCAAAAGGTGTTGCAAGAAGTACCTAACCCAACGAGTGTTGCAAAGTACCTAATCCCAACGTGCTGCAAATTACCCAACCAAGGTGTTCAGAATATCTTAAATAAGGTGTGCAAGTCATTTAACCATGTTCAAAGATTAACAAGTGTTGCATGAAGTACCTAACCTAAAGGTTTGCAAGTGTCCTAACTCAATGTTTGCATACCAACCAAAGTGTTGATCGAAGTATCTAAAACCAATAAGGTGTTACTAAAGTGATCTAACAAAGGTATATGCGAAGTCTCAACCAAAGGTTTGTGATACAACAATGATGTTGCAAATACTTATTCAACGGTGTTGCAAAGTACCTCAAAGCTAACGGTGTTGCAGTACTAACCAATGTTCTCATTATCTAACCAAGAGTGTTGCGAAGATTCTAACCAACGGTGTTGAAAGTATCTAACCAACGGTGTTGCGAATATCTAACCAACGTTTGACCTAACCAAAGGTGTTGCAAGTACCTAATCAAAGGTGTTCAGAAGTATCTAACCAAAGGTGTTGCGAAGTATCTAACCAACGGTGTTGCAAAGTATCTAACCAACGGTGTTGCGAAGTATCTAACCAAAGGTGTTGCGAAGTATCTAACCAAAGGTGTTGCGAAGTATCTAACCAACGGTGTTGCAAAGTATCTAACCAACGGTGTTGCGAAGTATCTAACCAAAGGTGTTGCGAAGTACCTAACCAACGGTGTTGCAAAGTACCTAACCAACGGTGTTGCAAAGTACCTAACCAAAGGTGTTGCGAAGTATCTAACCAAAGGTGTTGCGAAGTATCTAACCAACGGTGTTGCAAAGTATCTAACCAACGGTGTTGCGAAGTACCTAACCAAAGGTGTTGCAAAGTACCTAACCAACGGTGTTGCGAAGTACCTAACCAAAGGTGTTGCGAAGTATCTAACCAAAGGTGTTGCGAAGTATCTAACCAAAGGTGTTGCGAAGTATCTAACCAAAGGTGTTGCAAAGTACCTAACCAATGGTGTTGCAAAGTACCTAACCAACGGTGTTGCAAAGTACCTAACCAACGGTGTTGCAAAGTACCTAACCAAAGGTGTTGCGAAGTATCTAACCAAAGGTGTTGCGAAGTATCTAACCAACGGTGTTGCAAAGTACCTAACCAAAGGTGTTGCAAAGTACCTAACCAACGGTGTTGCGAAGTACCTATCTAATGGCACAGTTCTATATTCCCACTAGACTGAAATAAATCTACTATATATGCAGCAAGTCGCTGTCAATGAAAGTAAGAAAAAAGAGTCATTACTTATTTCTAGCACTGACATGTACAAGCGTGTCATCTGACAATACAAAATCTATGGAAACCCCAGAGATGTGATTTTGCAGAAGGATACTGGGGATTACATGAACTGCTAACATTACTAATGTTGATATGCTGGCATGGGTCAACGGACATTAAAACTCATTATCAAATTAAGAAAGAGGCAATCATTTTTTTTTAACATGTCATAAAAATATAAATTTAGAATGTGTCTGTCACGGAAGTGAATGCAAACTTTGACCTATTATTAGTGATCATTTGCCAAGTGTTGCCTATACTCACCATGTTTACATACCAAATCGCTATAATCTTTGATCTCTCGAATAAGGAATTTCAATAACAGAGGTACATTAATATCAGATAAGAAAGTCCGTTACTAAACGTTGTCCGTGAATAAAATATATAGATCAAAAGTGCCCCTCCCAAACCTGGAAAACGGTTTGTTGATAAAACATTGTGATTGACTGTTGCAAAATAGTTATTGTTTCAACATTTGTAAGAAGTTCAAAGTTCTATACAATTGAGCCCGTAACTGAATTCTGAATCTGTTCTTTTCCATTTTCTTATTACTCTGATAGTTAGACTTCGCTTAGCCGGTATGATTTCTTTCACACTTGACATCTTTTGGTCAGTGTTGGGGTAGATCATCTTCAAATGACCGGCAGCCACTTTGGAAACGAGAATACCACTCAAATGTCTTTGACCAACTTAGATAGGACTCTTCGAAAGCTGACTGCAGCAGTTCAAAGGTTTCAGAACCAGTTTTTCCATGACGAAATCGGAACTCAATGCGCACACGTTGTTGTTCTTCTTCGAATGCTCCATATCGACCACTTGTTAACCACTCTGTGTGATTTGTATGTGATCTGAGCCTAAGAGCGTTTGTGCGTTGTGCCAGTTATGCGCCTACAAGTAGGCAAGCACATCCGATTTCTGCGCTGCTTTTTATTTACTATGGTAGCATCCCTAGGAACTACATCAGTCACCTCTTAGTACATGCATTGTATATTGCTACTATTCTTTGCTTCCCTTGCGGGTCCCGGCACCACGCGGGCGAACATGCGCACGTTGTTAAATATTCACATCCATTTATAAAATGTGCTGAACAGTGAGAGAATGCTGCCAATCACAGGATGTCAATATACACGCTCCGATCTCTTTATCTCTTTCCTACATAGGAAAATCTCAGCGGCATTGCATGAACTCCGTAGCACCGTTCGTCGATATAATTTTGAAGATGGACAACATGTGTGTAATAGTTTTTATTTAAATATTTTCTAATTAACTTGGCACGGGCAGTGGCTTTGCAACCTACGCTTATCGATATACAACCACCAATGGTTCTTGTATGTGTTCCCCTTCAACACGTGACCAACGTTTTGTCGCCCGTCTACGATAGGACTAGGATCTCACCTACATTGAGATAAAAGATCACAGAAAAATATCTTTTAACGCGGGGAATAAACCGAGTATCTTTGAAGAGAAAGGCAAGCAAGCACCTTACCTAAACGCCACAGACTCAAAAAGTGTATGTTTCTATGTAAACGTTTACATGCTGAAATACGTGATTTATAATTGATTGATTGATTGATTGATTGATTGATTGATAGTACCATCATCGTTGCACTTCGATGAGTAACCATATGTGCTCCGATCCTTTCTTACACAGGAAGATCTCAGCTGCAGTGCACGAACTCCGTAGCAGCGGCGAGAGTCCCGATGTAAGTTTTAAAGATGAAATTTTAATTTCTTAAATTTTTCTAATGTATTTTGCCAGGGCAGAGGCTTTCCAGCCTGCTCTTCTCGATTTTAACTACCAATGGTTATTTTACGTGCTGAAATTGAACACGGGACCTACGTTTTATCGTCTGTCTCCGATAGGACTAGGAACTCGATCTCGCCTACACTGAGATCAAGGATCTCTGGAAAAATATCCAGATGACTCCACGAGGGAGCAAACCTGGTACCTTTGGCACGAGAGACGAGCACGTAACCTCTACGTCACAGAGACCCCTGAAATACGTAACAACAGAATAAATGAACACGCATTTGTTGCAGAGATTTAATTTAAAAAACAGTCACCTGGACTATGCCGCCGATAAAAAGCTATACTCCTACAAATCCTGAATTATAAGCACAAATATAGTTAGTTAGCTTGCAATCTGGATATACTTTTTGAAGAATATAGTAACCGCGACAAGAAACTTGTATATATCTGGTTGTCCTTGTGGCTATGTTTATATAGAGTGCGACAAACTAATTTCGTCTGCTTTCAAATGTATTTTGCATTGCAATTTGGTATTGCAGGGCTATTGCGAAGCAATTCGGTACGGCTAGCCCAACGTGTTTTTGTTCCTGTTCTGATGTAAACGGACTACTAATGTTCTAAAAATGCTTTAGATATCCGGATGTGTTATGTCTTGCATGCAGTTTCAAATTGTGTGCACGAAATGATAACTATTGTATGTGTTCTTATGTTCTTGCCCGCTCCATTTTGCTTGTTTATTTTATAAAAGAACTGGATCTAGCGGATGTACCCGTTCTTCTCACGGGAATTTATAAAATATAGTTGAAATATAGTTGTAATGTTCAACACTTTTAAAGTTAGATTTGCAATCCTTTCCCGCTAATCTTCCAAGTCTTTCCTTTTAAGTTTCCTCATAAATGGCCTTTACTGGCTTTGCGCTCCTCCGATGCTTATAATCAAACCTAATACATCTTTCCTCCTCCGACTCCATGTTTCTTTCCTTCATTTTTCTTTTCTTATCAATCTCCAATCTCTAACTTCATTTGTTTCGATCTAAGCCAAGGCATATCGTTTTCAACCTACTAACCGTCAGGTGTTATATATTTATATATATGGGGATATTCATGCAGCATGAGTTTTGGTAGTACAAACAAGAAGATGTAAGATTTATCTCAGAGGGGAAAGTTCAGGGTTTATTTTTTTGTGTGTGACCCTGCTGAGGTCCTCCACATCCTCGAAATTAGCCAGTCTTCCAAAAGCGACGATTGATGGTTTTATTGTACGCTTACTGTCTCTATTTGCAGCAACAAAGCGAAGCCATCAGAGTGGAATCTATCAGTAGATACAGTTAGGAATAAGACAATGATACGTACTCTCACCAGACCTGTTCAACATATACAGTGAAACATGATGCGACGTATAGAAGAAAAGGCAGGAATAACAGTTGGTGGACAAAACATGAACAATCTAAGATACGCTGATGATACAATTCTCATAGCTGCAAATGAACAAGATCTACAAGGTTTAATAGACATATTAACTAGAGAAATTGAAAAGAAAGGATTACGCATGAATATAAATAAAACACAGGTAATTTGTTATATCCAAGAAACAGGAATCACCACAATGCAGAAATGCATCGCTCAAGTCTTCCGATAAGCCTAAGACAAATACAGAAGACCACGACACTGGGATACAACCTGGTAGCATTGTGACGGCAAAAGAAAGAAGTTGAAGATACATTTGCAGTAAGTCTTGAGGTTGCTGTGGAGAGTCTGACAGAATGGATTAGAGCGCGGGAGACATGGGTTCTCTCGCTCTCTCTCTCTCTCGCGATCTCCGCTTAGACTGATGTACCAGATTTTCTCATAAATTCTGCTGTTGTTTCTAGGGACTCCGTCCCTCCGTACAGCTTTTCATTCAGCTCGGATTTTCCGGCCAGGTTTCGTTTCTCAGGCCTGCTAGCAGAGGAAGTCTTGCAGTAGGTGCTCTGCTGTCATGTCCGCCTTCTCGCAGTGGCACAGGCTAGTTGTGCCAATTTTAAATTTGTTCTGAAGGTGGGATCGGAGTCTGTTATGGCCGGTACGGAGGCGGAATATGACAACTTGTTTGCTACGGGACAGACCATAGTACCCATCTTTGGCGCTGCGTTGAGCGTAGTCTTGCGACCAGTTCTCTAATTATCGCCATCTGATGGTTGTTTTAGCCTCCTCGTAGCTAATTTCGTAATCAGTCTGCGGCAGTCGCCTCCCTGCCTTTGCTAGTGTGTCTGCTTCTTCGTTTCCGCTTATATTGCAGTGTGATGGGATCCACTGTGCGTTTGAATGAGTTTGTTAATACTCCGAGGGTCGTTTTTGGCTTGTTTAGTTCTGTGCCGGTTGAACTTTTTAGTGCCGTGATGGCCGACAGGACGTCCGTGAATATCACTACTTTGTGATGTGAGGTGCTGCTTCTCTCTAGGATCATTTCAACGGCTACTCTTAATGCCTCCGTCTCTGCACGGTGCTTGTTTGAGTACTTTCCTGTAGCTATCGACTTCGAGACCTTCACTTTCTTTGAGAGTTTAAGCACTATTCCTCCTCCTCCATCGCTAATCGCATTCTTTGTCGATCCGTCGGTGTTCACGTGTGTCCACGCTCTCTCATGGTACTCTATCGCTATGAATTCTTCTGTAACCACTCTTATTTCGCAGTTTTCTTGATGCCCCTCTTTTTGTATGCCTGGTATTGATCTCTTAGCTCTGGCATCGTGGCCTCCCACTGCGGGTTCTTGTCGGTTGCCGGTAGCAGTCTGGATTTACAGTTGGCTAGGACCAGATCGTCTTGGATCAGTGCTTTTGGCATTTTTCGCAAAGCTGGATCTCTTTAGCCTGCCCCTTCCCAATCCGTTCATTCTGTCATACATTGGGTGGGGGTTAAGTCTCTTGAGTTTCTCCGCCAGTTGAATTACTTTTCTGTCTCTGCGGTCTTTCATCGGTTGGGGGCCTGTTATTGTTTCCAGCGCCGATATGGGCGTGGACTTCATGACCCCTGTGATGATACGTGCGGCACGATTTTTGGTGTTGCTCGTTTTTGGCGAATTGAGTGTTGGATGTACTGCCCCAAGTTGCTAAGCCGTACTCCAGGACTGGTCGCACTCTTCCAGACAGAGCTTATTGTGGATTTTGCTGTTTATTGTTGGTACCTGCGAGTTTTTTCATCATACCAAGCCTTTGCTTTTACAGAAGCTTTGTCAATCTGGGAGCACCATGTGAGCCTTCGGTCTAGAGTGACTCCTGGATATGTTGGGTTTTTGTCTTCTGGTAGATCGTGTCCTTTTATTCTAAGCTTTACCTTGTGAGTATGGTTGTTCAGCAAGAACACAGTGTACGTGGTTTAGGCGGCATTAATACTCAGGCACCACTTTTCTGTCCAGGTTTCCAGTTTAGTAAGCGTGTCTTCCAATCGTTGTATTGCTATGGGCATTGATTCCTCCCTCGCCCAGATTGTCAGATCATCGGTGCACATTACTGAGTGCACACGCAAGGGTAAGCATGTAGCTATATCGTTGACACAGATTAGAAAGAGAGTTGGTGAGAGCACTCTTCCTGTGGGACTCCTTCCTCTAGCGTAGTTCTCATGCTTGTTCTTCCTTGAACTTGAACCATTGCTGTTCTGTTCTCTAGGTACTGATTTAGCCATTTGTACATTCGTGCATTTATTCCGAGGCTCAGGAGTTTGAGTTTCAGACCTTCTTTCCAGACAGTGTCAAACGCTTTTGCCACGTCTACCCAAACTGCCAACGTCTGCTTTTTCTCTTGAAAACCATCCTCGATTTCCCGGGCGATATAGATTACCTGATCGTCGGTAGATCGGTACCTCCTAAAGCCCCTGATTGCAACATGAGCAGTCCCTTGCTCTCCGGGTGTCATAACCATCTGTTCACCATGCGTTCCATGAGCTTGCCCACACAGCTTAGGAGGCGTATGAGTCTGTAACTCGCCAGATGGGGTTTATCTTTGCCTGGCTTTAGGATGGTTACCATGATCGCTTCTTTCCACTCTCTTGGTACTATGCCTGTCCTCCACGATATGTTTAGGACTGCCAATAGAAATGTCTTTGCCCTATTTTCCAAAATTTTAAGCATCTCATTTGTTATCCCATCTTTTCCCGGCGATTTCCTAAGTTTTAGGTCCTGTAATGCCTCTTCCATCTCATCTCATGTCCGTTAAGTGACTGTAGGCTTTTGTGGGCTCACCTTGGAGGACTCTTACTTTTCTTTTGGTTTCCTCTCTTTTTTTCTGTTGGGATGTTGACTCCGCTGACGTTGGCATATCGTTCCATTAGGACATTCGCTATCTCCCTCATCGAGCACATCTCGTTATTGTGCTCCAAAACTATTGGACTGGTGTTTTCATCACTCAGGGCTTTCACAAGTGTACATAGTTTGTGGCCGTCCCTATAAGGATCAGGGTTTGGTCTTTTCTACCCAACTCTGTCTTGGCGACCTTTTGACTTCTCGTTTATATTTGGCCGCTGCAGCCTTGTAAGCAGTGTTGTATATTATCGTTTGGGTCGTTTCTGTCTATTTCCTTGTCTACTCAAGGTCGTCTTCAAGCTTCTGGATCTCTGCTGTCAAGTAGGGCTTGTTATCCTCCCGTGCGCCTCTGGTAATGATCTCCCGTGCCGATTTTAATATTGCTGCCGAGAGTTCTTTTGCTAGAAATCTCAAGTGTTTTTGTAATGTGTGTTAATTTGTCCGATATTTGTGTCTGACAATACTGCAAACTTTTCCCAGTTGGTTTTTTTGTAGTTCCACATTATGACAACCACATTTTCGGCTCGGGTACAAAGTGGAAATCCACATACAGTTAAACAGGCTTATGGTCACCTTCTCCAAGTTGCCTAGTGATCGTTAATTCAGTTTTTGGTGAGAGGTCACTCGTTGCGAACGCCAGGTCATGGGTGCTGGTCGTATGCCACCTTCAGGAGTAGAAGGTTGGCGGGTCGTCTGGGGCATTGATAAGGAATAGGCTGTTCTCTATCTCACATTCTTCGACTTGACGCCTCTGGTGTTCGTTTGGGGGTAGCCCCACCTTTCTGAATTCTTTTTGAGATCGCCTACCACCATGCAGGCTGTCTTTGGCATAGTCATCGCCTCAAGTGATAGCGAGATATCGCTTGGGCAGTATAGGTTGTACAGAAGAATCTGTACTTCATCACATGTGATCAGGACGCCTAAGATTTCTGCTGCACCGGTGCCTCCTGCTGTCATGTCTATTTGCTTCGATGGGATGCCGTTTCGTACCAGCGTGAGAACTCCTACTTTGTCCCCCATCCCACGGTCTAATCTGAAGGTTTGATAATCTCTGATCCAGAACCTGTGTTGGGTATTAGTGTGTCTCTTGTATGCACGCTAGTCGGTTTTCCTCTGCTAGTCTCAGTGCTAGTGCTTGCTTCTTGGTAAAGACTTGCATTCCATTGCAAATAGATGAGACTGCAGTAAACTATTTAATTGAAACACGTAATCACAAAGTACTGTAGTTTTACAAATTATAAAGACAATGACAAACTACAGCAACGTTTCGACCAACAAGGTCTTTATCAAGCAAACGAACAACAGGAGTGACGAATTTTAAAAAAGCATATGGACGACTACATACAAACGTTTCTAATGAAAATATTGAGATTGAGATAAAGAATGCACTTCTCATCCTTTTATTTTTATTTGTTCAGCTTTTTCCATCGGCCAGGAGAGACATGCATTATTAGTCACTCTGGGGGACGGCATCCTACGCGTGTAACACACCGGGAAAAGTGCCGACCTTCGCCATTATTTGGATCTGAACAACCTGTCAGATCTTTACAATGTCGGCCTTACTTTTCTGACCACGTTGAGTTTATTCCACAGCTGGAACATTCTCAGCTTTTTCGAGGCGCATATCAACACTTGGCAATTTGCGGTTTTTATTCTGCATTTTCCCTGACCCCAGTAAACACTGGACTGGGGCTGTGTACAAATAATGTAGGGGATCGTTTCATTAGGCACTATCATCGCAAATTAGATTTTGCGCTCGCCAAGCGTCACCCGCCGGGGATGTTAGTTGTAAGAACAACAGTACCGTGCCCGGTTGTTTTCAGGAAGGCAGTTTGTTAGGTGCTAGAACGCAATCTTAGGATTTGAGTTCGGCCAGCTTTACTCAATAGATATAAATGCGCTTGGCCTCTTGTACGGAGTTAACTGCAATCTTCCCTTGTGTCGTCACGTTAATGTTTTCATCGGCACTTGTAAAGAACTGGCAATTGTGGTTCGACCGGTTTTTTTTTTTACACTTCGTTCTCACGGACTCTTGTCCCACAGCTGGCAATTTTAGTGCGACCATTTACTTTGGGGGAGTTAGCATTCGTTCACAGACGACTCGTACGCTACTATTTCTTACGCTTCAGCAACTATTTGGGCAACATTTCATAGGACATCGGCTGGGAGAGGCGTGTGGATACAACAGTCACTCTGAGATTCTGTTCGTCTGTGTTGCGGGCAGATCTTATAGGACGTAACTGCGTCTGTATCGCTACTTAAACCAGAGTAGCTCTTCCTCGATCCCTACCCGCTTAGCCAGACAAGATCGGTTGTCTGTTACCAGGGTAACCACGTGGTGGTGGGGTAGGATCTTGATTAGTACCAGCTCACTAACCCTGGCGCGGCGTAGTCCCTATGCGCCTTTGATCCCAGACACGGGTTCAATCCCCAGTAAGGCCAATAAGTTTTGTTCTGTCGGGGGCGTAAAGAAAAATCATAAACTGAACAGTTTCGTGGCGACTGCGCTAGTCATGTGATCATTAACTTCCCTAGGCACATATTCCTTCTGTCCTACCCTGTCATAAAAAGCGGTATTACAGCAGTAACGACAGTTGTTTTTATTATTTTTATTGCGGTTGCTCAGCATCCGTTTGTTGGATAAAAATATGGCAATCCAAGACGAATCTATACAGCCTTTTTAAAAACTTGGAATTACGTGTTGCACGAGCAGAACTGGTACGTGAAGTGCAGTATGTTTAATCAGTCAGTCATTGAAACCATTAGCGTGCATATATTTCAACTGCTGGTGTGGTAGAATGAGCTCCTACGGATCTGCATGGAATGATAGACGTCGGTTTAGTAACCAGTTATCAGTTAAATGATCGCCCGAGTGGTTACCGGGGCCCAAATTTGGGGTGTAAAGAATAGAACCACTGTTACCTGCCACGCATGTCGTAAGAGGCGACTAATGAGGTTTGGCTGAAATCGGATGCACATGTCCTAAACGTGTAGGTCTATGCGTTTAGAGGCCTACCAAACCAATGTGCAAGGTATACACGTTCTTGGCAAAGATCAAATCATATCACAAAGAGTGATTAAAATTGTCGTAAAGAACGAACGCAAAGAAGAAGAAGAAGTTAAATGATGACTATCATCATAGCACTCTGGACATGTTCATATGTGCTCCGATCTCCGCCGCAACAAATCCATCAGCGTCCAGCGGCCCAATACGCCAGTTCGATGTTGATTAATCAATCTCTTTGCATATTTGGTATGCCGTTATTTTCGAGCTCCATCAATATCAACACCCATCTCTCGCAATTTGGTCAGCGAGTAGGATTCACAACCCTGAAACTCCTCTGTTCGGAAAGACTCTCTCAGCGCATTAAGAATGTCATTTCGATCCATTGCAGCTCCCTTTGATATTTTAGTCATGCCAGCCAATCTATCAGCTCGTTCATTACCACTGACATCTGCGTGTCCAGTGACAAAAATGAGGGTGATTTCTCTTATCTGTACCAGTGTCTGTACCAGCACCTACACCCAGTTTCGTCTCACCATTCTTGATTCGATTTTACGTATCAAGCTCATGGAGTCACTGAGTATGAAAACACGAGAGTAGTCATGGGGTGCCAACCATTTCACCACCTCTTTTGCAAAATCAGCACTCCAGTTCAGAAAATTGCCAGATCTATAGACCCTACTGTCTAAATTGTGGAAGCAGAAGCAAGGACGTCTTGCAGTGGATACCATCTCACTGTGGAATACCAGGAAATGAAACAGCAGACCGACTAGCAAAGGAAGGTGTTGCAGAATAGCAACCGGATGTGCCAGTTGTCTACCACCAAAAGAAAAGGATGATTAAAGCCAGGAGCGGTTCGTCATTAAGGGCCAGTGGGGCCCGGCCCCACCAAAAATATTGAGTAACCTGTACTTATTATTTTAGACATTATTTGTTCATAATTATTACTTTCAACGAGATACTGATTATCTTTGAAAATTGATATATAACGCTAAAATATCATACAGTCTGAAATTTGAAATTCATAATCTTTTACTCCTAATCAGTATACACCCCTGGTTATTAGGGGCCAGTAAGAACCGGTCCTACCAAACCAAAAAGAATTAACGTGTACTTATTACTTTAGAAATTATTTGTTCGTAATTATTACTTTTAACTTAACACTGATTAGATTTGAAAGTAGTTGAATATATAACACTAAAATATAAATATTATATCAGAATAATATAACAATCTTGTTATTTATATAATATCTCTTATTAAAAACAGTATATATACTGAAGCTCATCTTTTTGCCTTTAATACTTGAAGCATTGTCTGTGCACTATGTCTGGCTATTACAAGTTCCTACATAAGATGTAACATTAGACCTCTGACCTTGATCGCTATTGCAATGATATTGCCAAAACAATGTCATTTTCATTCACCGGAAGATATATTCATTCTTACGTAGCCAAACTACTTCCTAGATAAACGAGAACTAGCTCAAATAATCCGTTTAATTATCGATTGAATCCCCAATTTTATATAAAAATAGTATAAAATTATAGAAAATAATAGTACTAAATAACAAAACCAGAGCTCCAAATGGCGATAAAGATGTGACGAAATACGCCCATGCTAAGGTTGCAGGAATCAGATTTCACATGAAAGCAGAATTTATTGGGAAACTGGTACATCAGTCAAGACTCTGAGAGAGAGAGAGAAATAAAGAAGAGAGAGAGGGTAATAACTTGAATAGACAATAAGTAGTGTACTCCAAAACCCAAATTTTGCGGGCCCCACCACAAAAAATGACACGAGCCGCCACTGATTAAAGCAATCATAAAGCCACAAATACCAACACAAGACGACTACTATAATATGAGTAGATTAAAATAAGTTGTCATTCTGCTTCTTAGAACAGGACACAATCGACTCCGCAGCCACATGTAGACAAAATTCAAGATTGGCAATTTAGCCATGTACATGTGAACAGGCACACCAGATTGCCCGAATATGATATACTGAGGCAAACTCACTGGCCTAACGAAACAACACTCTACATAAAACTGCATGGACCTCTATGTCAGATACAAATGACAGTGAAGTTTATACAAGAGACAGCATTGAATATATAGACAAATTTCTACATCCGAATAAATATAAATAACTACATCTGAACACAGCCAACTCTAGATAAGTTTATAATTGGCTCTGATCTGAATCATTGATATTGTCATTCACGAGGGCCTCAACCTCCACGTTAATTAGTGATGGATTATTTTGTTCACAGTTTGTCTTAATTGATGTAGTAACTGTGAAAGCAGTCTGAAACTGAGGTGGCACATCAATCTATTCATTTCTGGTTCAATTCCGAAGGTAAACCACGACACTGGCAACAACCCGGTAGCAGTGTGACGACAAAAGAAGAAGAAGAAGAAGAGATTCCGAAGGTTAACTATTTTCCAAAGAGTATCTTCCGTATGAACTCATCTCCGTTATCAAAATACACGTGCAGAGTCGCAGCCGAAATGAGATTTGTGGGATGGGATCCATGCGTAGGCGAAAGGACGCCTGCTGGATCTACCTTGTGAATGTGTGTAAAATGTAATTGTTGATCGACAGTGAGAAATACTGAAACAATTAAGAAAGTTATCACTAAAATTGTTGTTTAAATGTCGGTGTGCACAACAGTACTAACTTCACTAGTATATGGTAGTATGAAAATGAATGTTAACAAGTATCAATCACAATGAATTCAAATCAATGGACCTGACCACGCGAATAATTATTTATTTTAAAATAAAATGGATTAGTTTAAGTTTTATAGGAATATATTTTAGATGATCATCATCGGTAGTTCTGAACTCAAAACCAAGTTCACTTCATAGTTCGGAGTTCACTTCATGCCCTCTTAATTTCAGGTCAAGAACGAAGCAGAGAACTCAGAACAGTCGTCGTCGTATTTATTAGTATTACTTACTAAGTTACTATCACTGAGTTAATCTGTAATCATCACACTGGAAAGTTCATAATATGATAACTTTCGAATCTGGTAACATTCATATCGTTTGATGGTCAAAGTTAAATACTAAATTACTAAACGGACAGTTATCCCACAGTGGCCACAGTTAATGTTATTTATAGTAGCCATTTACTCCTTATACTTGTGTTACGATCAGATATGACCATTTGATTGACTGGATGTCAACAACATCAACGTGTCTATTTATTGACATTGTAAAATATTGTTGTAGGTGCAGTCATTTCGAAAATTTATATTATAAAAAATGTCAGATAGTAGTTTAACTTAGTTACTAAACTCAGCAGTGTTACATGTTGTATAGTTACAAGTAAAAATAATGAACATAAAATGGAACGAATTCAGAAGTGATGAAATCAGAGAAATGTCTGGTCAACCACCAGTAACAACTGTTATAAGAAGAAGATAGAGATATGTTGGACACACCTTGAGAACAAATGATCAAAGAATATAAAAGCAGGCATTGAAGTGGGATGCAGAGGGTTCAAGAAAGAGAGGACAACCTAAGGAGACCCTGAAATGAACTTTGCTGAGAGAGGCAAGAAATATCGGTCTCAGTTCCATGGAGGAGATTGAGCGAGTTGCCCAGGATAGAGCGGTATGGAGAAATTACTTGCAGGCCCTATGTAATATATAACAGTACGAGAGGAATTATTATTATAGTTACAAGTTAGTGGATTTTAAATGCGGAAAAGAGTAATCCTTTATTTATGGTTTAAAAATAAATATTACTGTAATTTGTTTCCTGCTAGAATATTCTTTGTTTTACTCTCTAGGGCACAATTCTGATGTAGACCTACTACTGTGTACTATCAGTATATGCATCATTTGATGTAATTGACAATGGATGGGGAAAACAATAAAAAGGATGGTCAAGCTAAAAACAAGCAGTTCTCAAATATAAAAGCAAGTAATCAACAGCCAAGTAATCAGTCTTCTTCAAGCCAAGCTCAAACTTTGAGTGCTAGTGGAACAACCGGGTGTTCACACAATTCTCAACCAAGCTCTCCAACTCATGATTATAGTCATTTTGCGTGCCACCGTGTGGGAGCAAGTAACTTCACCACAATCTATTCCATTACCTCGTGGTCATCGGCATTCTCTGAATGGTGTGGGTACAGCAAATGGAGCTATATCCATTAATTCACCAGTCAATTCTGTGGTCAAAGCATCCAGTACAGGAACACTGTCAGCTTCATCCTCACAGTTTTATGTTCATAACAGTAAGCGAGAAACAATGGCTTCTTCCTCTACTACAGATTTTCTAGTAAACTTTCCAACTTTGATATGTAACAGTTGCATGGGTCCAGGCCTGGGTAGCAGTGGACTACATGCTGGTACATGCAGTGCTAACTCAACCAAGAGTGATAGTGGAGGAGGTGATACAGACTTTGTGCCAAGTGGACAGGTCTTCTTCCAACCTCTATCACCTTTAGGAGCATCTCCTCCACAAAACCATGGACAGGCTGTATTTAACTGGCAGGCCACGAAAACAGTTGTGAAGGACCGACTGACATTTCTGTACACCACTGGCACAATGACAGATATCCAGTTTAAGGTAAAAGTTTGTTACTTAAATATATTATTTCTTCTTTTGTTGTCACACTTTACCGGTTGTTGCCCAGTATCATGTTTTTGTTTGTTTTTGACTGCAGCTGCTCTAGTGTCTTGGGGGAAAGTTATTTTTGCTTTGTGACAGGATTATGCCATCTAACCATCTTTTTCATGGTCATTCTTTTGCTTTCTTTCCTGTTGTAGAAGATTATACAGTGGAGTTTGGTTCCATTTATATTAAATGGCCGCATTACTTCATTCTTTGTTTCTCAATGTAATTCAAGCAAGGTTCTGTCCCAACTTTTATTACTTAAACATTGTTTGCTATGGGTAACTTGAAAGCATATATGGTATTTTTATTTCCACATATGGATCCTGGGCTTTTTGTTTAAAAAAAGTTATTACCACTGCATGCAATCATCAGTCCTCACCATGCCCACGGGCACATAACGAAGAGACAAACACATTTCCACTTAATTTGATTGAACAGTTTGGGTTAGTTTCTGTAGCTTTTTTTGAACAGTGTGAGGTTGCTGGTCCTACAACCCACCTCAGTTGTCTTTTATGTCCTGTGTTGAAAGGAGACATTGCTTCTATTCTTTGCTACCCTGAAAATCACATAGGGACAAGCTGCTAAGCATATAGTAAAATAGAACACATGTGTGTTGTACAGGGGAAAGGTTAAGTAAGTAAAGAACATATTTTCATACCATGTGGTACATTTGGAAATCTGTGTTAGGTTCATATTTTTTATTGACCAATGGCAAACAATGGATGATGTGGTCAACACGATGATGGCCACCTTTACTTCACAGTGCTTCTCTGGTACCCAGGTAAGACTGGATCAACCTGAGAGCTATTTGCGATTGGAAAATTACCTTCCAACTAAAAATTTGAATCAAGATCACCCATCTAAGAAGGTGCACTAACCACTTTTGTTTTCAAGACTTGCAGGGGGGTTAACTGCTACATAATGTCAGAAAGCTACATGAGCTATCAGAATGCATTCCCTTGAAAGTCTGCAGGCAAACATTGAGCACCTATGGGTGTGTATAGGCTGAGGTTAGTTCAATGACCAATAATGTCAATCGAAATCATTACTAAGAACATGCTAATCTTTTGGCAAAGATTTCTTGCAAGAAATTGCAATTTAAATACAGGCTTCAAGTTCCTATTATAACAAAGAAGGGTTTAACACACTTCGACACAGAAAGCTTAGAATTAGTGAGAAAGACTTGAGAACCTAGCCTAGAAATGATAGAACAAATCCTTCAATGTTTCTCAGTTCTACTGGGAAATTATTTTTTTAAAGAGAAAGAACCTGTTTTCATACAATAAAGTATATTAGAATGCTTTATATTTTCTTTGACCAACAGCATACAATGAGTAATGTGGCCAACATCATTCCAGTTGTCTTTAAAGTTTACTTTTCATTGTTACTCTGGTACCCAGTTGAGACTACAAAATTCAGTCATATCTACTTCTTGGTTTCATAATTTGTAAAATTCAATCTTGCATCTACTTCTTGGTTTCATAATTTACAAAATTCCATCTTGCATCTACTTCTTGGTTTCATAATTTACAAAATTCCATTTGCATCTATTTCTTGGTTTCATGATCTACAAAAATTCCATAGTCTCATTTAGTGATAGACAAATTTAAATACTAATCACCATGCTGCTAAATATTTTGTATCTGCACCTAGTTATCAATGGTTTTCTTTTCATGTCCTTCTTAATCGTTTATCAACCTTGTTAAAACCACTCTTGTTAATTATTGTGATCTAAGCCTAAGAGCGATTGTATGTTGTGCCAGTTATGCGCCTACAAGTAGGCCAGCACATTCAATTTCTGCAACGTTTTTATTTACTAGGGTAGCTTCCCTAGGCCCCTACCTCAGTCGCCTTTATGACATGCCTTGTAGGTCGCAATGTTACTATTCTTTGATCCTCTTGCAAGCCCCGGCAACACATGGGCGGTTTCATGATCAAAAAATTTGAAATAGTCATATCTTAAGATTGTTCAGTTATTTATTTTCTCAGGTGAGTTGCTAATTTTTTTTATTTATCTAATTTTAAACAGGTTGGTAAACATCCAGCTCAACAAATCATATCAGCCCACAAGTTCATTTTATCTATTGGCAGTGCTGTTTTTGATGCCCTGTTCAATGGTCACTTGGCAACATCAGACAGCATTATTGAAATCCCAGATGTTGAGCCGGCAGCATTCACAGCTCTGTTGAGATTTCTGTACACAGATGAAGTGCAGATAGGACCAGAGACTGTAATGACCACGCTTTACACTGCCAAGAAATATGCTGTTCCTGCTTTAGAACGAGCTTGTGTAGAATTTCTGAAACGAAATCTGAGTCCTGATAATGCTTTCATGCTTCTCACTCAAGCTCGCTTGTTTGATGAACCACAACTTGCAGCTTTATGTTTGGAAACGATTGACAAGAACACTTCAGAAGCTCTAGCTGCTGATGGATTTACAGATATCGATCTGGATACATTGTGCGTTGTCCTGGAGAGGGACACTTTAGGTATCAGAGAGTGTAAGCTGTTCTCCGCTGTTTGTAGATGGGCAGAGGCTGAATGTATAAGACAGAATAATATGCCACCAACCAGTGAAAATCAGGTATGCATTCAGCAAGAAGTTAACGTACATCAGTATCTTAATTTCTTATTTTACATAATTATATATGCTCCCAACACTTTAAAACGTGTGGTAGCCCTTAGACTACCTCTGTGTGGATTCAGGGTAGCAAAGAATAGAACTACTGTCTCCTATGAAGGCATGTCATAAAAGATGGCAGACGACTCTCACCCTGTCAAAAAGCAAACAGAGACAGAAGCAATCCAAACTGCTCATGAAGATCTGGATGCTAGGGTGGGGTAGGGAATGAAATAACTGTCTAAAGCCAAAGGATTGACTTCATTGCACCAGGTTTTACCCCATATTGCTCAATCCCTCTCCTCAGAAATGGTAGGCCACCTGTCGAGAGTATTGCACAAAGCACGATTTCCATAGCTCCGGCAACAATCCTAGGGATGTCTTGAAAAATTAACCTGAGAACAGAACGATGCGGTCCAGATTCGAACCTTCAACCTTCGGAACGCAAGACAGTGACTTAACCATAGAGACCTGCTGGAATAACTGTCAGTGATGAAGCACAGGGTGAATAACTACGGGACAGCACCCCTCTTGACACTCACGACTATATCACAGCATGTCTTCATGAATGTCAGAAGAATGTATGAAACAGGCATGACTACTCATATAGCCATTGAAATGCTTAACAGAATAGACATACTAAGAGTTAGTGAAAGTAGATGGCTCGGGACGGGAGAATAACAAACCAACAAAGAAACTACTCTTGGATAAACAATGAAATCTATTTACACCGAGTCTCCCTAATGCTGACAAATTAGGTAAATTTCTCTCTGCGATCGTTTTGTCGGCCATGTTTATCATTCTAATTGTGATATATACACAGCCTTTGCCAAGAACGCAATTTTATATCACATGTTCAGTACCATTTGGAGCTCTAGTGCTTATCCTTCGGTGAAGTGTCCGATTTCAACCAGTGTTTACTGGGTTCGCTCTCCATTAGCCTTTTGTTGTCCCCAGCCAACCTACAAAGCAGCAGGTTGCTATTTTCTTTAAGGGTAGTGACCCTCCTGGGCTGATGAGCGCATCTGTCCAGAAAACCTGTCTTTTTTTGACTACTTGGTTTTCCTGCCGTCCAGTTTTGTGTACGGTTTACTCTGCTAGCCTTTGATTGTCTTTAATCAAACTACAAGGCAGCAGTAGTTCTCTGCGAATGGAAACGTGCACTGGCTTCAACCTCTGCTAGACCCTCCAGTCCCCTGCACACCTGGGTGGTCCGCTCTCGCCTTTTCTTCGCTACACCATCTACGCCGTGCACGCTTGCCCACCGGTGGGCCCACCAAAGAGGTAACTGATTGGATGGGAAGCAAATGATTGGATTGCAGTTTCTTCCAAACACACCAAACTAGTTTTACAATGCTACGCATCAGCTAACAAAAGTAATAATGATATGAAGAAAATGATACTGCAGTTGATGAATGTTTGCAATTCATTATTGTTTTAGCCATTCTCCATGTTTTTGACCCATACAACAGAACTGCTTTAACATTGGAGTTAACTATTCTAATTTTGGTTCTAGATTTAATTTACTGTTTTGTTTATATTTTTTTAATAGTAAAAGGTGAGAACTGACATTACAATTATTTTTTCCCACTTATCAGCTACTGTTTTGTCACGAGCACTACGCCTGATCAGGTTTCCTTTGATGACAGTGGAAGAGTTTGCTGTGGGATCAGCACAAAGTGGTATCTTAGAGGACAGAGAAGTTGTAGAGCTCTTTCTATATTTCACTGTGAATCCTAAACCTAGCATTAGCTTCTTGGATGTGCCAAGATGCTGTCTGACTGGCAAGGAACAAGTTGTTTCAAGATTCTGTCAGATAGAGAGTAGATGGGGTTACAGTGGAACAAGTGACAGAATAAGGTATATAGTATTTGTAACAGTAGTTTTTCAAAACTTTAAATAACCATTCCGCCATTTCAGACGAGTTCACGGAGCAAAGAAATAGTACCACTTACCTACAAGGCGAAAGGCAACATTGTAGAATTACTACATGGCGCCAGTGTGCAATGTGCTCTTGTAGTATTCCTGCATCAGGCAATTTTCCGACTTCAGAGTACTCACGTATCGCCCTATAAGACAGGGACTCACAAATGCCGGACATAGTTGGCCTGAGATGAGCCTCAACAGCAGGCAAGCTATTATCAACTCTTGCAGTCCCTTTTGTAATCAGTAGGTTTATCACAACTTGAACAACATTCTCGATGGCAGGCAGAATAGTACCTGACCTACAAGGCGGCGAGCAACTGGTACTAAGTATCTAATAAGCCATGATGCTGCTTGAACGACCACAGCTGTCACATACAAACCATGTAATGGCGAGGACGTGAAGAAACAGGACATGTTTATCATTCTTATAGGATAGAACTCAATACTTGAAAGAATACTGGTGTTGATAAACACAGAATAATCCTATCTTTGAAGAGCAAGAATTCACACACAGAAAATGTTGAATTTCAGCACATTGTTAAAACTACTTGTATAGAATGTTAATATATTGTTGAATCATTATATTACCATTGAACATGTACAGATCTTGAAAGGAATAAATAAGTTAGTTGTATATATTAACTATGAATGATTTGACATATGTGTTGAAAGTAATACCCATATTTTGTCCTAACTGTTTAGTCAATGACATTTAAACATGCAGACATTCCTCTAACATTATTTAACCAAACTTGCTGCTCGTAAACGGAATGATGTCTTGACTGTCAGGTTTGTCATAGTCTTTCACTGTTAATCTCATCAGATTTGTCTAAATTGGACTCTGAGGACGGCATGATGATGAGTAAGTTCCATATCATTTGTCTTAGGCATTGTCATGTTGATAGTTCTTCTGATTTTTTAGCCCGAACTCTATTGCATTTTGTTATGTTTTGATGTAAGCCTCAGAATGGATGTTCTCACTCTTTGGCATTATATCAACAAATTAAGGTTCCAAAAGACGTTGATCATAACCTTTCCAGATGAGGGAGTTGTCTTGAATTTCTTTATTTTTTGTGATTGTGGATGATGCCACTCCATTGACTGCTTTTTCCCACTTATCTTCGTTCCGGGGCACATGGGTGTCATTGGCAATGAGAGAGCAGCAGACATGCTGGTTGGCTCTGCCACCATATCGTGGGGCAAATCAATGGATAGAGCTGACATTTTGAACACCCTTATAGAGTGGCGGCAAAGAAGATTTTCATTTAAACCAATCCACATCAATTACTAGATTGCAAGAGCTGAAATTGAAGATTGGAGTGGCCAGAAAAGGACAGCACAACAGGTATATGAGTGGGCTCACCAATCAAAATCAACTGGTATGGTCAGTCGCTGGACACTGTTGGAGATATTGTGCAGGAAATCGGAGCATCTATGGACATGTCCGGGGTACAATGAAGATATTCCAAATTGAAACTGACTGCTTTTTAATTTCAGGTTTCATCACCTGTAACAATCTTTGACCAAAAAATTCGCTCCTTCAGCTTCAAAGCACTCCAACATTTTAGAACAAATTGTTTTTCTTTGAAATCTGTGGTACTTCTTTGTGATCGCTATTTTGATGATTATACCGTTAGACGCGCTCTTATGATGAAGTCAACTGTCTGGAGCTCATATCTGGTGCCATGTAGTTTTGAATTTAGTGTTGTGTTATAGGGTCAGCATTCCTTTCTAGGGAGGACATAGGCATATGTTGCTGTGCTAAGAGAGTTAAAGTTTCAGAAAATAAGAAGACAGAGCTCCATGACCTTCTGCACTCTAACAATCTGCAATAACTACTATCCCAGACATGTTGACTTGTACTGATGCTATTATTTGTAATGATAGGTAAATTATGAGACAACAATTGGCATTGCAGTTATCAGTCAGCAAGAGCATTAAAAATGTTCAAAACTCTTGGATATTCAAAAGTTTGAGCTAGATAGGTTCCCAAAAGGTCACAAAATGAGCACAAATTTGATATGTCCTCCCTATAGAAATAATATTACAATTCATTGCTTGAAACAAAAGTTGTTCACACACACACCATTTTTAATGGACTACTATAGCTGTTCAAATGTAGTGCATTTTTTACAAACAATATAGACGTTTCAGATTTGAAGTGAGCAAATGTTAATGCTTCTTTCTTGTGACTTTCATATTAGTTTTTAATTCAGTGTTCCTCTAATGGAACATAGTATTAAAACTGTCCCTAACATTATGTCAGTTTTTCTTTAGTTTCTGTAACAAAGCCATTGTTTTTAGATTTAGGTTGTAAGTCCTAACTTAATCTCTACAACATTGATAATTTGGGGAAATGCTGTCCAATAGGACACACATTTGTAGAGATGAGTTACAGATAGATTTTATGATCATAAACCCTTACTTTTTAGTACCACATCTATAATTATATTGTAGCATGGTGTCAGATCTGATTGGTCATATGGGAGGCCATCAGAACTGACTCATGTCTGTATTGACATTCATCATCAAATAGCTTGTCCCTTACGGAACTTGAATCCCATGACAGCAGTCCTGAAAATCTGTTCTGTGCAAGTTGACCAGCGTCAGCAGTAGTCATTCTCAGATCATCAATGGCATCTTGCACCCATCGTTTTCTAGGTCTTCCTCTCGTTTTTCTTCTGGGCACCATTCCCTCTAAAATTATCTTCTCTAAGCACTCACGTTTGATGTGTCCAAAATATTTAATTTTCTTTAATAACCAACTGTCTGATATCAAGCTGTTGCAGAACAGAAGCATTTGTTCTTTTCTCTGTCAGTGATATTCTAAGTACTCTTCTGTAGCACTTGCATTCAAAGGCATTAATGATCTTCTCTGCTGCTTTGTCAATGTCTCACAACCATATGCTGCCACGGAAAACGCAGGCTATTAAACACTTGATTTTTGTTCTTATGTCAGTTTCCTTCCATAGGTTAGTTCTTTTAGTTTTTGCAAAGCAATGCTCAGCCTTCTTTTAATTTCTTTTATAGCATCCCTATCATTTGTATTGACATCACTAACATCAATTTTATATTTGAATTTGTTTTTCTTAAAGATTCATGGTGAATAGGCGGATTTTTATTGTGGGGTTTGGTCTCTATGGTAGTATACATGGTCCCACAGAATATGTTGTTAACATTCAGGTAAGTAACGCATCTGTTCATCACTTCATAATAATTATAATTTGTTATTATTTGTTTATCTTGTATCGTTATAGGTTACATAGAGCCCACAAACAATTTCTCCATGCCTCTCTATCATGGCAACTCGTTCATCTCCTCTGTGGAATTGAGTCCAATATTTCTTGCCTTTCTCAGTAAAGTTCGTTTCAGCATTCCCTAGTGCTTCCTTTCTTGCTTGAACTCTTTGCCTTCTACTTCAATGCTGCTTTGTGATTCTTCGATCATTTCTTCCCAGAGTATGCCCAACATACCTCCATCTTCTCTTTCTTTTTTAACAGTTGTTACTAGTGATTGACCAGACATTTCTAACATTTCATCACTTCTGAATTTGCTCCATTTTATGTTCATTAATTTTCACAGACATCTGTTTTCAAATATATTCAACTTACTTTCTATATCTTTAGTCATTTTCTAACTTTCGCTGACATATGTTAGGATTGATTCAACATTGGAATTGAAAATATGTAATTTAATTTTAAAACTATATAACTATACATAAATTTTTTTGGGGACTGCCTAGAGTAGTTGATAGTAGCTCGGCCTGCTAGCTGTGAGACGCCTCATAGCTCGGGTTCGAACCTACTGTCCGGCATTTGTTCGAGTCCCCTGGTCTTACTTAGGACGATAACGTGAGTACCTCTGAAGTCGGAGAAAATCTGCCTGTATGGCGAGGGAATACTAATTACGAGTACATTGAGCACACGGCTGCCAGTGTAAGTAATTTACAATGTGCACGCTGCTGCCATTGTAAGAAATTGAAAAACGGATTTTCACACAAAATTCAGTTTCAGAGATGAAACTTCGCTGAGTTGAAAGCGACGAAAAAAAAAAAAAACATAAATTTTTGTAATCAAGATTCTTCATGAAAATATTATCTACATTACATATTTTCTTCTTCTTTGTCATCACACTGCTACCGGGTTGTTGCCCAGTGTCGTGGTTTTCTGTTTTGTCTTGTGCTGTTCTGATGACTTGGATGATTGTTATTTTTGCTCTTTCACAGGATTCTGCTATGCCATCTAACCATTTTTTCATGGTCTTCCTCTTGCCCGATGTTCTGTTGTAGAAGACTCTGTATAGAGTTTGATGCATTCTTATTATGTGGCCAAACCACTTCATTCTTTGTTTCTCAATGTAATTCAAGCAAGGTTCTGTGCCAACTTTCTTTCTTATCCTGATGTTGGTGACTCTGTCTGTTCTGGTGTTGTTGGTAACTTTTCGCAGGCAATGCATTTCACATGTAGTTATTTTTTGTGACTGCGCTTTGCTCATTGTCCATGTTTGGCTCTGGTAACACAAAGTAGGTATAAAAATGCTGTTGATCATCTGTTGCTTAGCTGCCTGTGAAATTTTGGGTGCCTTAACAATGGGGCTAGCTGGTAGGTTACAGCATTTGCTTTTTGCACTCTAGCCTCTATTTTCTATCTAGTCTTCCGTCTTCTGTGAATATGCTTCCTAAGTATTTGAATTCTTTCACTTGGTTTGTTTTAGTCATTGACATGGATGTCTAGTTTATTATGTTTTCTTCCCATATTCATTATTTCTGTTTTTGTGTTGTTGATTTTCATGTCATGCTTTATACAATTTTTGTTCAAGGTGTCAATATGATGTAGATCTTGTTCATTTTGATGTATCAGGCACTGATCATCTGCAAAAAGCAGTTCATTTCTTTTATTATAATTTCTTGCAAGGATTATTTGGAAAATAATAATGTTCATGTTAGTCAATTTAAACATACTTCTTCTGTGTTTGCCCGCTATGAATTCAGGCATAGTCAGGGCGCCTGGTATGGCACTTCTGATTTTTGTGGGAAGGCCTGCTTTCCTTATTATCAGTATCCCCCGCCATACAGGCGTGCCTTCTCAGACTTCAAAGGTAACTTGCAGGTCGGTTGGGGACAGCCAAAAGCTGACGGAGAGGGAACCCAGTAAACGCTGGCTAAAACCGGACACATCGCCGAAGGATAAGCACCAGAGCTCCAAATGGTGCTAAAGATGTGACGAAACACACCCATGCTAAGGCTGCATGAATGATTTCCACATGAATCAGATTTATGAAGAAATCTGGTATATCAGTCTAAGCGGTGATCGAGAGACTACAGAGGTAAACATACTTCAATGTCTAGTTCATGCATATAACAAGCAGCTGCAGACACATGTACACAAAATTCAAGATGTGCAACACAGCCATGTGGACTGCAGAGTACATACACCAAGACTGCCCGGAATATGATATACTGAGGCAAGCTCACTATTCAAGTGAAATAGCGCTAGAAATAAAACAGTGTGGACCTCTTTGTTAGCAACAAGACAGGGAAGTTTGTACAAGAGACAACATTGAATATATAGACAATATTTCAAGATTGAAGATTCAAGATAACAGAAGTAACGAAACCCACTTATTCTGTGGATTAGGTGGGATATTTTCTCAATGTTTATTCAATATTTTTACTATAAAAAATATCTTGCTCACCAGATTATTCACATGGACTCAACAAAAGTAATGGGTTCTAATGACCCAACTTTTCAGTGTGATGGAACAACATCCACATTTCGAGTGATGTTCAAGGAACCAGTGGAGATCTTGCCAAACACTAGCTATATTGCTTGTGCCACTCTTAAGGTCAGTTGTTAAGTCTGTATAGAGTTCAGAACTTGTTAGTTGAGGTTGTTAGAAGGAAAAATGCAGATCTTCATCCTGAGAGCTGCAGTAGCGTAG
The DNA here is from genome assembly GCA_020796225.1 of Arion vulgaris. Taxonomy (NCBI): domain Eukaryota; kingdom Metazoa; phylum Mollusca; class Gastropoda; order Stylommatophora; family Arionidae; genus Arion; species Arion vulgaris. The sequence continues at coordinate 43,984,695 of CM036756.1, read as the reverse complement.
TTGTTAGTGAACTCCCTTCTTCTGCTAGTAGTCTGGACTCAATTCCACAGTGGGCGTGGAATATTGTTATGACCGTAATGGTTCTCAGGTCGACCCAGCCTTAATTGGGTACCAGGAAAGAACTGGGGAGTAAAGACCACATCACCCATTGTGTGCAGTAAAATGAAAAATATGGACATAACACTGTATTACCTAATATACCTCATGGTGTGAAAAAGGCTTCCTTTACTTTTTTTATACCTCATAATGGGCATGAGTCAAGTCTAATGGTTTCCCAGATGAACAATTAGGTATGGGGGTTGACCTAGCATGGAGTCTAGTCATTGTCCTTCCACATCAAAATTTCTGTGTTTGTTTCCAATTCTGGACAGGAATAAAAATTTGCTACAACTCCTGTCCTAATAGTAGGTGAGGTCACACATCTAGTCAAATCAGAAATGGACCAAAAGGGGATCACATCATGTGTGCAAATTGCACAAGTTAAAGGTCCCTTAGCAGTTAAGTGCCCTGACAACTTAGCACAAACTCAAGAACTTGGGAAAAAAGTCTTAAGAAAAAATAACACAGTGGTATTCATGAATAAAAGTGAGAGTAACAATAGTGTAGAGGTTTGTAAACTTGATTTGTAGGCTTGTGGTCCCTAGATCAAAGTTTTGTTTAATGCTGAACTAAGTGGATGGAAAGTCAAGATAAGTTTGACCTGTCAGAGGAGAAATTTGTATGTTGCTTGGCTAAAGCATTCGTGGTGAGAAATTTGTTGAACCTGAAGCGTAGCAGATGCCACCACATTCTCCAGGTATTGGTGGCTGCGGAAGAAATCGGGTACAGAGTGCACCCTATCCAGATAGTATGTCTTTTTGTGTACTTTGTAAAACTAACTTACTTAACATTTTCATGTTTTTGCGTTTTAGGACATAATTTTACTGGATTTTTATGCCTAAGGAAAATGTTATCAAATTGTTTGACCAAACTAAACAACCATATATTGCTTCCAGAGAAAACCCCCACATACCTTGGAGTTACCTTCAACCAACGCATGATGTGGAAGGCTCAAACTGGAAAAAAACCAGCTCTAGCAAAATTCCAGATGACAGTCATGACATAAAATGACCTGGGACATCTTGGGTCACGAATAAAAGTGTTCTAAAGAAGTTATATATGGGATATGATCTTCTTCGGCTCGTCTTTACGACCAATTTTAATCACTCTTTGTGATATGTTTGCTCTTTGCCAAGAACGTGTATACGTTGCACATTGGTTTGATAGGACCCTAAACGCATAGACCTACACGTTTAGGACACATTTTTCCGATTTCAGCCAAACCTCCTTAGTCGCCTCTTATGACATGCGTCCAGTGGTTCTATTCTTTACACCCCAAATTTGGGCCCCAACCACTGGACGATGGGATATGATGACAACAGTCCATCTCAGATGTGTGTTGTTGCACTACTCTAGTTTGTGTGGGAATGACTGTAGAGTTCAAACCTGAAACGTAGTCACCTACCACAGGTGGTACATGCATGGTCAGAGTTGAACATGTGGGTGTTCTGTATTTTTGAACAGCTCATTTTTTTTTAATATGCATCAGTGGTGTGTCTAAATTTTTGTGTGTCCATTGCTGGTCATTTTCTCCCACTCCCAACTAACTCAGCATTCATCAGTTGTTTTGGGATGCATTTATCAGGCAATATGACTGGCACATCTCACCTGCACCTTCTACAACAGAGCCTGAAATCTTGGATTATGTACACTTAGAATTGGATAAGCCATGTCCTCAGAATGGACACCAAAACCATTATATGAGCCCCAGAGGGAAGACAAAAGATGGGGCCATAAGACATGATGAGAATTAACACCACATGTGTACACTTGCAGATGTCATCAGATTATTTTTAAACACAAACATAATGCATCTAAAACTCAAACTTGGTCAAACTCTTTTTTTCTTTCAACGTTTTCAGACATCTCAACTATAGACAACTTGTTGGACAAATATAGAACATTATTCTCTGATTAATTATCTTTGCATTTCTTTATTCTACAGGGTCCTGACTCATATTATGGCTCAAAGGGTCTTCGTAAAGTGACACATGAATCAGTTTCCAGTGGGAAAGTCACTTTTCAGTTCACATATGCAGCAGGAAACAACAATGGTACCTCAGTAGAAGATGGCCAGATACCTGAAATTATTTTCTATACCTGATCAGTGGAATATGTTTTTTCACAATTTAACAGAATTAATGCAATGAACAATCTGTGGTTTTTATTATTATTATTTATGATTAGCCACTAACAAATTAGTCTAAGATAGCTAATTGAAAAGACACAAATTTAGCTCAGATAAATTGCTTTTTATTTACTAGGGTTGCCTCTTACGACATGCCTTGTAGGTCGCAATGCTACTATTCTTTGCTGCAGGCGAACTCACTGTATAAAATTAACAATTTATATTTTTCATTCATTGTGCGTGATTAGGTGTAAACCTAGACATTTGTTATGGTTTATCGCTCAAATATAACCAAATCCTATCATCCCAAAAAAAAAATGGTTTACTCTAAGTATTTTGAAATTGTGTTGAATTTATTATATTTTTGTCTTGAATTTTAAAAGGATAGTTGATAAGATTTTTTAAAGATTTATCTCGTTGAATTGTCTAATTTATAATTTAAAGGCAATTCATTCATTGTTTGACAAAGGTCTATTATTTTATTTTTTAAAACTGTCTTTACCGCCTGTATAAATAATGCTGCTTTTTTTGGGCGGTGTAGAACATGAGTCTGATCTTCTTCTTCTTTGTGTTCGTTCTTTACGGTCAATTTTAAATCACTCTTTGTGATATGTTTGATCTTTGCCAAGAACTGTATACGTTGCACATTGGTTTGGTAGGCCCCTAAACGCATATATTTCTACACGCTTAGGACATGTGCATCCGATTTCAGCCAAACCTCCTTAGTCGCCTCTTATGACATGCGTGGCAGGTAACAGTAGTTCTATTCTTTACACCCAAATTTGGACCCCGGTAACCACTCGGGTGATGAGTCTGATGAATTTAATGGTGTCATGGCCAGTGCAGTCACCTGAACGGGAGCCTGCGCTCTAATCCATTCGACTAGACGCTCCTTGTTCTTTTAAGAATGTGACATAAAGAAATGAGATTATATTACATTTGCAAGAAATCGAACAGGTCCATCGTATAACATCTTTTTTAACAAAAATATTGAACATGTTTTAATATTGTTGCTTTTAGATGACTTTCTGTTCTCATTTGATTTTTATATTTACTGAAAACTGCGGTATGTCAAGTGTTAATGATAACTCACACATATCATTGTAGTTTTTTGCTGAACAGAGTTTGCCATTCTTTGTGCAAAAATAAAATCAGCTTGCTTGTTTGTGTTTACACACTATTTCTCCCCCAGTTGATTAAGCACAAACGAAAAACAAAAAAAGTACTAGGTTTGCGTCTCATGTGGAGTGATTGTGCTATTTCTCAATGTTCCCTGATTTCAAGAGTAGATTATATATAGTGCCAAGTCTTGTTGGAAACACGATGATAAAACGTAGGTCCTGTGTTCAAGTTTAGGACATGAAAGAAGCCTTTGGCAGTTGGTAATTGTAAAGACACCGTTCAGACAAAATTTGAGATATAAAAAGGTATACTAGATCAAACAAAGACATTTCTGTATTTTCATTCAATATGTGGTCGCTAAGCAGCTGCAGTATCCATCTCAAACACCCTAACTGTTTGTACTATTGTTGCAAGCCTGTTTGATCTCTCATTAACGTGGACATTATTTTAGAGGTAGAAAACCTGTATGCTATACAACTAGTGCAAGCTACCTTGAAATTCTCCACTCTAAAATAGCCCCTAAACTGAACATTTTGACAATTAACATCAGTATTGTCACATCTTTGCTTTTATTTTCATATAATAGCCACAACTAAGCAGATGCTGGAGTGGGATAGGTCACATAGAAGTGATCCAAAGACTATCATGAGTACTGACATGCAGTAGACCCCAGACAAGAGTAGCGTATCAAAATTAAAAAAACTACCAGTTGTAAGGTTAACCTGGCAGAGAACAGTAAAGGAGGTGGACAGTCATATTCCTCCCTGCATCGGATGGCTGCAGTCTTAGCATAATGGAAAGATTTTGTTACTCTACAAGACATCAACAAGACCATTGACTGCTTCAGCAATTCTTATAAAAAATAAGAAGTCACAACTATATGCATACAGTTAGTCTGTTTTTGAAAGATTTATGAGAGACGGCAGATATTAAATCATTTCTTGGTTAATCAGAAAAATCACAGACTCAATACAACAAATTTTTATATGACAAAAATATTCCATCACTTAAGCAAGTCATCCATAGGACCAGAGAAAGTTTACTTGTACCATTATTGGACCAGTTTTACAGAGATGTCAATTAGTTTTAGATGCATTATGTCTGTATTCATAAATAATCTGCATGTGTACACAGAAAGTGTTATATTACTTAATTCTTGTGATACCTGATCCCATCTTTTGCAGCCTTAAGCGCATAGCTACATGTCAGAGATACTCAGTACATTTGTGTATTCCATTTCGCTTCTTGATCTTTTTCTTTTTGAAACCTGTTGTGCCCAAGCAATGGCTGTTATTATGGCTTAGATGTCAAGAAAATTTGATCTCCCAGTATGAGCTTCCTTTAAAATTTGACCACTGTTGTTCATTGTGATTGCGCCCAAGTGGTTACCGGGCCCAAATTTGGGATGTAAAGAATAGAACCACTGTTACCTGCCACGCTTGTCGTAAGAGGCTACTAAAGAGGTTTAGCTGAAATCGGATGCACATGTTCTAAACGTGTAGAAGTCTATGCGTTTAGGGCCTACCAAACCAATGTGCAAAGTATACACGTTCTTGGCAAAGATCAAGCATATCGCAAAGAGTGATTAAAATTGGTCAGTAAAGAACGAACGCAAAGAAGAAGTTCATTGTGACAATAAAATTCTATCTCAAGAACACTGGACATCAAAAGCAATATTTACTCATTTGAAGTTCCTGTAACAATATAATATTTTTCTGGTGCGGCTATTAGCCTTGAGGACTGAGTGAACATTTTATGTTTGTCCACTGAACTGATGCCCTGTCCAGTTTGGGTGATCACTGCCAGAAGCAATGTTCCTCTGGCATAGTTCACTGCAGAACTCGTTACCATCCCCTCTTCCAAGGTGATGGCCTGAGGGAGGGCATGTATAATTCTATTATAAGTATAAATTATTTGTATTTAGTTGTTTCCTAAATGTCCTACACACTAAGTAACGCATATGTTGTGTTCAAAAACACACATAACCATTACACAGATAAAACATAGATCTATTATATATGCTGTAGTATATAGACTCTTTGTGATTCAGCGCAGAACTACGTGACACAAAACCTATTGTCTCCTGAGATAAAGAGACGGATGATGGATATAGACCATATGATGTAGTTTATAGATGAGGTGTAAGATCTAATATTGGGAAAACCCGGTGTGCAATGAAGTCAATCCTTCGCCTTTAAACCCTTCCTTTTCTTTCGTCACACTTACTGGGTTGTTGTCCAGTGTGTCATTGTTTTGGACATGTGCTGCTCTAGTGGCTTGGGTGATAGATATTTAAATTTTTTTAACAGGATTCTGCATGTCATTTATCCATTTCTTCGTGGTCTTCCTCTCACCTTCTTCAATGGTGTTCTGTTGTAGAAGACTCTGTATACAGTGGAGTTTGGTTGCATTCTTATTAAGTGGTCACACAACTTCATTCTTTGTTTCTCAATGTAATTTAAGCAAGGTTCTGTTCCAACTCTGTCTTTTCTGGTGTTGTTGGTAACTTTTCGTAGGCATCGCATTTCACATGTAGTTATTTTTTTAGACAGTCCATTGTCCATGTTTAGCTCTGGTAACATGAAAGTAGGCATTAAATGCTGTTGATCATCTGTTGTTTAAACAAAGTCTGGCTCACTGCCACGCTATTTTTTGGCATGATCAGTTTTCAGGGTGACAATTTCAAAAATCGTAAAAAATAAACTAATAAACTTAGGACTTTTAAACTATGCAATAGTGTTCATATATTAATGAGCTACTAACCTGTCTATATGTGGAATATATTCTTTATAATCCACAAGTTATTGTAGTAACTAATATCCCCATACCTATCCACAGTATGATATGCCGTCATTTTCGAGTTGGGTGTCCATCACCTATTCCTGTACCCCTGGGAATGTCTGCTATCGATCTATAAACATCGTCATGTGAATCACAGTTCAAATTCATATCACATTCAGAGTTCGTTTAACACTATCACTGGTTAAAAAGTCAGAAAAAGTCATTTTGGACATCACTATTCATCAGCCATGTCGTCCATATTGAAAATTTCTGTTTACTTACGTACAAATCGCGAAAATCGGACTTATACCGACGTTTACCACGTGTGTGCTAGATCCACCATTTTGGAGAGCTCATTGGAACAATACGGAAGTAGTACGTCACGGACCCCCGCTTTAGGCGAACGATACTCCCGCTTAAAAGACATCAGCGACGGCACATGTCCGCAGACAAAAGTCGCGTGGCAGCAAAAGTGTTAAACCCTTAAAGATGTAATAGATGATGTAAGTATATAGACAAGATTATTCAAAATGTATGTTACTAACATGATTAGTGCAGGAAATTAATTATACATAACTCATTATTACTGTTAACAAATGTATGTGAACAGTATTGGTACCCGTATTATTATTATTAGGACTGCGATCCAAGTAATTGCTAGATCTGAACTTTATAGCCATATCATGATTACCAACAGATGTATCCTACATATAATCTGTATTAGACTATTACCAGATGTGATAACGATAACAAATATAAACTTGTATAAGAGAACAAGATGGAAGTCAATGCAGTTGCAGATTAACACTTTCATGCATGAATTTTTTAGATAAAAATCATCGTGTCTGCCACCTTGACTACCCAGTAAGACAGTACCCAATTGACACACCATCCACAGCTAGTCCCTGGCAATAGACACACCATCCACAGCTAGTCCCTGGCAATAGACACACCATCCACAGCTAGTCCCTGGCAATAGACACACCATCCACAGCTAGTCCCTAGCAGTACACTGACTGCATCAGAGGTCATAAAACAGACGTGTAGCTATGAAACGAATGAATAGTAGTTGGACACTATGAGTGAAAGGGTTTTAAAGGGAGAATGTGGCATGTATACATGATCAGGAAACAACTTTGCAAAATAACCAGACATGTTCTTGACTGGAATCCACATGGGAAAAGGAGAGACCAACTAATACCTGTCGAGAAAGAGGTCAGGTCAAAGAAGTCTGAGCATCTAGGGGAGAGTTAAGATTACCAAGAATAAAAATGTGTGGAAAGTGACAGCTGCAGCACACGGAACAAGGGGTTCCACAGAAGATCAAGTAGTGTCAATGTTTAAATGTATTTCTATATATGATCATATGCTGAGAATGTTTTTTATATGAGTAATCCATGACTTCCACAATGCATTAACAAAAATAATATGTAGCACATCATAATTAATTTTATTCTAACATACAAATAAATCTGTAACATTAGTTATGTGCAATTGTCATATATATATATATATATATGTGTGTTGGACAAATGTGTACTTTTAGCACAACTGCCATATTAAAAGATAATTTCAGAAAAACATGGACCATTGTTTCAAGTATTATCTCATTCAAACAGCAGACATTCATTTCTCCATGACAGTTAAATGTGATAAAAACAAATATATACGCTTGTGGATTCTTCCATCCAACCGTTTGAAATATTGACTATATCTGCAATGCTGTCTCTTGTATAAACTTGTCTAGTTCACAAAGGAGGTCACTAGCAAAGCGGTTTAGCAAATGGTATAGGGTCATTGTGGAGCATACAGGACAACGACTTCCAGTATAAGGATGGAGTTTGAGGCCTCTACTGCTGCCCTACAGTGGTTCTCTGGGAGTCTGTTTACTGAGGCCATGTAATCGGACTCTCATTGTGTGGTCATCTTCACCCGTGATGGACGAGCATCATATATTTAGGTTTCCAACCTCCAGAGAGGCTCACATGGATCTACTATCCTGGGCATTCGGGTGTTCACAGCAATGAGAGCGGAGAGGCCTACATCAATTGTCAGGGAGTTTAGGATGGATGAGGGATTCTTTCGTCTCTTTGTGATCTACTGTCTGTTGGAGGAAACAGTACATATGGGTCTGCCCGAAGTTCTATGGCGTCAGTTCAGTAACCAATTAATGGTTTAGTGTATCATAATCTTGAAACTCTCTGTTCCATTTTATGACACTTGCAGGAGTCTCTGTGGTCTGTAGGTATTATTCTCACATCCTGTTACAAACGTACTGGCTTCATTTCCCACATGGAGATATCAGGTTATTTTTCCAGTGATCTCTGATCTCAATATTGGTGAGATCCAAGTGTCTAGCCTTATTGGAGATGAACAATACAACATAGGTCCTGTTTTAAAGTTGAGCATGCGAAAGAACCCATGGCAGTTCAATTAGGTTGCAAAGCTGCTGTGCAGGCAAGATTTTTTTTAATTCCTACAAATTTTCACAATCCTCAAATTACATTGAGGACCATGCCAATTCTTCTTCTTCAGCGATCTCTGGTCATGCGTTAATTTACTGTGGACCACAAACTGGGCAGTCAGCTTCAGGTCTGTCAGGTTTCCCAAAGCTTAGTTTTCAGGTCGACTGGGTGTGGCCACATTTTGCTTCTCAGCTCACACAGAAGAGGACAGTCTTGTAGGATATGCTCTGGTGTCTGTTCCGCCTGCTGACACTTGCAGAGAGCTGTTTGACTTATTCCTAGTCTATATGTGTTTGTTGAGTCTGCAGTGTCCTGTGCATAGTCGAAATATAATGACCTGGTCTGTTCTGCTTAGGTCTTTGAGGGAGTCTTTTCCATAATCATATCCAGTGTTTGTCTTCCAGTCTACTGCAGATTTTCTCTGTATGAGGGTTTTGACCTCTTGAAAAGACAAGGGTTGGTAAATTTGCTCTTGGCACTGCCCTCCTTAGCTAAGACATCGGCACTCTCATTGCCTGCAATGCCACAGTGAGGTGGAATCCACTGCAAGTGAATTTCTGCCTTTTCTGAAAGCTGAGCAAGTTCTCTTTTTAGGATTTGTACTGTGCTGTCAGCAGATTTAGCCTCCAGGGCTTGTATAGCTGACAGTGAGTCTGTAAGAAATACCATCTTGCTCGCAGGTGCTTGCAGCTTATTCATGTGCTGTGCTGCCATCAGAAGGGCTAAGAGTTCTGCTTTGTAATTGGAACATATTCTTCAAGTAGGGGCCTAGAGACGCAGTAGTAGCATCTGGGTGCCTAATGTACACTCCTGCTCCACCATTCATGGTTGCCTCTATTGCCGATCCGTGTAAATTCTTATCCAACTGTCTTCTGGAAACATGTAATGGAGCTGTTCCATTGTAGTTGCTTTCTTCACTAGATTAGGCTCTGCATCTTTGCTTAACAATTTAGGGATGGAGGTTGAGAAGTTTAGTGCTACTGAGTCTGGTTCCCAGTGATCAAAAAGTAATTCTTCAGGTATGGAATTATGATTTAGTAGTTCCAAGTATGACTTTCCTATTTCTTTTGCTTTGTGGTTTAGACTTGTACGCTTTAGTCTGTTCTTTGTTCTAGCCGCCATTTTTTCATGCAGTGGATGGTGAGGCATCTTTTGATCCTTTCAGTCTGTTGAATCACTTTTCTCCTCCTTCTGTCTTCCAAGGGCTGGATGTTGGCTGCCTTTTCCATTTCTATAATTGGTGTAGATTTCATGGCTCCCAAAATAGTACGCAGACACCTGTTTTGTGTTTTTTCCAATATCGATTTGTTTGAATGGGTTGCTGATATCCATGTCGATGATGCATATTCCAGGGTCAGTCTAACTGCACCAGTGTACACCTGACTCGGGATTCGACTATCAGCTCCCCAGGTAGTTCCAGCCAGCTTCCGCATCACACTTTGTTTCCTCTTAGCCTTTCTGTTTGTTTCCATTATGTGATGTTTCCATGTCAGACGACTGTCAAGTTTAACTCCCAAAAAGGTTGGAGTATGGGAACAGGGAACGATATCATTGTTAAATTTTAGTCTGAAGTGTTCTTCCTTTGTTGACAATGAGAAAAGCTGCTATAGTTTTGCTCCGGTTTATTTCTAGACCCCATTTACTTGCCCACATTATGACGCTGTTCAGGCTTTCCTGGAGTTTAAAGATGGCAGGACCCAGAAACCCGGAGGTGTACCACACAGCTAGATCATCAGCGTGAGAGAGTGTGATACATGTCTGGGCAGAGTTTGTGGCAGATCATTAATATATACCAGGAAAAGCAATGGGGACAGTAAGCTGCACTGTGGGACTCCTGCTCTTAATTTGAATCTGGGACTGCACTCCATCCAATTTTACAGATGCTTGTCTATGGGTAAGAAAGTCTTTATCCAATAGTACATTCTACCCCGTATTCCACTGCGTAAGAGCTTGAGTAGCAAACCATCTTTCCAGACTTTGTTGAAGGCCTTGGACATGTCAAAGAACACTGTGAGGGTTTTCTTGGAAACCATTTTCTATGTCCTGTGTGAGGTATGCCACTTGGTCATCAGTGCTTCTATGCTGCCTGTAGCCTGTCTTGGCTGGATCCAGTTTATAGTTGATTCTAAAACCACTGGAGTCTAGTGGTTATCACTCTCTCCAGCAGTTTTGCAGTGCAACTTAGCAGACTTATAGGTCTGTAGCTCTGTGGATCCTTTCTGTCTTTTCCACTTTTGAAAATTTGGTGGATTGTGGCATTTTTCCAGATGTCTGGGACTCTCCCCTGTCTCCAACTATTGTTAAAATGCCAATTCTAATTAATGTCTTGTGCTGTTATCGTTAAACTACTTATAACAACCTCTGTATCACAACTAGTATTTCAAAGGCAGAGTGGAAATCACTAGTTATATTAATAATAAACGAAAAACCTGGAGAGAAACCCCAGTAGATACATTAACCAGTACAGAACAGGAGTTGTTAGTCTAAACATACTGAAATACATACTTGGGAGGAGATCGGAGCAATTATGTCCGATGTGTATCATCCTCAAATGAACAATAAATAATAATAAACCTTCCAGCTCCCTCTGGAGCACTGGTCAACAAACATTTCTCATTCATTTCTCCCCTTTTACATCCTTCCCAAGTAGTCCTATGTCTTTGAATCATCCATTAGCGCATAACATGTAATAACTAATATATTGCTTTAGAGCCAGTTACTCAATTTAAAATATCAGCTGAAACAATATGATTTGAATACTACAACAGTCTAGCTATCAACAACCACTGGAGCATAGTCATCCGGTTCAGACATGAAGTCCCATTTAAATTTGTCTGTGAGATGTTTCTGAAAACTCAAGCCTTTTTTACGCAGCTTAGAGTCAATGTTCTCCCCAAGGAGGTTTTGAAATAGTTCATGCAGAGTTGCCGTCAGAAAGTTGTTGCACGTTACAATATCAACAAAAAAATCAGATGGTATCTCCCGAATCTGAAAGTGTAGCATAGCAATAAGAGACAGATATGCCTCTGGATACTGTGTCACAGCATCACTACTAGTACACAGAAGATGCACCAGTTTTTTCCACTGTTCGAAAGAATCGTAATTGAGACCAACAAGAAAGCAAACAAAAGCAAACTGAATTTCACCAAGTAGTTTGTTTACGTCTTTGCCGAATCTCTCCGTCAATAACAGTTCTAGTGTATAGGATGAATCCAAGTTGTATTTTGAGATTTCTGCAGGATTTGATCCATCTGGATACTTCTTCTTAGGGATGCGAGTGTACTTGACTTTCGTACTGCCACATTTTTAATTTTGGCAGTTTATGACTTTTAGATTTAGGGGCCATGTCGGAATCCATCATCTCTTCTTCTAAAGCTGATGCACGACGAGATTGAGTTGTGCTTGCCTCAGACTCAAATTGAGTCACAGAGTATAGAATGCCACAATCTGGTTGTAGGATGTCCAGAACATCCTTGCTTATGTGATTTGTTAGTGACACCCACTGTTTATATCTGAGGGGAACAAATTATTACATAATAGTTCAAGGAAAGATTAAAATACATTTGGCAACATGATGAATGATATAAACGTCCTAACAAAGAAATTAATGAGCTATATATTTGTTACTGAACTAATGTCACAACATTCCAGGCAGATTCATAGGTGCTCAGTCTTCCTAACAGATATCAAAGAGTATGCATACTGATGGTTCCTGTGGCTCGCTGGTTAAACACTCCTCACTTTGCCCCCCAAGCATCCAGCTCTACTTGTACAATGTGTAATTCCCAACTATTTAAATCGCTGGATTGATTCAGCTTCAATTCTAGTGTCATCCAACAGTAGGTTGCCAAGAAACCGAAGAACATTCCCCTTATCTATCCTAAACTCCCCAACAATCGATGTTTCTATGTTAACCTGTCCGCTCTCTCATTGCCTCAAAAACTTGCATGCCCAGGACAGTATCTACGTGAGTTTCTGGAGGTTGGTAACCTCTATAGATGACATCTACTCATACCGCAACCTCCATCCATATTAGCCTACTTTATCGTGGTTGGAGGGTTTTTGTGTCTTTACGATCCTTCAGGCTATGTCGGTGGGAGTCTAACTCCTGGCAGGTCTAACCAAGCCGAACAGACTGAAGGTGAAAGGCCAGACCAAAGGGCGGGAGCAGGATGGGGCCTCATAAGGTGACAGCGCAGAACCAACCAGCAAGTGGTAAATGCTCTGGCTGCAACCAACCCATCCCCAGCTATGGGACAAATAACAGCCGCCTCTCTCTCCTTCAGGAGGACATCCTTTTTCTTGTTCTGTCTTTTACTTCTATGACGCTTCCCCAAGTATATGGGATTAAACTATGTGTCCAGGAGCACACCCTGCTTAAAAGTCTGGGTTGGTGATCCTGGCAACAGAAAGTGAAGTCACCTAGACTAGGATGACTCCAGACAAAGCCAGAAAGACAGATCTTGTCAGCAGGGGATTGCAACTGTCTAGAGAACAAACTCAAAAAAAAAAAGGCAGAAATGGAATGTGTCAGCCGATATTGGCGGGGAGGATCGAAACTTGTGAATGACTCAATGGTCATACCGCAACCTAGAAGTGAGAATATATCGACAGAGTCAGAAACAACTACAGCGAAGTGTATGTATCTATATATATCTATATATCATATATATATAAAAATAAAACCATACATGGAATTCACTGAAGTGCAATGATGATGATCCTATCAATCACTAGTTTTTCATGTCCCTTCACTCAGAGCTTCCCACATAGGTTCCATTTTAACTTATTGAAATATCAACATTAAGTGCAGGTCATGTACAAATTTTTCAAGCTGGATGAAGTGCACCAGGCTTATAAGAACCCTTAATGTATACAAAACCTTGGCGTGTGAAGGACATCTCTTGGCATCCTATACTGACTACATGTCTAAAGACCACCAAAGTCACCAAGGAAACCTGCCTTCCTATCATTCGCGTTAAGTATTGTCTAGATCTTCAATATTACCTCTAGTATAAACTTCACTAACCAGGAAAGTGTAATTAATCTACCTTGTCCAAAATACAGACTCATCCAAAGCTGCACTATACTGTTGTCACGCTCACATATTTTTGCTAGTGGTGTGTGACATGCAATTTCTATTCTAGAAACCTCTAGAAACTATAAAAATAGACTACTCATGAACTATTGGTCTGACAATTTAATTGAATCAGTTCAAGATTAGGTCACACGTTTCATAAAGTTCATGCTTGATACACATAAAGTTCAAAATGACCTGATGTCTTAATATATGCTAAACAAGTTTAATGTGCTAGTTTAAATATAAAACAATGCATCACCTGTCATAAGGATAAGGTCCAAGAAATCTGTCCAGTTCCTTTCTATTGTGCTCAAATCTTTCAAGTTCCTCTGCTGAAACTTGGTCACTTGATAGAGCTGTGAAGCCAAGTGCAAATATTCTTAGAAGATAGAATGTTAAGCAAATGATATATCTAGAAATATAACACATAGGAACAACTCGAAGAATCAATGGAGGATCAGACAGACGATGAAAGAGAGAGAGATAATTCTGGACGTCCACCTATCGACCCGGGAACAAGAGGGTTGTGGATTTAATGTCACACTCAATGTACCAGACATGAGGAAAGGAATTGGCTATCCTACCTCCTGCACACTAGAACTAGTAATAGAACTAGTGACAGGCACTTCATACCCTAAGGCCTGAAAAGGTTACAGGAGATTTTTAGAACTGTTTAAGCTAGCAAGAATGGCATATGATTATGAGATATAAATTTCATATAAATATATATATATATGAGAATAATAGCTAAGCAACAGTAAAGAAATAGAACTACTGCACTTCACTAATTATATAGCCTATCCTTTGCAGAAATTCGCTCACATCACAGCCTGTCTGTAACACTCTTAATCTCTATTAAGTTTTTCCGCTTCTTTCAACAGTATGTTCAAGGTTTCTTTAATGTCCTATTGCCATCGTTGTCTTCATCGCACTCTGCCTCGTATTCCAGAAACTATCCCCTCCATTACTGCTCTCTCCAAATCACTGTGATGTTTAACCAAACCAAAATATTTCAATGTCCCGGACATAATGTTGTTTATGAGTCAATTCTCCTCGATGTTCAGGTCTTGTAGGATATCTACATTTTCTCTGTTCAAAATGTTCTATGAATTTTTCTGCAGCACTTTTGTCTCAAATGATTCAGTTTTGTTACTTAATGTCTCTCTTATGGTTTTCAATTTACATCCATGTGTTGTCACAAGAAACACATGTGTGTTGCCGGGTTCGCAAGTAGAACAAAGTATAGTAACACTGCGACCTACAATGCATGTTGTAAGAGGCGACTATGGTAAGGGGCATAGGGAAGCTACCCTAGTAATAAAAAGTACCGCAGAAATCAGATGGGCTTCCCTACTTGTAGGCGCATAACTGGCACAGCGTACAATCACTTTTAGGCTCAGATCACATGCAATGAGTGGTTTAACAAGTGGCTGATATCGAGAAGACGAAGCCACAAGACAAATGCATATCCTCAGAAATTTATCACTTGTTTCTCTGCTTGTGTTATGTTATAGTTTCTTTATACAAACCAGACTTTGAATTGGCATGTCTAGTCTTCTCATTTGACATCTTGTCTAGTCTTCTCATTTCTTTTGTAAAATCTCCATTGTTGTTAATTATACAGCCAAGATGCTCAAAATATGTAACCTTTTCAAATTTACTTATTATTGACAGTAATTGAGGATTGACATCTTGTTTTTGTCAGAGGAAATAATCCCAAATTATCTCTGTATCAAAAAAAAATTATATTCTTCAGTGAATCCATTATAAGAACATACATTTTGTCATAAAAACGGAGGCGGTGAAAACATTATTTATGAAGCGCACACAAAAGCCTGTTCTATAAATCTTTTCTTATCCGGACGCTGTGAGGCAAAACAGGATTAGAGGAGGTTATACATTTAAACTGTCACCATGGTCAGTTGCATACCTTCCGTTCCTGAATCCCATTTTCTTACAACCATTTCTTTTGGAGAAAAACTGTAAAAAAATCCAGTACGGGGACCAGGCTGTTTATCTTTGTTTGTTGAACTGTGCATAGAACAATAGAACAAAGTTCAAAAATTAATATAAAGAGAACTGCAGTAAAACTTGAAATCAAACGTGAATTATAAAAGTGTTACAGCATATTTACATATGTAAAACAGGCATAGTTCGGTGTTTTAGCTTCTACTGTTATTGACAAAGGCATTTCTATCAAAACACACACTGTGCCACAGGAGACTAAAACTATTGCAACACTTTATTGTTATTGATAAAAACATTTTGGTGAGAACATTGTTTTGTCACCGCACAAATGTAAAACTGTTCCAAACCATTATTGTTACTGGCATTTTGATCAAAACACTGAAAATGAACAGTTCTCATATCATGCTAGTGTGGTTGCTGATATCGTGTTGGATAGCGCTTCTGTGCTGGTGACCGGGCGCTGGAAATTCTGGGGTTGAAAACCAGCTTGATCAAAAATTCTTGGTGTCACAGTTGGACTACATGAGACCCAATCGGTTAGTTGGGAATATAAATTACAAGCATACTCTCTAAGTCGGAATCAAGGCATCGCCTGAATGGCGAGGGAGAATGGTGATAAAGAAAGCAAGTTTTTACCAACAACATTAGTCAAACTATGCCTGAATTCAGAGCGGCTAACGGGGAAAAATATAATGAGACTGAAATATACGGCCAGTATTTTTTATTGAACACAATAGTCTTTGCTTCCTAGTGTTTCTCTGGTATCTAATTATGGTTGGGTTGATCTGAGAGCCGCTGTGGTCAAAAACAATCCCACTTCATCTTGAGATTTTGATCCTGTGGCCTTGCGTCTATGAATCAAATGCAGTAACCACTGTACTAACATGGCTGTCTTTTAAAAAAAAACTATATCTGCCCCTAAAACTGGCCACAGTTCAAAAATGACTGAGACCAGCAGAGTCTTAGCCACATGCTCCTCGTTATTTGCTACCTAGCGTCCCCATAACTGGAATTAAACTATATCAAAATTATCTGTTATAGATCGCCATAAATAAAAGTTACAATGTAGAATGGCAAGTCAATAGATACAGATTCTGATAACGTGGTTTGTAACGTAAACAATGGAGAAAGAGATAAAGACAAATTAAATAATTTAGACACAGAAACATGACACTGAAGTATACTAGAATGAAGTTAAAGAAAACAATCAAGAAAAGACACTATTATAAGTCGCCTAGTGGTTACGCCCAAATTTGGGTGTAAAGAATGGAACCACTGTTACCTGCCAAGCATGATCGTAAGAGGCACTAGGAGGTTTGCTGAAATCGATGCCTGTCCTAAACTGTAGAATCTATGCTTTTGCCTCTAAACCAATGTGCAACGATCAGTTGGCTAAAGATCAAACATATCACAAAGAGTGATTAAAATTGGTCAAGAACTAACGCAAAGAAGAAGAAGAAGACTATTATGTTGAAGAAAACATCAAGAAGTGGACAAATAAAAGTTTGGAAAGAGGACATCTAATCAAGTAACAGACAATGTTAAAGATATACATTACAGTCTGATCTGAAAATGTGCAAAATAAATTTTAATCTTTTGTTATAATAACGATCTCGCAGAAGGGATATTAAAAAATCATCAAACCAGGGGTGTGTCCACAGTGGTACGATCGTTGGGCACCCTTCAGAAATGGAGTGCCAGCTATGATCTAAGAGATTTTTATATAGGACAAAGAAACTTCTTTGTTTGCTCTACATTAATCATTGAGGTCGTAGGGGTACTAAAATGAAATAGTCAACACAGAAGTCCCTTCAAAGGTCTCTTTGCAAGGCGGAAGAGTAAAGTCCTTTCATGACTACACCATGATGTTATGATCAGCCCATGCTTTTTCTTGACTTCCTTTTCTCCTACCAACCTCAACTGTTCCCTGAAGAATTGTTTTTGAGAGTTATATATGTTCAAATGTCTGAACCATACAAACTTACACTAGTTAAAATTAACTAATTTTGAAACTCCCCCTGTTATCATGTTCTTGTATAACTTGTTTTAGTCTAGTGCATGTTAAAGGTCTAATGCTGAAGGACTGACTTCATTGAACTGGGTTTTACCCAATATGGCTCAGTTTTTGCTGCAGAAATGGCAGCTATCTCCAAGAGTATTGCACAAAGCATGCACTCTGTAGCTTGGCAACAATCTAGGTCTCTTGGAAAAAATGCACTTGTGAACAGAACGGTGCAGTCTGAATTAAAACCCACAACATTCAGACCGCAAGAGAATGGCTTAGCCACAGAGACCCCACCAGTGCATGTTACACCAATTCTATAGTTTACTATCAGTTCTCAAAAGCAGATAGCATTATCAGGACTAAGATCTATCAATAACAATTAATACATCAATTTACCTGAAACTGATGAAATGAATTCCTGCAGGTATCATCTTAACACCTTTAAAATTAGGACCAACAACCCAGGAGCTGCAGTCAATGCCAAATTCAGCCCCTTCTGGAAAATCTATCATAATAATCATTGCTCCCTGCTCAAAGAGGATGTTAGCCATTTCAGAATCCATATCTGAAGTGCGGGATACAGTCTTTCTCTCAGCGTTCATTCTTTTTTTACTATTTCTGAGTATTGTGAAGAAAGAAATTTAACACAATATACTAAATCTGCAAATCATAAAGTAGGAACATAGTTAGTTACTAATGTTTAGTTTAGTTATCAGATCATCATCACTGCACATCGAACCAATTAGTCCATAAGTCTCCTCCTCCGCATGTCTTCAGCGTGTGGTGACTAACGACACCGGTTCTTTGTTGGTTTACTAGTTTTTAAGTACTAAGATGTACAACCTTATTAGCAATAAATGATACACGCCTCCCCCCATCCCACCTGTTGTCATGTCCTATTTAAAACATTGCAGTAATTTGATCAATATACTAAAAATATACAGATATGTCACATATCTTTGATGAACTTGCATTAGTTTTCGTGTGTCAATTTCATGAACCACACAACTGAAACTTAGTAGCAAAGGAAATCTTAAACTCTGTGTGATTCATGCATGAAGTGTATTTAATGAGTCATGTTGAGAACATAATCCTAAAGGCCAGAAAAGGGCTAACCGCTCTCAAAGTTATGGCAGAGGCGGATGAACAACATCTACCGCTCCTTCTTTATCGGGGACCAGTGCTGAGCATGGTGGACTATGGTCTTGGTCTTCTGACAGTGAGATGAACATCGCTATATAAGTTAGACAGGGTTAAAAATGAGGCTTATACTCGATTGAACATGTGACACTTCATGTGAGGCAATTCACTGTGTCCTTGGCTTGCCAACAGTAGCCATGAGACACAAAGTCGTACAGGTAAAAGCTTATCTGAGAGTATCTGATGACACAAATCATCCTCTGCATAATGCCATGAATGAAAACAGGGGCAGGTGTTTGAAAAGAGGTCGATCCTGGATAGCCAAGACAGAGGATGTTATTAAACAGGTTTGTACTCTAGACAAGCTGAAGCATGGGAAAGAATGGATGCCTGTATCAGAGGATATGATTGATTACACCAGGGTTGTAAGTACACTTGGGCGCTGCTGTAGGGAAGTGACCACTGGTGTCGCCAATGCAAAGATTCTTACACTCGTAGATCAGCACTCCCATTCAGGTGATATCATTATCTACACTGATGTCTCTGTCAGATGCAAAACCAGATCCTTGTGGGCTTATTCAGCACAACAAAATAGTAGCACACTTAATAAGGAATGTGATGCTTTCGAGACAACGACATCGAGCATGACTATGGGGATCACTGCTGCCTCCAGGGCTCTCTTGTGGGTGGCTGAGCAACAGATAACTGATATGATTATCATATCAGACTCAATGAATATGCTTCAAAGGATTGAATCTGGAAGTCTGCATGTGGAATGGGTGGACAAAATTCAGAGATAACATCTCAAGAAAATGACGGCTGTACACACCTGGACATGCTGAACTGGAGTGCATGGTAATGAGCATGCTAGCATTCTTGCAAACAATGCCCGGACTCAAACGGTCAGAAGTGTGGACAGAGCAGATGTCATTGTCATCAAAGCGTTAGATCTCATTTACGTGAAATGGAGATCGAGAGAGAGGGAGATTTATGTGATATGGATGAGTCTCAGACACTGGAAAGAGTTCGAGAATTAGGAGTTAAGTTTGGACATGCCAGACTGACTACTACACTAACACTACTAAAACTACGTCTGAGGTGAGTGACTCAACTGTACTCAGTGTACTGCCGTGTGCTGTACTGTAGTAGTACTACTTTACTAGTACTAGTAGTATAACTGTTATTAACTTACTTTAAGTATCCAATGATAGGATACTAACTTACTAAAGTGTCTAACTCTAAACTGAAACTCTAAAGTAAGGTAATTTGATAAATTATCCTACCTACACTTATATATTCATGATACTCAGTACTGGTACTATCAAACTAAACTAAAGTTCAACTATCCTGTTTCTCGTCTTGAAATTCACTGCCATGCTGAAGCCTATGAAAGGTCCTAACAGTTCCTAATATATACATATTTATAATCAACTAAATGTTTACCATATATATAATTTACTTACAACATATGCGACTGGTTATTCGGTATACGGCATGATATGCGTCAATAAATGTTTGAAAAACGTTTTCTGCACACCATTTTGAAGCAAAGAATTGAGAGCTGAGAGTGCTGCCCCTTTATTATCAGCAGCATCATCACCATCAGGTGCCATGTCGGCTGGCGTATGCGATCATGCGTCTCTATAAATCTGTGTCTTTGGTGTTGCTATCAACTCAGATGTTGACGCTCTACCGTGCCATGAAGTCAGGCTATCCAAAAGTTTCTCTCTCTGTCTTCCTCTGTCTCTTCTGCCCTCGGTTATTAACAGTTGCCTAATTTCCTTGATAGTTCTAAATAAAATTAAGAATGAATAAAGAATTAGGTCGAAAATAAAAGTCAAACAAATAAAACCCATTAATCAAAACATTATTTGATGTCAAGTTGAAGGGCGAAGAGCAAATGGAAGATTGAGATGTAAGTCGGAGGTAGACATCAAGAGATGGACAAATTACAGCCTGGCAAAAAGCAACAGGAGGGCAAAGAGTAGGGGTTGTTGATGTCATTGCTGCCAAGCTTCGATGCGGAGACGGTACCTAATGATGATAATGAATTTCCTTGACAGTAACAACTACTAACATCCAAACAAGTAATCTAGCTTGGCTGCAGTGAGGGGTAACGAACGTGTTGACTTTCTTGCAAACAATGTTCCGACTCAAGCAGGCAGAAGTATGGACAGAGCCGATGTCATCAATGCGATACGCTCTCATTTATGTGATATTGGCGAGTACCATATACAGAAACGGGTGCGAGAATTAGAAGTTCAGTTTGCACACAGCAGTGTCGTCTTCGTGGTAGAGATAGATGTACTAATCAACTTCTCACGGGTACGGTGAGCAAGTGGAGTTTGTGGTGGCTGTTGCAGCGGAGGACAGAGCAGACATGGGAATGCCCAATGTACCATGACATCGATCGCATAACAAAACATAACAAGGAAGCTAAAGATGAGTATCATCAAGTGCTACAATTATTCTATATTTTTCTATGGTTCAGAAAGGTGGACAATGACCAAGCATTTGAAAGACAGAATTAACGCATTTGAGATTGTGGATATACAGAGTTATATGTTGTATTTCATGAAAAGAAAAACATAGAAGTTCTAGACAAAAACGAGAATGAAGAAATAATTACCACAGGAAATATAAATCTACAAATACAATATTTCGTATACATAAAGAAACATGGCACATTGATTAAAAGAACATTATTAAAGGGGAAGGTTGAAGGGTAGCGAGCATGAGGAAGACCGAGACAGAAGAGGGAGACATCAAGAGATGAAAAATTACAACCTGGCAGAGTACAGCGCAAGTCAAGAGGCCGATGATGTTGGGGATCCAATGTAGCCAACCTTCTATACAGAGACGTTAACTGATTATATCTTGCCTTTTATAAAGAGAAGGAAAGAACAAGTAGGTTATATAAAAGGAAGATCATGCATAAATCACATTTTTACATTACGTCAAAATATTGAACAAAGTAATGAATAAAAAAAAGTACCATATATATGATTTTTATTGTCTTTGAAAATAAATGTGATAACCTGCACGGGGAATCTCTATGAAAGATAATCCGTAATTATAGAATACCAACAAAAAGATTTGATGTAATAAAAAAGCGTTATATGCCAACTTTGAGTATCAAATAGTTTGCAGTAGCCATTTAACAGTGCTTCAATGTCAGTACGGTAGTTAAAAAGAGGTGCATGTTGCATTCTTTCACCATTCATGTTTAACCTTGTCAGACTGACTGACGAGCTAAGCAATAAAGGGTAACATTCTACTAGACTAGGCATTCGACGGGCATTTACCTCATTGTTGACGGACGGGTTGTGCACACGATATTTGTCTTTTCATCAGATAACCGATATGAGAATGCTTAAACGAAATAGATACAGTGTCCAGAACAGCACAGACAATATGACTTGAAGTTAATATTACAAAACGAAAATAATGAGAAATAGCCAGAAAATTAGAAAACACAATTGCATTGCAAAATGAAATCATAGAGTAAGTTCAAAATGTGTATGCCTGACAAGAACAATATAATCAGATTTTTATCAGAAACGAACATTGTTGGAAAAATCACTAAAGCAAGTTCAATTTTCACCTTGCTCAACAACATCTTACAAGCCACAAGGTTAAATCTATGTCAACGACATCATGTGGTAACCATGTAATAAAGAAATGAGAAGCATTATCTGCAACAAGTCCTTGTCAATCCCGATCAGAATGCGAGTTATTCAATGCTACATAGAACCAATACTGACATACGGATGTGAGTCATGGACAATGAACACACCGATCGAAAAATCTCTGAGGGCCACAAAAATGTGGTTTTACAGAAGAATGATGAGAATCCCATGAACTGCTTAAATGACTTATGTTGAGGTGTTGAATGAGATCAAGACACAGAGAAAGCTTATCATCAATATAAGAAAGAGACAGTCATCATTTTCGGGCATGTGATGAGGAAGGGAGATTTAGAACACATTGTGACAACCGGTAAAATCGAGGGTAGACGAGACAGAGGTAGACAGAGAGATAAAATTTTAGATAGCCTAACTTCATGGCATATGAAGAGCGTCAACATCTGAGTTGATAGCAAACACCAATGACAGAGATTTGTGGAGATCCATGGTCGCATACGCCAGCTGGCACGGCACCTGATGATGATGATGTGTGTGTATGATATTTTGGTCTCCATAAAGACTTCGGCATATGATACTTTGTTCTACTGGTGGATTCTGAGTGATGTGGGTAGACATCTCACGTGGAAGTGATTGAATGTGTTGGCATATCAGCTATACAGTGTCGTTCAAGTCTCATTGGTGTATATCAGTACAATGAGCATGATATACATTTAACTTCAAAAGTCGTGATAGCGTCCCAGCCTCAATTGGGTACAAAGAAAACACTGGGACGTAAAGGCGGCCCGCGTGTTGTTGAACACGAGACGTCATGTTCCGATGATCTATGAAAAATACGGGTCTAACCAGAGCCAACTATAAACTATAAACTATAGCCAACTATAAGCCGGGCTATAGCCTGGCTGTGGTCTAACACCGTATTCCCACACCTAATGATATGAAAAAGGATTCTTTACTTTTTTAAAACTTTTAATTTCGTGAAAATCCTTACTATCTTCTGGTCGCACGTATTGCCACGAAGTCTTCCAAATGCAGTAGTGGGTTTGAAAATTTTCTTGTTTGCCTCACAGTCGATGTTAACTGCCGCCGTGGAGAATGTACAGTCAAGATATGTGAAGATGTCGACTTACAGGAGACTCTTTTTTCTTAACGTTGATATCTGGATCGTGAAACTGATCTCTATGGGTAGGCTGAAGCATAACCTCAGTTTGCTTGGTGTTTATAGTGAGATCAACCATATCACGAGATTTTAAAGACCTACCACTGTTGGTATGCATATATGCTTCAAAACCAGCGGTGAGAACACAATCATCAACAAATAGTACGTTAGAGATGTTTCCGTTGGTTGCTAGTTGCTCAACTAAAAGTTACGAAATCTCCGCATGTACCTTCGCTGCAAGCTCATGCGACAGAAATGTCAAGGAAGCCATTGGTGCATTTAGTATGACAACAAGTAAAAGGACAATGGAAGTACTGGCGGTGACTAAGACACTGCGCTGGCTGGAGTCACAAAACTACACTTATGCGTGCATTCTGATCGATTCAATGAGTATGATCCGAAAGATGAAGGCTGGTTCGGTGCGTATACAATGGTCTGAATCACTACAAGCGTCAACAATTCACAGAATTACATTCATCTTCGTTCCAGGGCACATGGGAGGTATCGTTGGCAATGAGAGAGCAGACAGGTTGGCCATCATATCAGGAGGTCAGCTAGTAGATTAAGCTGACAAGTGGCCGCAAAGAGGATTTTCATTTAAACCAATCCACGTCAACTGCTAGATTTCAAGAGCTAGTACTGGAGTGACCAGAAAACAACATCACAACAGGTAGTTGTGATGAGTAGGTTCATCAATCAACATCCAACTGGAACAGTTTGTCGCTGAACAATGTTGGACTTATTGCCAAGGAGATCGGAGCACCTATGGACATGTCCGAGCGCAAATAAAGATATTTCAAACTTAAACTGGTTACTGGACAGAGTTACTCAGTCTTCCCAACAGAGGTATGCAAACTGATGGTTCCTGTGGCTTGTTGGTTAAACACACTCCTCACTAATGTTATACATTTCTGGCGCCCTATTTTATTTAGGATTTAACGTTAATTAAAATTTCAAGAAAAAAACGTATTTCTGAATAACAAAATGTTTCATTTATTTCGTGGCAAACCCACGAATACGATTTTCTATCTGTTGCTGGCTTGTTTTCTTTTGTAACCATTCTACGGCCCTCTATTAATTGTTTAATTTAGGTTTTGTGTGGGGGTGGGGGGTATATGTGGTGTGGAGGTAAGGTTCTCTCAATCCAACAGTATTTGGTTCGTTCCCCGCGTGGAGCGATCGGATATTTTCCATCGATTTCTGATCCGAATGTAGGTGAAATCGAGTCCCTAGTCCTACCGGAGAAGGACGATAAAATTTAGGCTCCCCTATTCAAGTTGATCGTAAAATAACCCTTGCCATTTGTACATCGATAAGAGTAGACTGAAAAAGTCGCTGGGGACTGCCTAGAGTAGTTGATAGTAGCTCGGCCTGCTAGCTGCGAGACGCCTCATAGCTCGGGTTCGAACCTACTGTCCGGCATTTGTTCGAGTCCCTGGTCTTACTCAGGACGATAACGTGAGTACCTCTGAAGTCGGAGGAAATCTGCCTGTATGGCGAGGGAATACTAATTACGAGTACATTGAGCACACGGCTGCCAGTGTAAATTAATTTACAATGTGCACGCTGCTGCCATTGTCAGAAATTGGAAAAACAGATTTTCACGCAAAAATCAGTTTCAGAGATGGAACTTCGTCTGAGTTAAAAGCGGACGAAAAAAAAAAAAGTCGCTGTCCTGGTAAAAGTAATTATAACAATATTAAAGTAAAAATGCGTACAAAAATTTCACCATCTTCAAAATCGCATCGAACACTCACCGGTGCTGCGGAGTTCGTGCACTGTCGTTGAGATATTCATGTCTAAAAGAGAGACTGGAGTACACACGACTGGTCATTGAAGTGCAATAATTATGGTCCTATCAATCAATCAAATATAATTACCACAATTCTGTAGCGAAAACGCCATAACATTTTTACAAATTCGGCTACAATAAATTTTCTCACCAGCAGAGAATACAACATATTAACAGAGCACAATTGTGGCACGTGATGCCGACCGACATCACTTGTCAGTGCTTGTCACTGCGATTAGAGTAATAATGACAACCCTGACCCGATAGAGAGCATACGCACTAGAAGGTTACAAAAATAACTAGGTTAAAGTTTTAGCTTTATATGTATAATATATTCTTACAGATGAGTTTATACAAACTGGGTCATGTACTCAAGATAAACATAGTGCCTAGTGGTGGTTTTTAATTATCTAATGGATATGATGAAACATTGTTCAGAAATTATTACAGACAAGTCATTATGATGTCACCCATCCCTCCGAAGATATAACACCTCACCAACCCCGTCCGATGACGTAGCTGATATTCGATCGTTACATATGTTAAACCACAGCCAACTCTAGATAACTTTATAGTTGGCTCTGGTTAAACGTACCAAAAATGAGATAATGGACCGTTGATCACATGGTCATACCTTGCTTACTTTAACCCAGGAAGGTGCGGTTTACTTTCTCAGTATGCTGCAAGTCTTCGAAATGCCCCCTCTAAATGTTTTTCTTTAAAATAACTCTCAATTGTGATTTTAATTTCGCTGCTTGTGCCACTCCTTCAGGTTCCGCCTGATGCTGCGCCTCCTGTATGATAGACGGCACGGCTCTGCGTTAACCCTTCCCATACCATGAATATTACTGACTTATAACTGTAATTGTTTTGAACCATCTAAATTTCGTTACACTGTTTCGTGTTTCACTGGGTGTAGTAAGTATTTCATTAATGTATAAACACAGTTCGATGACGAGTACAATAATATTCATTTTAAATCATTTTTAAAAACATGGAAAGGGAGAAATGAAGTGAAAATACGCGAGAAGTGCACAAATTGCAGGTTCAACAAATGTATTATTGATGATTATGTATTGTTATATGCTTAATATTGTTGACCTCTTATTGCTATACTACAGTTTGAATGTATAAAATAAATGTTCCACTCAAATATTTTAGAAGAAAAAAATATAATCATACAGTTGAAGCACAAGAAAATAAAATGATCACTAAATATTTACACAAAAATTCAAATAGGTTGGTGTCGCAGGAACTCAATTAAACTATGAAACACCAATTGGGACAGATTTTTAAATTATTATTTATTATGATTAGATTTGTCTCTTTGGATTCGCCGATATCGAAGTTGATAACACGATGTGCTAGTGACTACATGCCGTAAAAATTATGGGGTACAAGGCCAGCTTGTGCCAACAATTTTCGGTTTGCAACCGGTACGGGGTTGAATTACATGAAACCCTGATCCTTTCAAGTAGTAGCATGTCCTTTGCGGAACGTCGCTTTCATCACAGCCAGCTCTCTGTCTCTTGTAAGTTCTCCGGCCTCTTCTGGCGTCATGTTCAAGGTTTCTTTGATGTCCTGCTGCCACCTCCCTCTGTCTTGGTCCTCCCCTGCCTCGTTTTTCAGGAACCATGCATTCCATTACCCTGATCCTTTACGTGAGATATAACTTACACTCGAAGACAGAGTAAGGCTCGTCTGAATAATGAAGGACACTTGTGATAAAGGAAGCAAATATTCCATTCAGAAGCGCCAATTATGCGCCATGGTTACGCCTGAATTCATATAACGGACGTACAAAAAAGGCATGCGTACAACCACCGGATGCTTACAAATACTCCAATTTGGAAATGGAAGTTGAGGTCGTTAGTGCTGTCCTAAAATGGTATTATGATACTTTCCTTTTCCGGTACAATTATGTTGTCCTACTCTCACTTCATGTTTCAGAAGGTTCAAAACGGCAGATTGAGGCGGTTGTCATTTATCGAGCTTCCAACCTCGGAGAACTTGGATAGATTTACAATCCTAAACATGCGGATGCAATGAGAGAGCTAGCATGCTCGCATAAACAACAAAGATCGTCGAGGAGTTGAAGATGAATAGGGGAAGGCTTCCTGCAGTTGCTCAGCAATCGCCTGTTTGATGACGCTGAAATTCTTGGATGCACAAGATATACAGCAGTACGAGCCATGCGATGTTAACTTGACTATCCAACTATTGATGTCAGAAAGCAGCCGAGCAAATGCATATCTACATATCAGCATTATCAAAAGGCATTACCAAATAAGTAGGGATAAAGGGTGACAGAATTAAACATGGAAAGTTATGGTTGGGTAGAGCAGAGAACGTCATTCAACTTTTGCGCTAAGGGGATATAGAGTCTGGTGAAGAATTGATAAAGGTGCTGGTAAACTCACGAACCGTCTACTCCACCTGGAGTAGTATGGCGTAGGTTTTGTAACCAATAAATTTGCTGTTTATTCTAGCAAAATATAAAACGTATTTTTTTAAGTTAATATTTAGCAGTGAACTATTTATTCTACCATCCACCATCAATAATGAAGACATTGAGAACACCACATATTTTGAATATATTGGCTCTATAATTACCAACAATGGAGAGTGTACGAAAGAAGTTAGAAGAAGACTAGCCATGAACTTTCAGATGCTGCTGAGCATGAGGAAATTATGGCACGACACAAACAAAGAAACAAAAGTAAGACTTCTGAGAACATGCATATTCCCCGTGGCAACATATGGATGCGAATCGTGGACCATAACACAAACATTAAAAAACGAAATTGAAGCTTTTGAAACAAGGTGCTATAGAAAAGTTCTTAGAACATCCTGGACAAAGAAGAAACAAATACATCATACAAGTCCTGCTAATCAAGAGCATTGGCTCATAAATAACATCATGTCCCAGGAGATTAAATATTTTGGCCGCATTAGACACCACAGCGGTTTGGAGAGAAAGGTAATGGATGACATGGTTCCTGGAGTACGAGGCAGGGACGACCAAGACAGAGGTGGCAGCAGGACATCAAAGATGCATTGAACTTGCTGGAGGAGGCCGGGGAACTTGCAAGAGACAAGAGCTATTCAGGCTGAATGTGATGAATGCGACGTTCCGCAAAGGACATGCTACTACTTGATCTCCGATAGTAAATCTAGATATGTATTTTGAATGTGACGCAATTTTTCTCTGTGGAAGATAAATATTACATCACATTTTAAAGTCGTCTAGGTTTTTGAAGATAGTGAACAAGTCATCCACTTCAAATTGTCACTTGTCCCCAGGCAGACAACTTTCATTGGTTCAATAATGAACACGTCAACGCTCTCGTAATGTGTAATGTACGTGTCGTTACATCTCTGGTTGTTGCTGCTTTCTTAAACAGAAGATCTCGCATGCACACACACTGTCTATCTGCATGTATGTAGTGAAGTGGGCGTGATATTTCAACTGACGTAACGGCAAAGCCACACTGACCGCAAGCGCTGCAGGTGACACTTTGTAATCACGAAAAGTAAGTGACAACTTGGATTATCTATTTTCTGTGTAAGTCATTCGAGCTTTAAGGTAAACAAAATAGTGTTATCCTACCGAGTTATGAAAGAAACTGAAAATCAACTTCGTTGGTGTTCAGAACTTAATTATCAATTGATCAGATTTATTGATGTAATATTATTGGAAATTGAAAGTCAGTTTGGGTGAGTCAGCACCAGTATTTAAGTTAACTCCACACTCCACTGTGATTTTGATTACATCACTCACGTGTCGGAGATACTGCCGACTTCTTTGAAATAGCGGTCAAATAATTAGGTGGGGCCAACTTATAGGAGCTTTGACTACTTTGAGTTAGTAACAGTTCAGCGAGTTAAGGAATGACACATATGAATCACATGACATGATATTTAATCATAATATTGAATGATAGGCAACTTACTTAGACTTACTAAATTTATTACTTGTAACCAGCTGTACAAACTTCAAAACTCACCGGAAAGAAAAGTAAACAGCGATATTCTTTTGAGCTTATGTCCTACTGAGAATATCCTACTGAGACACTTAAGAAGAAGGAAAATTATTGAACACAGAAAATCATGAAGGCCATTTGAAATTGCGATGCTGAACAAAATCTGGAAAGCCAAAGGATTTAAGCCTAAAATAAAATATATAGAAGCAATGTCCTAGGAGTGTTAAATGCAGTATTGAGTGGCGGAAAAGGACTCACAACAATACACAAGCTGGAGACATTCCAAAATAAATTTTTAAGAAGAACCTTGCAAATTTTCTGGTCAAATACGATAGCAAGTGAAGAGCTTTTAAAATAAACAATCTGCATCATTGGAGACCATAATTAAAAGACACAGATGTAGCCTGTAGGTCGATTGGACATGTCGTATGCCATTTGATTAGGGATATTTGCTAGGACAGTCCTCCAATGGACAGCAGATGGGGGAAAACTGATGGATGTTTTAAGGAAACGTGAAAAAGAACTGTGGAGAGAGAGTTGAAAGATTGTGGCCTGATGAGGTAAACAATTGGTAGAAAGGCGGCAAAACTGAAACAATATTAATCTCTTATAGAAGCCTTATGTGTCAAACAAGACTTGAAGAGGATATAGATAGATAGATTGCTGCATGATGGTGTTGTGGTCAACATTACTTTTGCTGCTATTACTTCCAAGTGTTTCTCTGATTCCCATTTAAGGATAAGCTGGCCTGAGAGTCTCACTCTTATTTTAGAATTTGATCTTAGGACCATATGACATGTCTACATAGTGAATGCACTGCTATTGTGGCTTTCTAATATTACTCAAGTCATATTAATTGTGTTCCATTGTTGTTTTGCTACCTTTAAACCCCATAGATTGTGTAATTGAAAAAAAAATTGCTAATTGCAGCATTTTATTAAATTGACAACACTTGTTACTACAAATTGTCCATACTGAGTAGCTTACACTAAGTGTGATTTTTATGGAGTAAAATAAAATTTAGAAAGCACCTGTGTGGTGCCAAGGCTAGCAAGAGAAGCAAAGAATCGCCTGAGTGGTTACCGGGCCCAAATTTGGGGTGTAAAGAATAGAACCACTGTTACCTGTCATGCATGTCGTAAGAGGCGACTAAGGAGGTTTGGATGAAATCGGATGCACATGTCCTAAACGTGTAGAAGTCTATGCATTTAGGGGCCTACCAAACCAATGTGCAACATATACACGTTCTTGGGAAAGATCAAACATATCACAAAGAGTGATTAAAATTGGTCGTATAGAACGAACGCAAAGAAGAAGAAGGAGAAGAAGCAAAGAATAGTAACACTGTAACCTACAAGGCATGTCGTAACAGGCGACTGAGGTATGAGCCTAGGGATGCTACCCTAGTAAATAAAAAGCATTGCAGAAATCGGATTGCTGGCCTACTTGTAGGCGCATAACTGGCACAATCGCACTTAGGCTTAGATCACATACAAATCACAAAGAGTGGTTACAAGTGGTCGATGTGGAGCGTTCAAAGAAGAAGAAATTTGAAAGTAGAAGCTACAAGAACTGTCATAACTGATTGAACATTATCATGATAACTACACACATGAAGTGTACTGCAATGCAGGCAACAAATTCTGCACAATTATTTAGTTATTTAACACATATATTTGACCCATTTACACACAAAGTATCAGATATATAGTCCAAAGTTCTTTGGAAATAGATAAGGTCTTAACATACAAGTGAAAAAAGCCATGTCGGTTTATCTTACTGACAATGCTATTTCTGTAGTTATGATTGATTATAATAGAATATTACTTTGATTCTAAGACATCATCGATTACAAGACTCACAAAATAATTTCACCATCACCAGAAAAACACTTTGATTCTAAGACATCATCGATTGCAAGACTCACCACATAATTTCACCACCATCAACAGAAAAAAACCACTTTGATTCTAAGACACCATCGATTACAAGACTTGCCACACAATTTCAGCACCATCAATAGAAAAAAACACTTTGATTCTAAGACACCATCGATTAACAAGACTCACAAAATAATTTCAGCACCATAGAAAAACACTTTGATTCTAAGGAATGATAAAATTAACTTATATCTAACAAATATTTTTCTTATAATAATCAATTTAGTATTAACCCTGCCCGTGTGGTGCCAGTGGCCACAAGGGAAGCAAAAATTAGTGCCACTGTGACCTACAAGGCATGTCGTAAGAAGCAACTGATATAGGACCTAGGTAAGCTACCTAGTAAATAAAAACATTGCAGACATCGGATGTACTAGCCTTCTTGTAGGCGCATAACTAGCATAATGTAGAATCGCTCAGGCTCAGATCACATACAAATCACACAGAGTGGTTAACAAGTGGTCGATATGGAATGTTCGAAGAAGAAATATTAACCCATTGAACCCTGGCCACATGTACTCTAAAACCCCTTCTCCTGAGCAAAAACAGCACATGTCAGTGATATTTAAAACATGATAAGTGAGCACAATTAAGTGCTCTATAATTTGTTCTTCACTTACCCCATCATCTTCGTTATTCCTGCTTATTATATATTTATTATATTATATTATATATATTCAGAAAACTAAACTGTTTTAAATTTACTTAATATATTACGTGGGTCATGCACCTGAATACTCCAGGTAATGTAGCTTGTTCTCCAGATTGAACATATATGGCTTGAATATCAATCGATCCTGCATCCTTCGGATCCATTTAGTAAGAAAATCTAATTTTAGATCAGCTGTATTTTGTTTCCCACATTTATTGTCTCTTGTCATGCTGGTACAAAATGTTGAACCCCTCTTTCCTGGTAGATATTTTTTTTAATTTCCTGTAGCTTTTTCAGACGTTAGAGTATGAAATCAATTCACTTTACATTTCTAGACCATAATGTGCATGAGGTAGGAGGGCCAGTTCCTTTCCTCATATGTGGAATTGAACCCACAACCCTCTTGTGTTCGAGTCAAAAAGCCTTATGCTAATCCATCCCACTTCCTGGTAGATAACTTTTCCATAATTGTCTTCTTCATGCTGTTTTTAATATGACCAAAGTACTTGCTTTTTTTTTTAAACGGCTAGGGCTTCTTGACATAAGGTAGTTTATATTACTTTCCTTCTGGACAGTGAGAATACTAGTCGATGGTCACAGACATGTATCTACAATTGAGAACATCTGTCTACTATCATAGAATGGAGACTATTACCAACAACAATCTGTTGGCTGCTCTCACACTACAACTATCACCTGCTTCCGTACTTTCATGTCACCGTGATAAGATAATGGGGGGTGACCTTACACAGGTAGCCAAACCAAATTTTAAAAAAAAGCATGCAAAAACCAGATGTGTTGATGGCACCAAATGAAACTAAATGGTACAATGTACTCACTCTATGCCACAAATCACATACTAACCACATAGGGGTTTAACGAATGGCTAGTATAGACTGAACCAAGCAGAAGAAGACAAAGATTGGACGCTGTAGTTCTTTTTTCTTTCTCATAATGAGTACATGAACCATACAGAGCATATATTTGAAATTACATTTTTGTTTCAGAATGGCCACATCAGACAGTGCAGAGATGGAAGTTAGTAAAAATGAAAGCACAGTTGACCCAGACGTACACGTACGTGCCATTCAAGAAAAAGAAAGGACACCTACATTGTGGAAGCGTCTACATAACCAGGAATACAGAAGTAAAGTAATGCACACAATGTATCTAGGAATGACATTCATTTCATTGGTAAGTTTTTGACTGCTGAATTTCTTCTTTATGTGGCATGTCCTTTGCGGAACGTCACTCATTACATCTCACCTTACTTCTGATGTATGGCAGGGGACACTGATAATAAGGAAAGCAAGCCATCACGCAAAATTAAAAGAGCCATACAAGCCTCCCTGACTACGCCTGAATTCATAGTGGGCGAACTCAGCAGAAGAAGACATCTGACCTGAAACAAACTTGATCTCTAGTCCTCTCACCTTCTCTATTGTCGTGCTCAATGTGTCTTTAATGTTCTGTTGTCACCAGTGGCTTGGTTGTCACCTGCATTTTTTCCAGGAACTATGACCTTCATCACTGCTCTCTCCGCCCGAGTGGTTACCGGGCCCAAATTTGGGGTGTAAAGAATAGAACCACTATTACCTGCCACGCATGTCGAAGAGGCGACTAAGGAGGTTTGGTTAAAATCGGATGCACGTGTCCGCTAGGGAATGCTAATCCAAACAAATGCTTGCAGAAAACGGATGCACCAGGCCGTAAGGCGCATAACATGGTGCAACGACCCTCACAATGAGGAATGGTATAACGGATTCTACGGTGGCCAATCTGCCTCTGAGATTTAGCCACGCAGTAAGAATGTCAGACCTACCATCACAAGGGTGGCTATAACTTACTGTGGGAAGAGGTCAGCACAAACGGGAAGCAGAAATCATAGGAATTATATCCTACAAAACTGCCCCCAGTATGCAGACTTGAGAAGAAAGAGGTGGCCCACTGACACCAGCGCCCAAGACAAACTGTATGGTGTTGCTGATAATCTGAGGCAGACGGCTGCCTTTATTAGAGAATCCGAAATCCCAATCTAGTGAGAACGCAGAAGAAGAATTACTGCTCTCTCTAAATCACTGTGATGTTAAATGTGACTAAAATATTTCAGTTTCCAATACTGTTCAAAGATGATGAATTGACTTCATTGCTCCAGGTTTCCCTATATGGCTCAGTCCATCTCTGCAGAAATAGCACACCACCTGTTAAGAGTATTGCACAAAGCTTGAACTCTGTTGCTCCAGCAACAATCCTAGAGATCTCCAGGAAAAAATGCATTCTCAAACAGAACAGAGCTGTCCGTATGACCTTCAAAACACAAGACGATCAGTTTAGTCACTGTGATATGATATTGCTTGTACGGCAATGATCCTCTATGTTGAAGTCTTGTAAGATGGCTATAATTTTCATCTTACTCTAAAGATTTTTTATAAACAAATTTCAGCTGAATCTACTTATCTTATCTTAACCACATTTGCCATGAGCGTCGTAGGAGATTTAGTTTCTATCTTGTGCCAGGTGTGTTGCGCTTGATGTTGCCAGTCCATGCTTTCTGAGGACTCTGGGATGTTATCTATCCATCGTGTTTTTGGCCTGTTTCATGCTCTGCGCCTGAGTGTCGATTATTTAATAGCTGAATTTACTAAAATTATAATTATTTTTTAAATACTTTCTTGTTATATCATTTCATGAGTGTGAGAACGATAATAGTTTTAGATCTGTGTAATCTTCTCTTCTTCTTGCTCACTAGATTGTGATTTCGATTCTTTATAAGGCACCTGCCTCAATTATCGATCCATACAGTTTGTCTTGACTATGTAGTGTACTCTTTCTTCTCAAGTTTGCATATGCAGTTCCAGGATATAATTCCAGATTTCTGCTTCCCTTCTGTGATCTTCGCAGTAGTTTGTCCCCCTCGTGATGTAGTTCTGACATCCCTTACGGTGGCTAAATCTCCGAGTAGATTGCAAGTGAATGTATCCCATTCCTCATGAGTCACATGTATGGCCTACGTGAGTGTATCCGTTTTCAAGCATTTGTTTCGGTTACATTCTAGGATACATGCATCATTCATCCAGACTCCTATGCTCTTACGACATGCGTGGCAGGTAACAGGTTCTATCTACACCCCACATTTGGGCCGTAACCACTGGGCGGATCTGTGTAATCTCAGCTTCTGTATTTGAAATTTTAGAGTTCCATTTTTATTTATATTTTTATAAGTTTCTATATATTATTTTACAATTGTAGATAACCAATAATTGAATTTCATGTATAAACTACATTAGATCTACTGTAGGTCGACTTAGATCCAGTTTTAAAACCCTTTAGATCTACTTCTTTTTGTTATAATGAAGTGATGTTACTACAAAAGGCTCCGTAGTCAGTCAAAAGCATAAGACGTATCATATGGTATAATCATCATATATAAACATGATACTATGGTTTCTTGTGCGTCTTTGGCCTAGTATCACCAACATCAGCACCTTTTCAGAGGGAGAGAGGGCTCATCCCTAAACTCAGGCTACAGCGGATATGGCATGTCGGCAACTGTCAGCGGTGAAACATCGGCTGTCTTCCAACTCCAACATGGTCATCCATGAAAAACAAAATTAACACAATGAACATACATATCACGCATGCAGAATTTGAAAACATGAACCAGCACAAAACACAGGATGGTATAGTCCAATCTCACCATCAAATGCAGTTTAACTCAGCTTCTCACAGTCATGTTGAAACTGAAAGTCCTCATTAGGTTTATTTATAACAAAGACACTACAAATTATAACAAATTACTTCAACTTTTGATCAAAGACATAAGTAAACAATATTGAAAATAAATAAAATAGCATTTTGTGCCAGACTTACTAAGCTCTAACTTGTTTTGAATGATGGTAGCCTGACATGATAAACGTCCAGACCCAAGGATATTGTATCATGGACTTGGCATTCATCTCTAATGCTGATGCTATCTTTGATTACTAGAATGTTCTAGGTGTACAGAAAAGTAATCATTTGCACTGTTCTTTTTCTTGCATTCACCCGCTATGAATTCAGGCGTAGACGGCCTGGTATGACGCATCTGACTGATTTGTTATGTGAAGGCCTGCTTTTCCTATTATCAGTGTTCCCTGCCATACAAGCTCCAACTTCAGAGATTCAATTTGTACTGTGTTATATCCCTTCCTGAAGAATAAGCTTCACATTGCATGGAACCTGTACCTCTTGTCCATTACAAGATCGGAGATAGAAGGCAAATGCTGTTCAAACATGTCTTGTAGAAAAGGATGTGTCTGACAGAAAGGCACAGCCTCTAAAACAGTGACATTCTTCTTCTTCGAATGCTCCATATCGACCACTTGTTAACCACCTTTGTGATTTGTTTGTGATCTGAGCCGAAGAGCGATTGTACATTGTGCCAGTTATGCATCTACAAGTAGGCCAGCACATCCGATTTCTGCGATGCTTTTTATTTACTAGGGTAGCTTCCTAGGTCCTACATCAGTCGCCTCTGCAACATGCTTTATAGGTTGCAATGGTACTAAATGTGGCCACGGCACCACACAGGCGAAACAGTGACATAACAAAGTACTTTTCAGGAAAAATAAAAAAAACATTATGCACATGAAATCTGGTTTAGTTGTAAGTTTTGTTAACACTATAAAATTGGTATTCTCAGGGTCTGGTTGTTGGTCAAATGGGGCCAACTTTCTTAGATCTTCAGCTCATTACTGGCACAGATTTAGAGAAGGCATCTGCCTTCTTCACTGGTGGTTCCATTGGCTACTTATCTGGTTCTGTTATAGCTGGAGCAATTTACAGTAAAGTAAGTTTTTATTTAATTTTAAGATTATTAGTGTACTTCACATTTACTTGTTGAAAGGTTTAGGAAATGGACCAGCGAACTTGAGTAAATGGAGCACCCATGTGTTGCTGGGCCAACAAGGGGAGCAAAGAATAGTAACACTGTGAACTACAAGGCATGTCGTAAGAGCTGACTGAGGTAGGGGCTAGGAAGCTACCTTAATACATAAAAGCATCCCCAGAAATCAGATGTCTACTTGTAGGTGCATAACTGACACAACATACAATTGCTCTTAGGCTCAGATCACATACAAATAACAAAGAGTGGTTTAACAAGGGGTCGATATGGAGCTTTAGAAGAAGAAAAAGAAGAGTAAATGGAGAATGGATAGTTATGCATAGAGAAATAAAATGGATTTCAACAATGATCAAATGCTATGCAATCTTGGACCTCCATATCTTTCCGACACTAATGCTGCTGTTTATTTGCTTCAATACCATCATGTTTAAGCTGTCCAGTATCTTTTATCTGTGTCATTCATCTCAAGATTTTCCATCTTTTATCTCTTGTTCACATAAATTTTACCTGTTGTCTTTAATGCTTTTCTTATCAGATGTTCCAAGTAAAGACTGCTTGATTCTTATGCAATCGCCCAAACCAAGTCATATATGCGGGTAAGAGACATCCACTGCACAAGGGCACGAGAATCAAGCATGGCATGGCGTGGAGGGCACAGGCTGAGAGAACAATTGGCCAGGTGACCACGGCTGCGACCCTACCAAAAAGGGAAGAATGGATCCCAGCAGATGGTAGTATGATCAACTATCTCAACGTTATCATTACTCTTGGAAGAGAATGTAGAGATTGGGGCAACATAAAGGCTGATCTCGCAGTTAAGCAGCTGATAGAAGATAATGCAAATCATGATGATGGTGTTGTATATACCGATGGGTCGGTTCATCGTTGTGAGAAATCATGTTGGGGTTTCTTGGCCATTGTCCATGGTAGGGTTGTTGCAGTGCGAAGTGGAGTGTACAGTATAACTACTTCTAGTATGATGATGGAAGTTGAGGCCGTTACTGCTGCCCTTCATTGGCTCTCTGGGACTTCATTTACTGGTGCCGTTGTTGTATCTGACTCTCAGTCGATGCTTCACAAGATCCAGAAGGGCAGGTTTCAGTATGAGTGGATGTAGTCTATTGAAGTTTCTAACCTCCAGTGGCTTACGTGGATATACTGTCCTGAGCATGCGGGGTTTACGGTAATGAGAGAGCGGACAGGCTAGCATCAACAGCACGATTGTTGGGGAGTTGAAGATGGATAAGGCGGATGTTCTTCGGTCTCTTCGCGACTTTCTGTTGAATGAGGACACTAAAATAGATCCAGCGATTTAGGCAGTTTGGAGTTGCCGTTGTACTAGTAGAACTGGGGTGCCTGAGGGGCAGAGTTAGGAGTGTGTTTAATCAGCGAGCCACAGGAACCATCAGCATGCATACTCTTCTATATCTGTTGGGGAACACTGAGCACCTATGGGTCTGCCCAGAGTGCAATGACATTAGTTTTGTTACCAATAACCAATCCATGTCCATTGAGTTATCCATATGTATTTTATTAGTAGTTGCATGTTCATGTCCATTGGGTTATCCATATGTATCAATTTCTCCCCATCAATAATGACTGATACATTTCTGGGGCATTTTTTTTAGTTTACTCTCTAGACTAGACAGTTGCTGTCCTCTACTGACAAGATCTGTCTTCCTAGGTTTGTCTGGAGTCTTCCTTCTCTTAGGGGATGTCTCTGTCTTCTGCCATCAGGTTCACCAACCCAAGCTTTTTTAGCAGGGTGGCTCCTGGGCACTCTAGTGTAATCCACATTGTCTCTGGAAGAGTGTCAAAGAAGTAGGAAATAAGACCCACAAATAGTGTCCTCCTGAAGGGAGAGATGACAACAATTTAATCCAAAACTGGAAAGTGAGTTGATTGCAGCCAGAGCATTTTCCACTCACTGGTGGGTTCTGCACTGTTATCTTATGGGGTCTCACACTGCTCTCTTTTCTTTATTCTGGTCTTTCACTTTCAGTCTATCCAGCTTGGGTTTAACCTGCCAGAGTTAAACATCCGCTGGCATTCATTCCAGGTTATGCCAGCAGATGTTTAACTCTGGCAGATTACAAAGGAACATAAATTCCCCGACCGTGACATGGTAAGCTAGTGCAGAGGAGATAGTTGCACTAAGATGACTAAAGAAGAAGATGAGTTAATATTCTTTTATTTCTTCCTCATTTATTGCACAAGCTAAATATGCTTTGTTGCATAAACTTTTCATAAATATAACTTTCTTGGATTCTAAACCTTACAACATCATAATACTTTTTTTTTCAGGTAAACAAAAATGGTCTCATGTTTGTTGGAACATTTGCATTAGGAATAGTGTCAACCGTGACTGCTTATTGTAAACCTTATGGTTTGATGATTTTTATCAGATGTATCGGTGGGATTACTGCTGGCTTTGTTGATACAGGTGAGATTAGTAGATTTGATTATATATTTTAGTGACAGTATGTCATCAAATGTACATAACCTTTCTTCTTCAATGATCTAGTGCTCTTGGATTTGCCCTTCAAATCAATGCTATATAGTGGTACAGAATCTCTCAAACTGTCAGCCAATATTCAGTATATATCTGTATGCTTATGCATTGTCTACCACTCAGGTGCACATTTAAAAAATAATGTTGAGTTATTGAGAGCCCGTAGCGTAGTTGTTAGTGAACTCGCTTCGCAAGGCTGGTGGTCTGGGTTCAGCTCCGCAATGCGCGTGGAATTTTTCCCGACCGCGACGGCTCTCAGGTCGCCAATGTAGACTGTAGCGATTGTTTAGAATATGAGACAAAAATATAGACAGTCTTGGTAACAATCTGCCTATTTTTTCTTTTCTCTAATCCTGTTTTGCCTTACGGCGTCAGGGTAAAAAGAGATTTCTAAAATAGGGTTTGTGAACACTTCATCAACAGTGTTTTTCACTGCCTCTGAGGTTCACCTTTTGCGTGGCCTGTCTTTTGCTTTGTATCCACTGTATCAGAGTAGCATTGCTCTTTGAGGTGCACTGTCTGTTGGTAATCTGCTTATGTAGCCGAACCTTTTAATTTGTTGTTTCTTGATGAAGTTCGGTAGTGATGTTATATCCACTTTTTTCTGGATGTCTTCATTTCTCTCTCGCGCGATCACCACTTAGACTGATGTTCCAGATTTTCACATAAATTCTCTTATTCATGTGGAAATTTGATTCATGCAGCCTTAGCATGGGTGTGCTTCGTCATATCTTTAGCGCCATTTGGAGCTCTGGTGCTTATCCTTCACGGTGTGTTCAATTTTAGCCATCGTTTACTGGGTTTGCTCTCCGTCAGCCATGGGTTGTCCCCAGCCAACCTGCAAGGCAGCAGGTTGCTCTTTTCTTTAGGGTAGCTGCCCTTAGACAACCTTCCCTCCCGGTTGTTGAGTGTCATCTGCCTAGATTACCAGTCTTTTTTTGGACTACTTGGTTTGCCTGCCGTCCAGATTTGTGTGCGGTTTGCTCCGCTAGTATTTGATTGTCCTAATCGAACTACAAGGCAGTAGTAGTTCTCTGCAGGAGAAATGCGGTTATTGTTCTCTGGATGAAGACCCCATCTTCGAGGCTCGCCACCGTTTTGTCCACCTTATGTTTCTTTTGGATGCCCCTTCGTCCATTTCTGCTTGTGCCCTCGTCCGCCGACTGTGCCCGCCCCTTTTCTCTCCTTCACTTGTGCTCACATTGTTCTACTGCTTTCCATAACTGACTCTTGTGATCATCAACTGTTACTCTCCTTCTTTAGTTTATAATTACCTTAAAAATAATTAGCTTAACATTTGTAATTCTAAGTTGAATATATTGACTTCTGTTATATTCTAGCTGGCAATTCAGAGCAGATGCGTATATGGGGAACTGAAGGTCAAAGTCTGATGCAGTTTCTTCATTTTGCATTTGCACTTGGGGGTGTCATATCACCGTTGTACACAGCACCATTCTTGGCACAGAGATCAAATGATGAAGAGACTGCAGCAAGTAGCAATTTTACTGATGCTCTAAATATTAATATTACCAACATTGTTAATGGCAATAATCTTACTATTATATCAATGGGTGATAACAGTACAAATATAACGAGTGACTTGTCTTTAGATCGAGAAACTAGAGTACACATTGCGTTTCTAATCACAGGTATTATTGCAATTATTTCAGGAATACCTTTCCTAGTATTTTTTGTGAATGATTTAATAAAAAGAAGGACTGAGAAGGCTGCAATAGAGGTGAAAATTACCCAAAGAAAGCTACCCATACCAATCTTTCTTCTTCTTCTAGCTTCTCTATGTTTGTTTTATATTTTGTATTGTTGTGTAGAAGACACATTTGCCTCTTTTCTTATGACATTCCTTGTTAGAGAGTATTCATATGTCACAAAGGCCAAAGGTGCCTATATTACTGCTATATACTGGGCGTCTTTTGCAGTGTCCAGATTTTTAATGATATTTCTGTCAAAACTTCTGTCTGCTGTTCATTTGTTGTACTTGTGCTGCACTCTCATGGTTATAGCTTTTACAAGCTTTGTAATTAGTGCAATACCTGGTAATGTTATAGCTCTTACGTTCTTCGCAGCAATGGCAGGACTCAGCATGTCAGGTGTATTTCCTTCTGGATTTTTGTGGACAGAGACAGAGTTGTTGAGAGTGACAGCTCCCATATCCTCTTGCATTCTCATATCTGCTTCAATAGGTACTATGATCAACCCTCTCATCTTAGGTTACCTCATGGAGGAGCTAAGTAATATGTGGTTTTGTTACCTTTTAGTTGGAGAGACCTTAATGGTCTGTGCTGTTTTTATTTTCCTGTTAAATTTTAACAGGTGCTATGTTAATAAGCGTTATGGCTCTTTAAGTTTTAATAATTTAGAGTTAACTGTAAATGCCGAAGAACAAGAATCCAAGCAGCCATTGAGTGCTATGCCTGATGGAAAAAGTGTTGAGAATGGCAAAGTATGAACATGTAGGGTGATTGAGGCAGTTGCCCTGTATAGCAGTGTTTCCCGACCTTGAGATCTGTGGATCCTGATTGCATGCGTAGCTATAGCCCACATTGATAATTACAGTATTTGTTATGCAGAATTTTTAATAACATATTCATAACAAACAACGGCAGATGTATGTATTGCTTACAAATGGGTATGATTTGCACTTAGTTTCATTACGTATTTATATGTTTACATTTATATGTTGTCAATTTCTTTGATGTAACGTTAAGTGTAATGCATAGACCATTCGCTTATCGAATTGGACACAAGAGAGCTGTGGTTTCAGTACCACACTCAACATTCCACATGTGAGGAAAGGAATTGGCCTCCTACCTCCTGTTGTGTACTTTGGGCTACAAATGTAAAGCGACAGGCATTTCATACCCAAAAGTCTGAAAAGGCATTAATAATTGTAGCGTTGTGTGTTCCGGGGTTCAGTCGAGCGTTCTTGTATGTATATTGTGTACTTTAAGGGGCAACAACTTGAAAACAGTTGATGACCACTTCTATAGAGGTTATTTATTCTAAGAGCTATTACTTCTTTAGGTATATTCAGTTACCTTCCTTGACATTCATGTTAACTAAATCCAGTTTTTGGACAATGGTAAAACACCACTATACCTATATAAATTATGTTTAAAATATTTAGTGATGGCATTTGTATGTACTAAAAATAATGTACGCTGAGAGATTTTTCAAATATATGTGATGAGACTTCCATGGCATGCTCAAAACATTCATTATCTTTGGGTGAACTTTTGTAAAACATGTTTGTTAAATTTTATTAGATACAGTCATTATTATAAGTTATTATTTTAATGATTAAGTGGAAAGATTATTATTGAAAATGCTTAAAACAATCATAGTATAATATGTTTCTGTATTGTTAACTGTTGTATTTTAACTTGTTTGCACATAATAATAATAATTCCTCTCGTCCGTAAAATGCTACATAGGGCCTGCAAGTAATTTCTCCATACCACTCTATCCTGGGCAACTCGCTCAATCTCCTCCATGGAACTGAGACCGATATTTCCTGCCTTTCTCAGCAAAGTTCGTTTCAGGGTCTCCAGTTGTTCAGGGTCCTTAGGTACCTCTCTTTTTGAACCCTTTGCATCCCACTTCAATGCCTGCTTTGATATTCGTTGATCATTTCTCCTCAAGGTGTGCCCAATATATCTCCATCTTCTCTTTCTTATAACAGTTGTCACTAGTGGTTGACCAGACATGTCTCTGATTTCATCTGATTGCATATGCAAATGATAAAAAAAGAGCCACAATAATATAGTGGTTAGTGCTATTGTTTCATAGACAAGAGGGTCCAGGTTCAAAATCCCTAGCTGGAGTTGGATTTTTTCCTTCCTCTGCAGCTTTCAGATCAACCCAGCCTCAAATAATTGCCAGAGAAACTCTGAGAAGTAAAGGCAGCCGGCATGATGGTGAATAGTTTTTGTTTTGGTAAATGGCAGACAGGAATCAGGTTCATTTCACTGAGGGTCTCTAATTTACCTAGTATCTTAATTATCCTTTCAGGTGCCATTTCCTAATCATGTAATTACAAATTCCTGCATTGTCAATCACAACTTATATTGATTTCTGCCATCACTCTCTCATTGAGTAACTAGAACATCACTACATAAATTATATTTACAATATTTAGTGATGACATTTTTGTATGCTAAAAATATTTCTGATTTTAGATATATTTTTTAAAATATGTGGTGATCAGTTTTTTTGTGGGGTGGGGTGTTTTTCTGAAACTGTTCACTAATGCCATGCCTTGTTAATTATGGTCTTAGAACTGTTGTAATTACCTCAATCCATGTTCTCATGCTAGAGGTTACTGTCATGTATATTATTCTGTAACACTGCCTCTTACACTAGCTGAGAAACCCCATCTTAATTTTACACTTTGCAGCACAGACTCATTGTTATAGACGACAGAGCTGTGATCTCCAATGTTATTAGTTTGTGAGCTTAATTTCAAGGTCTACTCCACTTTTTTATGCATTCTTGGTCAAAGGGAAATGATGACCTCTTTGTAATTTTAGAGTTAAAAAAATTATTGATATAGTTATCTAATAAGGAGGGGGGTGGGAGTGGGTGACTGAATGGTCAGGATACTAGTCATTTAGTAATGGCTGAAACCCAATTAAGATAAGATCAAGATTTTTGCTTTACGGATGTAAAAACTCTACACTGTGTTGTGATAGCCAAAGTGAGTAGCCTTTAATCGTCAGCCGAAATAACCCACTAGCAACACCCCAAACTGGATTACATTATACAAATGTGTCTATTTATTTACAACAGTCATATTGCAATGTGAACCATTGAATGGTATTCTATGTTTAATGTTATTGACATATGACAATATATTCAATTATGACATTATATTTAAATGTGACATTAAATTATGACAATATATTCACTTGTGACTATATATTCAATTGTGACATTATATTCAATTATGACAATATATTCAATTATGACAATAT
The DNA here is from genome assembly GCA_020796225.1 of Arion vulgaris. Classification (NCBI taxonomy): domain Eukaryota; kingdom Metazoa; phylum Mollusca; class Gastropoda; order Stylommatophora; family Arionidae; genus Arion; species Arion vulgaris. The sequence goes on along the minus strand of CM036756.1, from coordinate 43,940,349 downwards.
ATTGAATTATGACAATATATTCAATTAGGACAATATATTGAATTATGACAATATATTGAATTATGACAATATATTTATTTGTGACATAATATTTAATTATGCCTCTATTTTCAATACAATGGTGTTTTTTTTTTTTTAATTTCTTCTTTGGCCCATTTCAAAATGAAAATTGCAATGGGTCTGTTACAGTGCAATTTGTTTTATGTTCTTAAAAACAAGTACCAGTGGGGGAAAAGATGTGGTTTAGTTAAATTTTGAAGAATAAGGATTGTGCTCATTGCACCCGGTTTTCCCATATGGCTCATTAAATCTCCATGGAAATGATGTGCCACCATCCAAGAATATTACAGAAAGCAGGAACTCTATATATCTAGCAATAATCTTAAGGATCTCTAGAAAGAATGTATTGTGAACTGAATGACACTGTCAAGATTTGAACTTGCAACCATCAGAATCCAAGGCAAATGACCACTTGCCCAGAGGCCCCCATATGATTTAGTTGTTAATGTTTGCTATTGTTTACATTTTCTGTTACCTTCTGTAATTGACTTGAATTTTTCTTAGCTCTTCTATAAATCGTGTGTCAAAATTGTGTTCATAAGAACGCTCATACTGCTAGGCTATGCGTGCTGTAAGAAATAAGGGTAAGTTGTTCGAATCCTGTGTTTGGTAATTTGTTTTTGGAAGCTCCTAATACTTGTACACTGTCCATTTATTGATCATATTCATTGCTTCCACTGCTTCCCCTAGGGTTCTTACCTGTGGATCTCATGTGTATGTGTCTACAGAATCCAGTAACCGTTGTACCCTCTCAGTTGTCTTGAGATATATTTTTAAAATGTTCACAGATTTACTGGATCAGACAACTGAATCGTGGTGTGAACTCCAAGATAACATTGCAGATATAGACAATATATTTCAAGTGAACAAAAGGAAGGTTAAGAAAAATGAATTACAACTTTATTACATAAGAGATAACATTGCAGATATAGGCAGTATATTTCAAGTGAACAAAAGGAAGGATCAAACAAATGAACTTTGTACAATACAATGAAATTTGTAATACAAGAGATAACGTCGATAAAGACAATATATTTCAAATGAACAAAAGGATCAGACAAATGAATTTCATACAAGACAATTAATTTTGTTGTACAAAGATAACATTACAGATATATACAATATATTTCAAGTGAACAAAAGGAAGAATTGGACAAATGAACTTCTACAAGACAATGAACTTTGTTGTACAAGAGATAACATTACATATATATAGACAATATATTACAAGTGAACAAAAGAAAGGATCAAACGACAGTTAGCCGCCAGGTTGCAGTCACTCATTAGATCAATGTCTTAGTCTGGTATTGATATTGCTTGGTGACAATTCACTGTATTTACAGACCATATGCTTCAATGAAAGCCAGATATATTTATGTAACCTTATGGTTACATTTTGCAGATTTGTATAGCAAATAAATATTTCCTGCATCAGAATTTAACCCTTTTGCCCTTCTGATCCGATATACAGGCTCGCAGTATTTTTTAAGCTGACACAAAGCTAGTATACTGGCTAATGTAGTATGTATTGCAATATAAATGCGTCCAGAGGTAACTACAAATTAAGAAGTGAAATTGTTAACAAATTAATCTGGATGTACTTTATTCAAATTGTGCTTACCAGAGTATCCCTTTTTCTGATAAATTGAACATAAGTGGATCAGTGTTTAAAGATTTGCATACATTTATATAAACTGAGAATTTTCCAGTCAAATGTGAAGTCAGTGCTGTTCTATGGCTCGGAAACATGGAAGACCACAAAGGAAACTATCAGAAAACTGCAGACCTTCGTAAATGGATGTTTACGTAGGATAGAGGGATTGAGATGGTATGATGAGATTACAAACGAGGAACTCAGGGAGAGAACAAAGCAGATACCAGTGGAGAGAGAGCTCAGGAAGAGACGCTGGCGATGGATAGGACATACATTGAGAAGACCGACCAGAAGCATCGCAAGACAGGCATTGTTTTGGAACCCGCAGGGAAAGAGGAGTAGGGAAGGCCTAGGCAGACCTGGAGAAGAGAGCTGGAGGCGGATATAAAGAGGATAGGCAAAACATGGAAAGAATTGGAAGGGATGGCAAGAGAGAGGAAGAGAGGGAAGAAGTTTGTTGAAGACCTGTGCTCCGATGGGAGTTGAAAGGTGATGATGATGATACATTTATATGTGAAATGAGAAAAGATTTGTACACATTAATATGTGAAATGAGATTGTATCTTAATCAGTTACCGTTATGTGCCTATGAAGTTCGGAGAATGCATGCCTGTATGGTGGTGGACACTGATAGAAAGTAAAGCAGATCTTCACATAAAAATCAGTCACAAGCGCCATACAAGGCGTCCTGACTATTTCTGAGTTCATAGTGGCGAACACAAAAGAAGAAGTTACCTCTATGTGATATTTCTTCTTCTTCTTCGAACGTTCCATATCAACCACTTGTTAACCACTCTTAGTGATTTGTATGTGATCCAAGCCTAAGAGCGATTGTACGTTGTGCCAGTTATGCGCCTGCAAGTCGGCCAGTACATCCGATTTTTACAATGCTTTTTATTTACTAGGGTAACTTCCCTAGGCCCCACCTCAGTCATCTCTTACGACATTCCTTGTAGCTCACAGTGGTACTATTCTTTGCTTCCCTTGCTGGCCCTGGCACCACACAGGTGTATGTGCATACAATAGCAGAAGATCTGGAGCAGAAGAAAGGTCAAGAAACAGGTGGATAGACAATATCACAGAAATACTAAAACAGTATCGACAAACAACTGTGTTTTATCTAGCCCATGAAAAGAAAACTTCTGTTCCCCACGACAATTAATATAAAATGTGGACCAAATGAGAGAGCATATGCGAAATAATATATAAAATAATATACTATAATATATATATAATATAATATCTATATATAATATAATATACTGTATGTATATAATATAATATACTGTATATATATATATATATATATATATATATATATATATATATATATATATATATATATATATATATATATATATATATGTTTACAATGTGATTTTAGATTAGATGGATGAACATTATTAGCTATTGTCAAACTAATGGTTTTCTATTGACATGAATGCACCAAAACTGTCTCTTATTTCAACATAACGTCAGGAGAAATATTTTTGATTTATATGGCTTTGAAAAGAATTTTATTTGTATAAAAATTCTTACTATTACTAGTAAAAATTCTTGTTTCTAGTTAAGCTGTATCTCTTACTGTCCAATTTTTCTATATTGAAACTCATTTTTAATTCTGCCCTTCTCTTCTTCTATTCTTTGGCCTTCACGCTCTTTTCTTCCCCTTTGGGTTCAAATTGCTTGCAAACATGCCGACCTGTTCATTCTCCTTTACTCTTGCATGCCCTGGTATAAAACTGATTTCTGTTAGCCATGACCTACTCAGAGACCCCCACTACTGCCTTTGAATGCAGCACATCTGGATCTTTCTGAGCATACTCATTGAGTTAACATGTATGGGTAAAAGTCTGTGACTCCAGTTACTGCCATAACTTCCATAGTCAAACTACTTGTAGTCCCAGCAAAACTACCAATTGTCTTGCTTCACAATATCTCCTCAAGCCTAAAATTCCTACAAAATATTTTAACCATCTTCAAAATTACATCGGTACCCTTGCGGTGCTACAGAATTCATGCAAGATCTTCATGTGTAAGAAAGAGATCGGAGCACACATGGTTACTCACCCAAGTGCATGCCGATAGTCCAATCAATCCCCTCTGACTTGACAATTGAAAGCCGTCAATATATGTCCTGTTTACTTCCATAAGTCGGTTTTTGTTCTCATTTCTCGCCATCTAATACGATCAAATTTATTAACTAAATACATATTTTTTATGTGGCTGAAGTTTGTGAATGTATTCATTGTTTAATTTAACAGTAATTTATTCTGTAAACTAAACTGGAATAAAATGAATAAATATAATTAATTTTGGCTAGTAATAATATTACTCTTAAAAGAGTAACGATCTCCATATTATTATTTAGATATAACTTTTATTTATTTAGTAGACTCAAATTTCTTTTCAGTTTCTAATTTTAGTCCTAACATTACACATCACTGTTATACTCCCATTACTAATGATAAATATTGTATATAATTCATACTTATTTTATACAATGTAATTTTTAGGTTGTATGATATTTATACTCTACATATAATATTTATACCTGTAAATTCTTCAGTTAGAGACCAGAGTGTGAATTTTGTGCACAACTATATGTTACATGCGTTACTTATTTAACCTTGACGATGACGTTATTCTATGTGTATACTCGTGTTTGTTTAAAAACAAAATTTATTTATACTATACAAACTGTACCCAATATCAATTTACCAGTAATTATTTATATCCTGAAATTTGGTATCCAGATCTCAATAGTTGTTACCGTATGACTTTCCAGTTGGTTTTTGTTTTGTTGGTTTTAAAGTGATACACTATGTTAGTTCATTTGATTTGACTTACATTGCTGCATTATCAGTTTGGGTTAAAAACTGTTCCCAACTGTTTACTATTGAGGAGCTATGATTGAGAAATAGAAAACTGTGGTTGTTACAAAACATTCACCGGTGAACATTATCTGAAACAATATTTGAGAAGAATAATGCTAGCATTAATTTTATTACCAAACAAATCTCACGTCCGTGTGTTGCCGGGGCTCTCAAGGAGCAAAGAAAATAACACTGCGACCTACAAGGCATGTCATAAGAGATGACTAAGAGGGGCTTAGGAAGCTACCCTAGTAAATAAAAAGCGTCACAGAAATTGGATGTGCTGGCCTCCTTGTAGGCGCATAACTGGCACAATGTACAATCGCTCTTAGGGTCTGGTCACATACAGATCACAAAGAGTGGTTTAACCAGGGAGATACAGGAACTATAAGCATGCATACTCCTTCACAAATTACAGATAGAGACTTGTAATCTTACTACAATGCAGTGATGTTAGTTCTGTTAATTAACTAATTTTGTATTAGAAATACCTGTCCTAACCAGGAGTTAATAGATTAGCCGCCTGCTCATAAAGTACCATGTCATCATCATCATGTCTTTGTCATGCTCAAAGGCTCATAAGGCGGACAACAAATTTTCACTCAAATTAGCAGTTTGGGTTTATCTGTCTCTGTTTAATTTTTTAAGAGTGTGGTTGAAAGCCCCACTGCCCGAGTGGTTACCGGGCCCAAATTGGGGTGTAAAGAATAGAACCACTGTTACCTGCCACGCATGTCGTAACAGGTGACTAAAGAGGTTGAGCGTGGGGCTAGCTACCCCACACCGTAAAAACACTAGATGGCTACAGAACGGAGAGCGAACCGATCACATCACTGAAGGATAAGCACCAGAACTCCAAATGGTGCTGAAGATGTGACGTAAACACACCAATGCTAAGGCTGCATGAATTCGATTTCCACGGGAATAGAATTTATGGGGAAATCTGGTCCATCGGTCTGGGTGGTGATCGCGAGAGAGAAAGCCCCACACGATTGCTTTTTTTAAAACAGTTTGTTATTGCCAGCCTCACGCGTCTCTTTTTTTTATTTTTACAGTATGCAACTGCCATTCCTGGTCTCCATTTAGTCTCCATTTATAACATGTCAGTGAAGACAGTGGTTATATTCTTTGCTACACTCGAAACCATACAAGGTTAAGTATCATATGCTCTTCATCTCAGAACATACACAAGCTACATTGAGTATCATATTTGGGACAAGCTTGAAGTATATGCTCTGCAGTATGGGGTCATATATCATATTTAGGGCAGTCTTGAAGTATATGCCTGTCCACATGGCTGAATTGACAATCTTTAAGGGGTTTTTTATACACATGACCACAGATTTTATTGTATCCTGTTCTTGGTGCAGAATGCTGTGTTCTGCTCATATTTTGCTAGTCGTCCTGTGTTAGTATTGGTGGATTTGGGATTGATTTAATCATCCATTTATTTTGATATGTAACTGGTACACCAAATATATAAATTCCTTTCATATTGTTATGTTACATAGGGCCTGCAAGTAATTTATCCATACCACTCTGTCCTGGGCAACTCATTAAATCTCTTCCATTAAATTGTCAGATCTTTCTTGCCTTTCTCAGAAAAGTTCATCTCAGGGTTTCCTAGGGGATCCTGTCTTAAACCCTTTGCCTCCCATTTCAATGCCAGCTTTGGTATTCTTTGATCATTTCTTCTCAAAGTATGCCCAACATATGTCCATCTCATTTAATATAAATTTATTCTCACTCATTGCTGAGATTTATAACTAGTTATTCCTTCAGGGATGCATTATCCTCTAGTAGTCATGATTGATAAAGGCTAATTATACGCTTAGTTAATCGGGAACGCTGAAAATTCAGTAACTAAATTGTTTTTATTTGTATGGGTTATCTGCCGTTAGGTTGTTATCTAAATTGATGCATATCAGTATCCTTTTCATTCTTGATGGTCTAAGCTGGATTGTAAATAATTATTCAGTGGCACTGTTGACTTAAGTTACGGGTTAAATAACTATCAAATTATCTAGTTGTCGTGGCAACTAATTATGTATTTGGCATGCTATTCACGTTGAGATAACAGATTTTTTTAGAATGTTTTATTTGGGAAAAGATCCTAGGCCACTGTAAACATAGTTGTAATTTTGATATATTAGAAATATGTTTATATATGAGTACTAAGTGGTTAAGCCCTTTGCCTTGTCGTAGGTTCGAATCCAGACCGCGCCATTCTGTTCACGAGTGCAGTTTTTCCAGAGACCCTAGGATTGTTGCTGAAGCTACGGAGTTCGTACTTTGTGCAATACTCTGGCAGGTGGCGTACTATTTCTGCGGAGAGGGCCGGGCTATATGGGGTAAAACCCGTGCAATGAAGTCAATCCTTCGGCTTTAAAACCCTTTTTTTTAAATTTAAATAATATAAAAATCATAAATCTTTGCTTTGAGCTAACTCTGAAGTACAGGGCCTTAATAAACATTAATTTTCAATCCTGCATCATCCCTTCCACGTTTTTCAATCGCCCCAATATTCATTTTAACTATATTCTACATGTGTTCTTTGACCTTCTCTGCTTTGCTTTCCTTTTGGATTCCAGAACAAGATAATTTACTTGTTCATTCATGTTTAAGACTATTCATTTAAATTATATATGTATATATATGTGGGGAGGGGTCTGTGGCGAAGCAATTACATGTTTGCCTTGTGTTCTGAAGGTTGTGGGCTCAGGCTCGTCATTCTGTTTGCAAGTGTATTTTCACCTCTTAGGTCCCTTAGGATATTTTCCGGAGCCATAGAGCTCATGCTCTGTGCAATACTCTCTGCAGGTAGTACGCCATTTCTGTGGAGAGTGAGAGCCATATGGGAAACTCCGAATTAAATCAATCTTTCGCCTGTATGTATATATACATTGGATTTTATTTAAAAATATATATTTTTGTTCACCTGCAAATGAACGCAGACGTAGTCAGGGTGCTTTATTGGCGCCTATGACTTGATTTCTGTGTTATGGCTTGATTTCCTTATCAGTGTCCCTCTCCATTCAGGCATGCCATGCTCCGACTTCTGTGGTACTTGTAAATTAGATCCCAATAAGATCAGGAATAAAGTAGTCCAACTGCATGTACACCAAAATAATTGGCACACGTTGGTTTCAAACCCTGAAATATGTATCAACTTCGCTATCCTTGCTCTGTATCCCCATTTAATATCACTTCTATTACAGTGATATTTCATTCACATTTGTTACTCTTTTTACTGTTTGCTAGCGACCATACTAAAGAAAAAATGTTTGATTGTAAGTGTGCAAGAGGAAGACGGCAATATAATTGGAAAGGAAAGATTAGAACAAAGAACAGTTTCGTAGAATGCACCTTCATGGCAAGGAACAAGTTGTTGGAGATTCATTGCAGACTACCTTCAGTGTGGATATAGCAATCAATCGTTTGTTGATACAGTTGATTCATTGTATTCTATTTTGTATATAAATTTGTTATCAATTTATAGTGGTGTCATCCAACTGGTATATATTGTCTTTACTGTTATTGCATATTTTTTCAAACATATTTTTTATTTTATTGGAGAAATTCAAACATTACACTTTTAAAATGAACCATGTATCTATTTATAGCTATGACTTTGTTTTCTAGTAAAAGAATTTTGAGTTGTTTTGTTGTAATTTTCTTTATCATGACAACATAATTGAACAAATATGTGTCATTTGTTCTGTTCATCCTGGTTTCAGTTTTTTTAAATTTATGTCTAAATCATTTAATGGCAAGATGAAATCTTCAAAAACAGAAAATGTGTGTATGTATATAACATATGATAGTAAAAGAGCAAGAATTGGACGTGAAATTAATGGCATGACAAGATGTAATGGTAAAGACCAGAGGGTTCTTATATATATACTTTGCTATCCTTGAGGGCCCCCTGGCATATACATATATACATACATACACTTGCTGGGGGGCCTCAAGGATAGCAAAGAATGGTAACACTGCGACCTACAAGACATGTCATTAGAGGCGACTGAGATAGGGGACTAGGGAAGCTACCCTAATGAATAAAAAGCATTGTATAAATCGGATGTGCTTGCCTACATGTAGGCGCATAACTGGCACAGCATACAATCACTCTTAGACTCTGATCATATACAAAGAGTGGTTATAAGTGGTCAATATGGAGCATTCGAAGAAGCTGTACATGCATTTTATATCCAATCATGAGAAAAGTTTCCCTGTTGTACACATTTATCTCAAGCTAAAATTTCTGAAATATTTGTCTGTGTCATGACTGTTAACCTCTATTACACTTGTGGAATTTTACCCTCAACTTTCAACCGTGGGTTCATCCATGTCAACTTGATACTACAATTTTGTTTATATTGTATTATTTATTTGCATTAAAATATGTCCAGAATTTGGTTAAATGCTACATGTCTCTCGAAAGGTAGCCTTTGCTATACTTGACTGTCTCATGTATTCATGCACATTTATATTGAACAGTATGTAAATATTGTTTTGTCTTAGTTTCAAACTAATCAAAAATACTTTTATAATTGTCTGTATCCTTCATTATAACCAGACATTCAAGTTGACAGTGATGTTTTATGTTTTACTTGAGTCCGATCAACTTCTGTTTATAACAGCACCTCTAAGTGTGTGTTTTGAAAAGGTGATGGTTGTTACCGGTGATGTCATGTGTGTGACGCACAGAACTTGGATGGCTTTAAGATTGTTTTGTTGTTTAAGATATACAGCAGAAATTCCATCTCAGTGATGATGTAATGGTTGTTTTGAAAAGACAATGGTTTAAAGCCGAAGGATTGACATCCTTGCACCGGGTTTTGCCCCATATGGCTTAGTCCCTCTCTGCAGAAATGGCACGCCACATGCCAAGAGTATTGCACAAAGCACGAACTCTGTAGCTTTGGCAAAAACCCTGGGAATCTCTTTTTAAAAAACTGCACTCGTAACAGAACGGCGAGGTACGGATTCAAACCTTCGACTCTCAAGGCAAAGGGCTTAACCACTCAGCCACAGAGGGATCACTTTAATTAAGATTGTTTTGCTGTATAAAGATATATAGCAGAATTCCCTCTTAGTGATGATGTAATGGTTGTTACCGGTGATGTCCTGTGTGTATGTGATGCACAGAACTTGTATGGCTTTTAAGATTGTTTTGTTGTTAATGAACAGTACATAATGAGATGCCATTTTATATACATGGACGTGTTATTTTATGATTTCTTGAGATAATGAATAAATTGTGCTTATAGGTTCTTATTCCAGATGTGTTGTTATTTCTACTTTTATTATTCAAGTCACAAAGTACAAATATTTAGTCGGGTTCACAGTTCAAGTTTGACAATTACAGATGATAAAAGAAATTGGACATTAATTATCAGTTATATGAGGACTATCATCATAGCACTCCGGACATGTCCACAGGTTCTCCGATCTCTGCCTCAACAAATCCAACAGCATCCAGTCGCCCAAATGGCCAGTTTTATGTTCATTAATCAATCTTTTTGCATATTTGGTATGTCATTCTTTTGGGGCTGTACCAGTATCAAAACCCATCTCTCTCAATCTGGTCAGCGACTGGAATTCACAACCCTGAAACTCTTCTGTTCGGAAAGACTCTCAATGTGTTACGGTCATTTCAGTACATTGCAGCTTTCTCTGATATTGTAGCTAAGCTATCAACTCGTTCATTAAATTGAACATAACCTCAGGAAAGACTACATTATTACCAAAACTATGAACCTTTGAGAGCGATATGTACAGAAGTAGCTAAATGGTAGTTTCACTTTACTTGTTTCCATATATAACACTTTGAACTCGAGTTTTACTGCAGCTCTCCCATTTAAAAATATTTATTTGCCTCTATTTGGGAATCTGGTTATTGCCCGACATTAGAAGAAAAGTTGACCAAGGACTTCTTCTTCTTCAGTGATCTCTGGTCATGCGTTTAGTTTACTGTGGACCACACACTGGACAGTCAACTTCAGGTTTTCCCAAAGTTTAGTTGTTTGGTCAACTGGGTGTGGCCACATGTTTCTTCTCAGCTCACACAGGAAAGGACAATCTTGCACAACATGTCTGTTCGCCTTTTACACCAGTAGAGCGCTATTTGACTTATTCCTAGTCTATATAAGTGTTTGTTTAGTCTGCAGTGTTCAGTCGTAGGCGAAATATGACCTGGTCTGTTCTGCTTAGGTCTTTGATGAAGCCTTTTCCATAATCATATCCAGTGTTTGTCTTCCAGTCTACTGCAGATTTTCTCTGTTTGAGGGTTTTGACCTCTTGAAAGGACAGGGCTTGGTAAATTTTCTCTTTGGCCCTGACCAAAGACAAATTTGCTAGTCTCTATATATTTGGCCAGGTATTTTGCTATAGAGATGATCACTCCATTCACTATCATCTGCAAAGATGGATAGGTGCCAACCAACTGAGAATCATAGTCTACACTTGTTTTTCTTAATGTTTTATTAGTAATAGGAACCGTTCATATTATATTCAAGAAAAATTAATACATGTCAAATATTTTAAAAGGTGTCACGTTTATGCTGTTGAGGGGAACTTAACGTACACTGGAAAAATGGAAACCAATCAACAACAAACTGATAAGAACAATACATAGAAAAATTCACCAACACCACCATAATACAGTGCTATTCCCTAACAAATAGTAGAAATATTTAAACTAAAGACGAGTTCTACCAGCAATTGCAGAAGGATGTGAACACCATCCCAAGACACAACTTAGTCATAGTAATGTGCGATAAAGTGTAATCAGATAACACACACAGAGAGAGGGTTATGGGCAAGTGGGGAAAAACCACAGTAAACAAGAATAGAGATAAATTGCAAACATTCATCAACTGGTGTCTGCACAAAATAGAGGGACTGAGATGGTATGATAGGGTCACAAATGAGGAACTTATGGAGAGAACAAGACAGATTCCAGTGAACCAATAGGTTAAAAAAGACGCTGGATATGACACACTTTGCCAAAACCTAAGGGTAATATAACAAGAAGGGTCCATTCCTGGAACCCATAGGGATAGCTAAAGAATTGGGAGGCCGAAAAAAACATTTGACAGGAGTTAAAGGCAGAGATCAACAACATAAAGAAGAGATGGAGGAAGCTGCAGGAGATAGCTAGAGATATGAAGACTTGGCATGAGTTGGTTGAGGGCCTATGCCCCAATCCGGGTTAAAAAGGCACAGAGAGAGAGATACACTTATGTATTATAAACAACATGGTAACAGAAGGCAAACTTATCCCACATAAAGAAATTCACAAACTAACATGGGAATCACTTAAATGGATAATAATCAATGACAGATTTAAGAACTCTCTGCAAGATATAAAGGTGAGATGAGGAGCAGATGTTGGGAAATGACCACTGCCTAGTCACGGCAAGAATAAAGATGAGGCTCAGGGCAAATTACAAGACATCAAAGCAAAGGAAATATAATATTGACAAACTGAAGTACACATTCACTAGAGCTGCGTTTGTAACTGATGTAAGGAAGAGTTACAATGAAGTCAGGAGTCACTGACTACAGAAAATGTTTCTTCAGAAATTTGACAAAATCACATCCATATACAGTGAAAGTAGCGAAACATGAGTGAGATTCCAAGAAAGGAAGCCACATGATTGGATAACCCCAGAGATATTAAAGACCATAGAGATGAAAGGGGGAGAAGCAAAGTATCCTAGACCAATATAGGTATACAGTGAGCACTGCCACCAGTTTAATAAAGAAATAATAAAGCCTAATTAGAGAGAATGGAAATTCATAGAAGACCTTGCAAGAAAAGCATAAGAAGAAGCACAGACAAATGAACAGAGTACAGTGTTTAAAATAACAAAAGACATTAGCAGACAACGCAAGTGCAAACATCTCACAAGAAACAAAAGAGGAGCACTCGTAACCACAGAAATATAACAAGGGATGATCAAAACTTTTCAAGGAAGCATTCAATAAGTAACCACAACAGATATTAAATATTTCTAAAACTGAGATTGGTCTCGACATAAATACAGACCCTCAATACATGCTTTGTCAGTGGTGCCAGGAAAAATGTAATGGCTCCGCTTTAATTATTACTTTGTAACTGCTCTCTACAATGAATGAAGTTGTAGTTTACAATGGCTGTTACAATCTCACTGATATGGTCTATCATGTAATAAAAAAACACAACACTTCTCTGCAAAATGAATTCTATGTAAGTAAGAATAGTTAAATAAAAAGATATGGATGACACTAGAGGTGTCAGTCATTACAGCACTCTGTTCCTATTTCTGAGAGTACGCTTGCTGACTATATAAGGCACAGGAAATAAGGCAGCTTACCCGAAGCTATCGTCATGCGCGTGCAGTTCATCCATTTTATTTTCAACAGAAAATATTTTTGACCTTACAAAAGTGTCACTAAATAACATTTTCATCAGGAAACAACATCGTGTTTTAACCATCTGGTCACCGGATCTAATATACTAGAGCACACAGACCAAAAAGGGAACTGATAACATAGTGGTTAGTGCACTTGCTTTGTATGCAAAAGTGGTTCTAGGATCAAATTTCCCCAATAAGAGTGAATGTTCTCAGATTGCCTATATTTGGTACCAGAGACACACTAGGATATAAAGACTGTTGATGTGATGTTGATCCTAAACCGGTCTCTACTTGATACTCCCAGCATTCTGTGTAAACACTTCATCTCTGTCGTGACTAGTTTTCTTCTTTAATTCGATGTCAACGTCCAGGTTTGGCACTGATAGCATAATTTTAGGAGAAAGATTGGGTTGAACATTGCTCTTTTAGTGTTCATGATGACATGTTTGCATTTCAAAATTGGTGCCATTTGACACTATATTCCTCAATATATATACTTCATGGTAATTGCTCTTTTAGTGTTCATGATGACATGTTTGCATTTCAAAATTGGTGCCATTTGACACTATATTCCTCAATATATATACTTCATGGTAATTGCTCTTTCAGTGTTCATGATGACATGTTTGCATTTCAAAATTGGTGCCATTTGACCTCAATATATATACTTCATGGTAATTGGTTCTTAACTGACAAGTACTTTTACGCAAGCCAAAGCAAAATGAGAATAAATAACTAAATAAAAGCTAGAGCGTAGTAGATGCCACTAAGAACATGAATATGCTATTTTAAAAATGTTATATGGCTTATCATAAAATGTTATAACATAAAATATAATAGAATGAGACAATGAATGAACATCCTCTCTTTTACACTCCAAGAGCAGCATTGTGTCGCCACTGAAAATGAACTTCATGATGCCAGCACTAAAGCATATGCTTTAACTGTAAGCAATAAAATTGCAAAGACAATTCATAAGCACGACTAATAAAAATAAATATTTACATGAAAATATTTGTATGTAAATCTTGACATCATACTAGACAAAATACATGTATTACTCGAGCAACAAATTATCTCACACAAATTATTTCTGAATACATAACTCAGAAATTGTGAAAAACATTTCGTTTGTTTGTTTTCATTTGTTCTTCTTGACCATTTTGATCTTCTTCTTTTGCGTTCGTTCTTTACGACCAATTTTAATCACTCTTTGTGATATGTTTGATCTTTGCCAAGAACGTGTATACGTTGCACATTGGTTTGGTAGGTCCCTAAAAGCAAGACTTCTATACATTTAGGACACATGCATCCGATTTCAGCCAAACCTCCTTAGTCGCCTCTTACGACATGCGTGGCAGGTAACAGTGGTTCTATTCTTTACACCCCAAATTTGGGCCCGGTAACCACTCGGGCGGACCATTTTGATCATTCTTATTGTGATATATAGTCTTTGCCAAGAACGATTAAAACGTTGCACCCTGTAGGCCCCTACTAGTGTTGGATGAGCACAGCCGAAAACAAAGTTTTCGGCCTATGAAAAACAGTGATCACAATGCAGTGATCAAATTAATATATTTGTTAACCTTTTCCACTAACCAGGTGAATGTACAAATTATGTAGTAATTTTATTTTTTAACCTAAATTTAACCTGTACTTTTATGACAAGGTTATGTGATATAACGAACATGTTAAAATTGGATATAGACTGGAATGTGTTATGGTAAACGTATTGCTTATTTGATAATGAAAAACAAACCATAATGCAGTCCACTTACACATGGCCAAGTGGGACAAAGAGTTGCAGTTTTGGGTAATTAATGAATTAACATAATAGTATTCCTACACTCTTTATGAATTTTACTATTTCGTAGACACTTCTAAATAAGCTATTAGGTCCACTCTATCATTTGGCTTCTTCAATCCTGCAAAGACCATCTTGGTTCCAGGAATGTACTTCTTAGGGTTTTCCAAGTATTCAAATAGTGTGTCTCTGCTCCAAACGATACCTATAGAAGAAATATATGTATTTACAATTTCAATACACATTATTAGCAATTTGTCTTCAATGTTTCAGTGACACTTGCCCTTCAACTCAATACCATGTAAACATAACATTGAAGACTGGATGTTCTACTCACCCTGGACAGAAGCCAGAATTAGACTACTCTAGCTCTATGGAATGTAACATCTTTCTGTGCTGCTCAATGATACCGTAGCCAAGGAAGGGTTTAATGTACTTCTTCCCCGTCACTAGATCGCATGCTGGTTATGTCAAAGTTCTACTATACACTAGGTACTTATTCAAATGTTCACTGCAAGAGTATCATACGTTCCCGAGCCACTGGACCTTTATGAGTGTCATAAAGCTGAACATATTGGTTCTCTATTATCATGCCTAGTCCTTCTTCCCATTATTTCAGTGCACTCTCCCGCCTGTAATTCTCATTGTATACACATTGAACATTACTGGAGACAAAGGCTACATTGGTGTACGGTCAGTGCTTGATGCCCAACTAAGCAACTTATTCTCTGATATAAAGGAACCCTTTTTCATACCTCAAGGTATATTGGGTAATACGGTGTTAGGCCCGGATTTCTCATTGACCATCAGCACATGATGGGTGATGTGATCAACAACTCGCTGGCTGCCTTTATTTCTCAGTGCTTTTCCTGGTACCCAGTTGAGGCTGGGTTGATTCGAACGTCACGGTAGAAAAATATTCCATGCCCACTGTGGAATTGAATCCAGACCACATGTCTAAGAGAGTTTACTAGCAACTACAATACTCGACTCACCTTCTTTGATATAGGGCTGAAGAAATCCAGTTAATTAGAAAAGAAAATATTTGGAGTTCCATAAGTTAAAGCATAAAAAAATCTAAAGGGCATCTGTTTAAAGCTTCCTCCAAATGTATTGCCGCCACACAAATCTTTCTGCGTGAATGAAAACTTTCAAACATATCTTGGGCAAAGACAGCAGCATTGCAATAAGTCTCCCTGTTTGGACAGGAGATGTAACCACTTAAGCAAATATGATACCCTTCTTGTAATTATTTTTTCAAGCAGATTGCTAATCGTGTTCTGTAGTTATTATTTGATACCCCTGAAATTACTATGATCTTTATCTTGCTTAGGGAGTGATATCAATTAACTATGAAAACTGACCTCACTTAATGTTCACAAAATAGATGAGAAGAAACAACAAATTAAATGGTTCGCCACATAAGCAGATTACCAACAGACAGTGCACCTCAAAGAACGATGTTGCTCCAATACAATGGATACAAAGCAAGACCGTCCGCAAAAGATGGATCAAAGAGATAACAGAAGCAATGAAAGACACAATGTTGGTCAAAACGTTGCTGTATTTTGTCATTGTTTTGTAATTTGTAAAACTACAGTACTTTGTGATTACGTGTTTTGCCTCACTTAATGTCACTTTTCATGCTGTTGCTAAAAATGCAACGGCTAGTCCATTTTCTTATCCATCAAGGCTGCATATGTCCTCTTATCTAATGTCATCAGACACTGATGAAACATTTTTTTAATTCACTTAAGTGCAACCTGTATCTCATTAACAGTGACAATTGTGTCATCATCAATTATTTAGGCCCTGCTCAATTCTGAAATAGTTCTCTTAATCTCAATATATGCCCCCACATTTTTCTGGCTGATTTAATCGAAGTAGTGTGTGAGCGTCTGTAGCTTCTTCTTCACGTTCATTCTTTACGACCAATTTTAATAATTCTTTGTGACATGTTTGATCTTTGCCAAGAACGTGTATATGTTGCACATTGGTTTGGTAGGGCCTTAAACGCATAGATTTCTACAAGGTTAGGACACGTGCATCCAATTTCAGGCAAACCTCCTTAATCACTTCTTACTACATGAGTGGCAGGTAACAGTGGTTCTATTCTTTACACCCCAAATATGGGCACCGGTAACCACTCGGGCGGTCTGTGGCTCAAGCGGTAGTGAGTCTGATCACAAACCCAAGCTTACCTGGTTCAAACCCCACGGTGTGCAAGTTTGGAAGCAAATTCGTTTCCGTGGGATTTTAACAAAAGGTAAAAGTAGACCTCACCATTCAGAAAGCAATGGCAAACTACTGAACGTATAAGTGGTGCCTAGAAAATTAACGACTCGTTTACTGTGGTTGATGGCTAGGTCTTGTAAAGGATATGCCACGATTTTCATTTTCAGTGTGTGAGCAAACATGTCCCTTTATTTTAGCCAGTCTTATGCCAGGCGAGACCTGCACTCTGAAAGTTAGTGATGTCCCTACATTTTGCTGAATCAGTCATGGCTCTATGCAATTATCAGAACATTGTGTCATTTATCTACTCAAATTTTCTCCACATTTTCATTCCATCATGGAGGGTGTTCCCAACCTTTCCTCCTACTCTTGTGAGCCTGACATTTAGCTTTTCTAATTTTACTCACAATATCACAATATGCTGGCATCAAATGATAGAAAAAAGCTAGTCACGACAGAGATGAAGTGTCTACGCAGAATGCTAGAGGTAACAAGAGGAGACCAGTTGAGAAATGAAGACATCAGGAAAAAGTGGGTACAACAACAGTACTAAACTTCATCAAGAAACAACAAATTAAATGGTTCGCCACATAAGCAGATTACCAACAGACAGTGCACCTCAAAGAGCGATGTTGCTCCAATACAATGGATACAAAGCAAAAGACCGGCCGCAAAAGATGGACCTAAGAGGTAACAGAAGCAATGAAAGACACTAATTATGATGCACAAAGGGCTCGTTCTAGAAATCTCTTCTTATCCTGACACTGAGACAAAACAGGATTGGAGAAAAGAAAGAACTCACAATATCTTTAACCATGCTGTTATATTTGAAAGAAAGCACTATCGGTTTGTGTTTTTTTAGATCTTCCTTTCTCTTCTTCTTCTGCATTAAACTTCTGCTATGCGACTACTCTGGTATGTGTTATAAACAGGGATATGCGCTGAGGTCTTCACCAGTCTCCCATAGTTTGTGCTTAGGGTTGTTCCGTTGGCCAATTTCCATTCTCACGCTGGGGAAGTCTTGCAAGATGTGCTTTGGTGACTGCTTTGGTGCACGTCCTTTCTCTAATACTGTATTAAATTGGCAGTGGTCACTGTTTTGAGTTTGATCGTCCACAACACCCCCACCTTCTTCTCCGAACGTTCCATATTGATCACTTGTCAACCACTCTATGTGATTTGTATGACACATACAAATCCTACGAGTTGTTACAGTGGTCGATATGGACCGGTCGAAGAAGATAAATGCTAATATAGGTTGTAGTTTTACAGAAAAATTCCATGGACAGCAAAGAAAACAAAAGAGGTTTTAAATCAGCCAGCACACAAAGGAACCATATCAAAAGAATAATAATTAGACAATCAAGTTTCTTTGGGCATATAATGCGAAGAGAAAGTTTAGAACATTTGATGACAACAGGTAAAATTCAGGGAAGGATTTATCGTGGAAGACAGGGAGAAGATGTTGGATGGCCTGACATCATGGTTCAACAAAATATCGAAGTCAGAACTGATTACATGCACCAAGCAGAGAGTTGTGGAGAGACATGATCGTCTAAGCCGACAGGCATGACACTTGATGTTGTTGAATATAGGTTTAAAATATTATTACTAATTGGTTTCAATCTGTAAGTTTGTTTATCTTTGTTCTGCCGTCAGCGGTGACCTTTTGTTGGATTCAGAGCTACACATGAAGATCAACATAGCTTCAAAAATCTGTCATGCTATAACAGACATCCTAGAAAATAGTGACCACAAGCATCAAGATTGCTGTGTACAGATCCTGTGTGTTGGACTCTCATCTATATTCCAGTGAATCAGAGTTTGTGGACACATCACAAAAGAAAAAGTTGAATGTATTGTCCTGGATGTATACTCTGGATCTTATACAGTAATAGATAACAAACAATTCGGTTTTAGAATACGTAGGGATTCCTAGCATGGTCACTCATATCTGTCAATGTCAACTAAGGTGACTGGGGTACTTATCGCACATGGATAATGGTTGGACCGTTAAGAATATGTGTGGAGAGCTGGATTCAGGTAAAAGAAATGTGAAGTGCCTCTTCCTTAGCTATAAAGATAGGTGCAAGAAAGAACTGAGTAATTTTAACTTAAGTACTGGAAAGAGCTTGTTAGGGATAGGTCCAGCTGGAAGCAGGCTCAGAGAACTGGTGAAGCCATGTATATTAGACAATATATAACATGAGAATATATCATACAGAAGACAACATGAGTATACATAAGACAATATCCAACATAAGTACGCAATAGACAGAACAGAAATTAGTACACATGTCAAGACAAACCTTTGCTCTTGTTGGCTTCAGTATATACGTATCCAGCTGCCTGGCCAGTCTTGCGACCAAAAATGCCATGAAGATTAGGTCCTGTTTTATGCTTTCCATTAGCTTCTACAGTGTGGCACTGGGCACATCTTTGAACAAATAACTTTTTGCCCTTTTCTACATTCCCACCAGAAATGTCTGACATTGTCTGCAACAGTACAAATTTCAAACTTACAATTATGTCTATTTAACTGTTGTGCGAGTCACTGACTGCTACAAACCCATGCAGTTTGTCTGTAGTGCCTCGAAGGGGAACAAAGCGTCTCTCCCACCCCCTTTTAAAGTGACTGAAACATTTACAGCAATTCCTGACCTCATATAGGTGAGAGAAATAATCCATTTAATCATACTGAAGATAAGACGAAATACATGCTGTGCAAATTGTGTATGTACACACAAATTGTGCATGTACGAGTCCCATTGACAGTTAAAACTGAAAATAATAGTAAGCTGTTTGCCACATAAATTGAGATAAAAGAAAAGGTAACTCTACTTTCATCAAACAACTGGTAGGTGCAGATATTGCAGCTTTATTGTAGTCCAAAGTTCAACCACAAAAAAAAAAAATACACAGTGTGATTGATAAGTAAACAGGGGGTGTTGGGTGAGAAGGTAGGGTTAGTACCTCACGGAAAATGACAGCCGTATCCTGGGTATGTCCATGGATAGTCATGATCCTATTTGGTCCCCACTTCTCACCTAGCTCATGTTTGGCTCCACGTGCCACACCCCGGGCAACAGTCTCGGCTGACTGGCTAAACAACATGAGTGGGCAGGAGTAATCCTGCTTAACCCTCCCACTTCCCTCCTTTCTTTCCCCTCCCACTTCCCTCCTTTCTTTCCCCTACCCACGTCCCCTTTTTTCCCCTCCAATACTCTTAACCACAGTGAGAGCTCTAATGGCCTCTCATATGACCATTCAGATCTGGCACAGCACTACAGCATAACTGAGTAGATGTGGTAAACATTTGTATAATATTTGACAATGTACATGCACCCTCTGTGGTTGGAAAGAAGTCAGAGGGTACTAACTAGATCTGAGGATAGAGAACCAATGTGTGCTGCTTTCTGACGGCTGACATCCATCGTACAGGCGCAGTGACTCAGGACGTGATGATCCTCTTGCCTTGAACATTTGGACACAAGCCTAGAGTATAACTGAGCTCGGCGTGACCAGCAGGCAATCTGGTGGCGGGGAATGAGAACAGCGAACCCTACCTTGGCTGCAGTATCATTAAGCGACACAGAAAGCCCCCTCATCCACTAGTGCTATGGCAGTATTATTCTGGCTCCTGTCCGGGGTGGGTAGGAAATCCACAGACTTCCCAGCTTTTCAATGCTATGTACAACAATAATAGAAATTCAAGCGAGATCGGACGTCGACTCGAATATCAAGGTCCGCGCCAGACAGAGGGTAACCGGGCTGTTCTGTGCGAAAAATTGACTACTGGAAAAAACAAAACAAACAAATGCAAACATAGAAATACACAAAACCCTTGGAGGAAGAAGGACCTACAGATGTCAGATGACCAAAAGAACAAACATTCACTTAATATCCTACAATTAAACATCTGTGGCCTAAGAAACAAAAAGATTGAACTCTCAAAATTATTACATGACCACAAGGTACATGTGGCCCTTTTGCAAGAAACCCTACACAAAGACAGTGACCTGCACTTGACTGGATACACTAGTTATCCCTGTAGGTGTACTGACTGCCGAGGCATAGTCACATACATACGTAACGACATTCAGGGAGATGCATCACAGCTTACAACAGCCCATCCCACAGATGTGCAACAAATTACTATCTGGCACTCTGGAGGAAAATATACCATATACAACATCTACAACCCCCGCAGAAAACACTCAAACTGCCAGAACTGCACAACACACAGTATCGCAAAACTATTTTAGCCGGTGACTTAAATGGACACTCTCCACGTTGGGGCTACCCAGACAACAACAGGACAGGAAAATTAATAGAAGAGCTATGTGATACAACAAATCTATCAGTATTACAGAATGCAGAATCTCCACCAACTCTGCTGCACAGAGCTCACCTCTCACTTACTCGACCTGACCTGACCATCTGCTCATCCGACTTGACAGAATCCTGCCATTCTCAAATACTTGATGATATCGGAAGTGATCACAAACCACTCCTTACTACTATAACAACTGTAAGTAGAGCCTGTCGAAAGCAAAAACACGGTGGAACTTCAAAAAAGCTAACTGGAGACTTTTTCAAGAAACAACTGACTCTCTGCTTTCACAAGTTGAAGCCAGCAGTGTTGAGACTTTCAACGAAGAAGTAACAAAGCAATTCTGAAGCCTCATCATTATGTATCCCAAAGGGGCAGCCGGAAATCACACAAACCATTTTGGAACCAAGACATACAAGACACCATCTATGAAAGAAGCACATTAAGGAAAACACTAGAGTCCACACCATCACTGGACATAAAAGTGCAGTACAATAAAGCTTGTGCAAAAGTAAAACATGCAGTTAGGAAGGCTAAAATGAAAAATGGATAGACACATGCTCAAAACTAGACTTCAGACGTAATGGAAATAAAGCCTGGGCGTTGGTCAACAATCTGTCTGGGGATAGTAGGAAGACAAATCCCAAACCAGTGATAGATGGAAGGAAAACAATCATTGAAGACCAGAAAAAGCAGAGCACTTCAACCGTTACTTTGCATCAGTGAACAGAGCGGGGAACTCACAGAGATAGACAGAAAGCGTCTGAACCACTTGAAGCAACAAGAAAAAGCTCAAACAGTAAATGCTTCCATTTTTTGAGAAAGAAATTAGTAGACAGGAATTAGAACAGGCATTAAAGAAATTGAAACTTAGAAAGTCTCCTGGACCAGACAAGATCCACAACGAGATGCTTCTAAACTTGGGTCCAATAGGGAAGGTAGCAGTTCTCCATCTAATTAATATGACATGGAGAAATGGAATGCTCCCCAAAGCCTGGAGGAGTGCCCATATTATCCCTATCCTGAAAAACACCAAAACCCCAGGTGAACCCAGAAGCTACCGACCAATCTCCCTAACATCATGTCTAGGGAAATTAGCTGAGAAAATTGTAAATTGTCGTCTCTACTGGTTTCTTGAAAGTACCAACACTCTATGCCACGAACAGGCGGGATTTAGATCTGGCAACTGCACAGAGGACCAACTCTTTAGGCTTACTCAAAGAATACACGACAGCTTCCAGAACAACAAACACACAGTAGCCATTTTCTTTGACCTGCAGCAGGCTTACGATCGAGTATGGAGAAAAGGCCTCCTTATGAAGATGATGGACATTGGAATACATGGGAAATTGTACAACTGGATTAAGTACTTCTTAATTGACCGTACGATCCAGACAAAAATCAATGATGCAATTTCATCTAAGGAGGTCTTAGAAGAGGGTTTACCACAGGGCTCATCCCTAAGTTGCACCCTCTTCCTCATATACATCAATGACCTTGCAAGTCAGATTACGGCTGAAAAAGCGCTATACGCAGACGACCTGGCTATTTGGCAAAGTCATGAGGATGTAGAAAGTGGAGCACGTAAACTAAACGGAGACCTAAGAAAACTCCATGACTACTGCCAGACATGGAAACTAAAGATAAACTGTGCCAAAACAGTGTATACCATCTTCACTATTAGCCACAAAGTTGCCAAACAGAATATCACATTAAATCTAGACAATCACCAACTGCTAAGAGAACAACACCCACATATCTTGGAGTAACACTTGACCGCCAGCTTAACCTGAAGAAGCATGTTGTGAATGTAAAGAACAAAGCATTAAGAAGATTACAGCTATTGAAGAAGCTTGCTGGCACAACATGGGGATCAGACAAAGATACTCTGAGAGGCCTATATCTTGGTTACATCCGCTCTGCAATAGAGTACAACAGTGCTCTTCTAACAACTTGCTCCAAGACAAACCTGGATTCCTGGACAGAGTACAGAACAATGCCTTACGTCTAATCAGCGGAGCAATGAGGTCAACACCAACCGCCGCATGTGAAATACACACAAATGTGGAACCTCTTGGGTTGCGAAGGGACAAAGCTGCTGTTGAAGCTTATGAAAGGAGCAAAAGAATGAATCAAGATCACCCCAATAAACTACTTGTCGAGAAGTGGAAACAGAGAAACAGAATTAAACAAAAGTCAATCCTCCACCACGTCAGTGAAATCAAAGACAGATACCACCTTCCAGAAACAAGACAGCAGCTGCAGAGTAATAGCAAACTTACCACCACATACACTCTTGAATACACCTGAAATTAGAACAAAATTGACAGATGAAGCAACTAAACGCTCCGACCCAGTCAGCCTTATGATGGCATCTCAAAGAACCATTGATGCCTATCCCCAAGAATGGATACATGTCTATACTGATGGATCTGCATTTAAAGCCACCATCAAAGCAGGTTACGGAGCATATATACAATACCCAGACAGATCATCCGAAGAGCTGTTTGGTGCATGTGGGGAGATATGCTAAAATTATGAGGCTGAAATTCATGCGATAGAAGCAGCGTTGTACCACCTGAAGACTGTTTTCGATGCCTTTCCATCAAAGGCACAAAACATAATTATCTTCACAGATTCAATGTCTGCCCTTCAAGCCCTAGAGGATGGTGGACATTGTAAATCTGAACTATCCCATATAGCCCTAGATATTGACAGACTTATTACATCACATGACATCAAAATAACCATGCAGTGGATCCCTGGACATTCAAACACACCTGGAAATGACAAAGCAGATAGGCTAGCCAAGAAAGGGTCAACACAGGAACAACCAATCACAGCAACAACTCTCCATACAGCAAAGCAAATCCTAATGACAACAAATAAGGAAATTTGGCTGAACAGATGGGCCATGGGAAACACAGGAAGAGATGTGTACACCCATATGGCCAGCCCTAACCTTAATGACAACATCAACCACCTTACAAGAAGAGATCAGAGCACCATTTTAGACTCAACCCAACACATAACACTTAATAATCACTTGAACAGAATTCATCCACAACACACTCCAGAGTGCCAACTGTGTGCACATCATCACGAAACCGTTCACCACCACCTCTTCAAGTGCCAAGCACTAGAAGACATCAGAAAGACCCTCCTTCCTCCAAGGCCAGATAAATGGAACACACTATACGGAACAAAAGAACAACTTACAAACACATGCAGATACCACTACATAGCATTGGGCCCAAGGGCAAAAGCTCAAGTGCCGCTGGATCATTGAAGAAGAAGAAGATAAGTAAACAAAGAAAGATTAGAGCAAACAAAGAAAGAAACATTCAAATTCAAGAAAAAAGTTACAAAGCAAAATTTTTAAAATCATCATCTTATCTTCCATCATTTATTTCTTTATTGAAGTATAGAGGGAGGGAGGAGAAATGTAGTGATCTTGTGTGTGCTTGTTCTAATCCAATTGTAAGCTTTCATTCATTTTCTTAAGGTTGTTCTTGATGCCGTAGCTCCATCTTTTGCATGGTCTTCCTCTTGCTCTGTACTCAGTTTTACTTTTAGCGTGGCTCTCTGTGGTAGATGATACCAATGCATTCTTGCCAGGTGTACAAACCATTTAAACTTGTTCTTTTATGAATCCCATGATTCTGCATACCTTAAATTTATAATACCCCAGAACAAGGCGTAATATAATTTTTCAATAAAATCCAAAATGGAAAAAAATGATAAATAAATTGTAAAAACAACAGAATCAATATTTTTAATGATACACTATTCTCCCAGCAACAAAAATGTAAAATGTCACATATTGAATATCAAGAACAACAGTAGGTTCAAATATAAGGAAATTTCAAGTAATAATTCTACAAATATAAAGAAATTTCTAACGAAACTCCCAAATTATCAAAATGTAATCAACAATCTATAAAAATCAATTGATGAAAAAATACATTTGTTTTATAATAATAGAGTTTGTGGTTGATGTTATTGGTTAATAAACTGACATCAATGCACTACAGGCAGACCCAAAGGTGTTCATTCTCTCCCAACAGATATCGAAGAGTATGCATACTGATGGTTCCCGTGGCTTGCTGGCTAAACTCATTCCTCACTCTGCCCCTCATGCATCCAGTTCTATTTGTTCAATGAGTAATTCCAAACTACTTAAATCACTGGATTGATTCAACATCTATTTTAGTGTCTTCATCCAACAGGCAGTCGCAAAACGACCGAAGAACATCACCCTTATCTATCTTCAACTCCCCAACAATCAATACTGTTGATGAAGAGCCTGTCCGTTCCCTCATTTTCGCAAACCCCCTCATTACTAGGACAGTAGATCCATGTATGCCTCTGGTTCATGTAATTACTTCAGTTCACCTTTCAACTCCCAACGGAGCACAGGTCTTCATCAAACTTTTTCCAGCTCTTCCTCTCTCTTGCCATCCCTTCCAATTCTTTCCATGTTTTACATATCCTTTTAATATCAGCCTCCAGCTTTTTCTCCAGGTCTGTCTAGGCCTTCCCCTACTCCTCTTTCCATGCG
This sequence comes from Arion vulgaris, assembly GCA_020796225.1. Taxonomy (NCBI): domain Eukaryota; kingdom Metazoa; phylum Mollusca; class Gastropoda; order Stylommatophora; family Arionidae; genus Arion; species Arion vulgaris. The sequence goes on along the minus strand of CM036756.1, from coordinate 43,914,421 downwards.
GATTCCAAAACAGTGCCTGTCTTGCAATGCTTCCAGTCGGTCCTCTCAATGTATGTCCTATCCATCACCAGCATCTCTTCCGTAGCTCTTTCCCCACGGATATCTGCTTAGTTCTTTCTCCGAGTTCCTCGTTTGTAATCTTATCATACCATCTCAGTCCTCTATTCTACGTAAACATCCATTTATGAAGGTCTGTAGTTTTCTGGTGGTTTCTTTTGTTGTTTTCCATGTTTCCGAGCCATAGAGCAGCACTGACTTCACATTTGATTGAAAGAATCTTAGCTTTGGTTCATGTAATATTGAATACTAATAATGACAAAGTATTGAAAACTTTATAACAGATAAATTAGGAATGTTAAAAAATAACATGTAAAATAAGTAAGAAATGAACTGAAGTCAAAGAGATTAATCTACAAATGACACATAAGTTTATTATACAGATCAGTGCTTATATTACAGGATAATCAAATCAGAGGATAATCAAATCAGCAGAATATCTTCTACAAATTCCAATGTCAGTCATATAAACAACTTGTCAGGAGTTCCTCAGGCAAACTCACAGAGGAGAAATGTCTCTAGTAAGGTCAATGATGTTCAAGAACATGTTGCTATTTGGTGGCTTCCTTTAAGTAAGCTATGACGTCTTGGCGTTCTTTGGTTTCTTTAATCCAGCAAACACCATTTTGGTACAGGGATGTACTTTTAGGGTTCTCCAAGTATTCAAAAAGTGTTGTCTCATCCCATGTGATGCCTGTGTATGACAAAATCATGTTAATAAAAGTGAATACAAATTTGGTTTTCTTTTTATATAATAATGAAATTTATTGGCACACACCTCTCTTTTATCTCCATATTGTCATACTCTTCTTCTTCTTTGCGATTGGTTTCATATGCTCAACCTAAACTATGAGATGAGTGGGTTGCCTCTTTGAAGCTGCATGCCAGTTGGCGTTCCTTGTGGGTTCTCCGTAGCTTCATTAGTGAGACCATGTTCTGGTTCATTGGCATAGGTATGATGCGCAGGACTGCAGGATGTGCTCCGGAGTCTGACATGCACACTTTTCAGTCTGAGCAGGCTTTATTCTGTGTATGTTGTGATTGAGCCTGCAGTGTAATGTTCTTCTTCTTAGTGATCGCTATTTTGATGATTATACCGCCAGACGGGTTCTTATGATGAAATTGACTGTTATCTGGAGCTCACTTCTGGTGACATGTAGTTTTGAATGTAGTGTTGTAGGGTCAGCATCCTTTCTTCTTCTTCAGCGATCTCTGGTCATGCACTTAATTTATTGTGAACCACAAACTAGGCAGCCAGCTTCAGGTCTGTAAGGTTTCCCCAAAGCTTAGTTTTTAGGTTGACTGGGTGTGGCCACGTGTTGCTTCTCAGCTCACACAGGAGAGGACATCCTTTCTAGGGAGGACATACAGGGGACAGTCTTGCAGGACATGTTCTGTGGGGACACAGAGAGAATGGAGAGAATCATACTGTCTATTACTATATCAGCTCCCCTAAATCAGGTTCTGTTTTCCTTCCTCAACCAGCGACCCCAAATAAAAGACATGCAGAAACTGGAAGTGCTGGTCTACGAGTCTAATTTTGCACAACAAACTCAGTCTAAGGCACAAACTACAAAAAGTGGTTTAACAAATGGCTGATAAAGAGCAAACAAAGAAGAATAAGATTAAACAGCGAACTATTACATTAGACTCTTATAGCCAGATTTGAGACCCTAAGTCAGTGAAGCATGTTCAGGACTCATTTTGGCATGTGCACTGAGTTAAGTTTGAGCAGCATTCGTTTTGTAGAGATATGCTTGTAATATCAAGAAGAGACTGGTTTAGAAATGAAGATATCAGGGAAACAACATTACAACAAGTTGGTACAACATTAGTACTGAGCTTCATAAAGAAAAACAAATTAAAGGGTTCAGCCACATAAGCAGGAGAGTCACAGTAGCATAGTTGTTAGTGAACTCTCTTCTTAAGCTAGTGGTCTGGGTTCAATTCCAGCTGGCGTGGAATTTTTTTCCGACCGCAACGGCTCTCAGGTCGACCAAGCCTCAACTAGGTACCAGGAAAAACACTGGGAAGCAAAAGCAACATCACCTATCATGTGCCGACCGTCCAATAAAAATATGCGCCTAACACTGTATTACCCTATATACCTTGAGGTATAAAAAGGGTTCCTTTAGTTTTTTTTACTTTACTATATAAGTAGATTACCAACAGACAGTGCGCCTCAAAGAGCAATGTTGCTCCGATCCAGTGGATAGAAAGCAAAAGGCTGTCCTCGCATATGGTGAACCTCACAGATAAACAAATAACACTGTTTATGAAGCACACACAAAAGCCTGTTCTAGGAATCTTATCCTGATGCTGTGAGACAAAACAGGATTAAAGACAAGACAAAGATGCTTTTAGTCTACAGCATCCTGTGTGCAGCTTAAAGATGGTAGTTTGTTGGGTTATGTCTAACTTTAGAATAGGGTCTTGTCTCTAATTGTTTCACATATTAAACAGTAATGGACAAATAAAATTAGCATCTCCTCAGATCACCTCCCTTCCTTTCGTTCGCTTGAAATATTGTCTATATATTCAATGTTGTCTCTTGTATGAGCTTCACTATCTTTTGTAGCTCACAAAGAGGTCTTCTTCTTCTTTTGTCGTCACACTGCTACCGGGTTGTTGCCCAGTGTCGTGGTTTTCTGTTTTTGTCTTGCGCTGTTCTGGTGGCTTGTGTGATTGTTATCTTTGCTCTTTCACAGGATTCTGCTACGCCATCTAACCATCTTTTCCGTGGTCTTCCTCTTGCCTTCTTTCCCGATGTTCTGTTGTAGAAGACTCTGTATACTGTGGAGTTTGGATGCATTCTTATTAAGTGGCCAAACCACTTCATTCTTTGTTTATCTATATAATTCAAGCACGGTTTTGTGCCAACTTTCTTTCTTATGCTGATGTTGGTGATTCTGTCTTTTCTTGTGTTGTTGGTAACTTTTCTCAGGCAACGTATTTCACATGTAGTTATTTTTGTGACTGCGCTTTGCTCAATGTCCATGTTTGGCTCTGGTAACACAAAGTAGGTATAAAAATGCTGTTGATCATATGTTTCTTAGCTGCCTGTGAAATTTTTGGGTGCCTTAACAATGGGGCTAGCTGGTAGGTTACAGCATTTGCTTTTTGTACTCTAGCCTCTATCTCTCTATCTAGTTTTCCGTCTTCTGTGAATATGCTTCCTAAGTATTTGAATTCTTTCACTTGGTTTATTTTAGTGATATTGACATGGATGTCTAGATTATTATGTTTTCTTCCCATATTCATTATTTCTGTTTTAGTGTTGTTGATTTTCATGTCATGTTTCACACAATTATTGTTCAAAGTGTCAATATGATGTTGTAGATCTTGTTCATTTTTATGTATCAGGCACTGATCATCTGCAAAAAGCAGTTCATTTATTTAAGAGGTCAGTGTAGTTTTATGTCAAGTGTTGTTTCGTTAGGTGAGTTTGCCTCAGTGTATCATATTCGGGGCAGTCTTGAAGTATGTGCTTTGCAGTTTGGTGTGCCTGTCCACATGTACGCATGTGGCTGCAGAGTGGATTGTGTCCTGTTCTAAGGCTTGAAATCATTTAGCTTTCAGAAATATCAAAGACAAGAATACGAAATATCTAACTAACTAGGGAGTCTAACTAGGTGGTCTCTGTGGCGTAGAGGTTAGATGTTCACCTCTTGTTCCAAAGGTAACTGGTTTGCTCCTCGTGGAGCCATCAGGATATTTTTCCAGAGATCCCTGATCTCAGTGTAGGTGACGCCTGAGTAGTTACCGGGGCCCAAATTTGGGGTGTAAAGAATAGAACCACTGTGACCTGCCTTGCATGTCATAAGAGGCGACTAAGGAGGTTTGGATGAACTCGGATGCACATATCCGCTAGGGAATGGCAACCCGAAACAAATGCTTGCAGAAAATGGATGCACCAGGCCGTAAGGCGCATAACATGGTGCAACGACCCTCACAATGAGGAATGGATTCTACGGTCGTCAATGTGCCTCAGAGATTAAGCCACGCAGTAAGAATGTCAGACCTACCATCACGAGGGTGACCAAAACATACTGCGGGAAAGGTCGCACAAACGGGAAGCAGAAATCATATGAATTATATCCTACAGAACTGCCCCAAGTATGCAGACTTGGGAAGAAAGAGGTGCCTACTTACACCAGGTCCAAGACAAACTGTATGGCGTGGCTGATAATCTGAGGCAGACAGCTGCTTTATTAGAGAATCCGAAATCCCAATCTAGTGAGAACGCAGAAGAAGTGTAGGTGAGATTGAGTTCCTAGTCCTATTGAAGATGGATGATAAATTGTAGGTAATGTGTTCAAATTGGGCCTAAAGAACCTTGGCAGTTCAAAATCGACATGAGCAGGCTGAAAAACCACTGCACTGGCAAAATTCATTAGAAATAATTTTTTTAAATAAATTCCTACCAAATATTTTACCATATTCTAAATTACACCCCAGATCTCACAGAGTTTGTGCACTGCCCTGAGATCTTCCTGTGTAAGAAAGAGATCAGAGCACACATGGTTATCTCACGAATACAATGATGATGTTTCAATTAATCACTCAAACTAACTAAAATAGACAACAATTGTATTAATCACATTCACACAATAGCTATTCCTGAACATTAGCAAAATAACAGTATATGTACCTTTCTTTTGATTTGCAGGGGTATAGGCATAACCTTCAGCTTGACCTGTCTTGCGACCAATCAAACCATTGAGATTCGGTCCAGTCAAGTGTTTCCCACCTAGCTCAACTGTGTGACACTGGGAACATTTCTGAACAAAAATCTTCTTTCCCTTCTCTACATCTCCCATCTTTTATATGAATACTACAGAAGAATCAAAAACATTCAATACTGGCAAGCAGTACTCATTGTAACAAATTAATGAATTCCTAATTTGAAATACCACAACTGAAATACAATTTCAATGGAAATTCACAAACTCTTTTCTAAATTGTTCCTGACTAAATTTATATTAATGTTTTTGGTAATTTATGAACTTATATGGTTCTGAAGTGGAAACTTAAAGGAAAAATGAAAGGCCATATCAATCTTCTCTGCTCCTCATATGATTGAGGTCTTTGTGAAGTATCTTACACTGATAATGGTCTTTTTGGTAGAAATGTTTATTTAATCTATTAGACTTTGTAAAACTAGCATACTCTGGGTTTTGAGATTTTGTTATTTGATATATGTAGTTTTATTACGTTCTTTTCTATTATTGATAACAATTTTCACATTAGTGGTCAAGATAAATATTGTGATTTATCACATGCTGGGTCACTTAGTGAAGTTGATAACACTACACTAGTGAGCATAAATAAGCTTAAAAACTCTGGGGTTTGAGACCAGTTTTGTCAAAATTCATGGTGTGCACATGGTATGCTATTGGACTACAGAAGACCCTGGTCCTTTATTTGAGGATCTAAATTACAATTACCTCTGAAGTCAAAGTAAGGCTCGTCTGAATGGTAGAGCCACTTGTGATAAGGAAAGCAAACCTTTACAGTGGGCAAACGAGAGGAGAAAAAATCACTTGGTCAGTGCATTGTGGTTTTGATGACAAGTGTTTACAATATTATCACTTTTCTTGTGAGCAATGGATGAGCAAAATTTAATCTTGAACACAGCTAATTGCTAGGTTTTAGCATCATGTGAACATATTTTCAGATATTGTTCCTTTAAGGATCACCTTCATAACACATCGGACATATCCCTAATTGCCCTGATGTCTTAAGCATGTCTTTCTGTGTGTTTAGAGTAACAACTCCCATTCTGTGTTGGTTGATGTATTTACTGGGTTTCTTGCACGGTTTTCTCGTCTTGCTGCACCAATCGGTATGCACAGCTTACGCAACCGAAATAGAGAATATCCGTTTTCTTCTGTGAAATCTTTAGAGCGTACATTTTCTCTTTGAGCATTGATGATGTTGCTTTTATCCATAGAAGGTCCATTCTCAATCACAGCATTGCTGGCCAGTGCATCTGCTCTCGCATTGCCCTTCCCCAGAATGACCTGGGACAAAGATCATCAGGTGTCGACCGCTGGCATAGGCAATCCTGGATCTCCACAAATCTCTGTTGCTGCTGTTTGCTATAAACTCAGATGTTGACGTTCTATCGTGCCATGAAGTCAGGCTATCCAAAATTCTCTCCCTGTCTTATCTACCCTCTATTTTATCATTGTTACAATGTGTTCTAAACCTCCCTTTCTCATCACATGCCCGAAAAATGATGACTGCCTCTTTCTTATATTGATGATAAGCTTTCTCTGTGTCTTGATCTCATCAACACCTCCACATTAGTCATTTTAGCAGTCCATGGGATTCTTATCATTCTTCTGTAAAACCACATTTCTGTGGCCCTTAGAGATTTTTCGATCTGTGTGTTCATTGTCCGTGACTCGCATCCTTATATCAGTATTGGTTCTATGTAGCACTGAATAACTCGCATTCTGATCACAATTGACAAGGACTTGTTGCAGATAATGCTTCTCATTATGTTTTCTTACACATTCTACATATTAAATGTAATACAACATTCACAGCTAAATACAATACCAGATTTCTCAAAATCACTGACAGAATAGGAACCACGGCTTGAGTTCTTTGAGTTAGCGTTTATTTGTGTAGAGATAAGACTTCAAAGATCATTCATTTCTGAGCAGTCATTACTGGATTCAATAATATGTAGTTACTGTGTCATTCTTTGTGTCAAGAAAAAGTGACAAAAATTATATAGCAATAAAAATTGACGTGATCGTTGTTATAGAGATTTAAAAAACGTCGTTATAGAGATTAAAAAAACTAACAGGTTTCATATTTTCTAGATTAGCTATATGATTATCAAAATATGAATGGAAACCAAGAGAAAAGTGATTACAATTTTCACAACATTCTTTTCACAATGTGGCTTATTTTTGTAGAGAGGTACGTTGAATCAGTTCAAATCTTCTCAATATGCTCTTGTCTTTCTCTGTTTCTTTCCTTGTGGGTTCTCCAGAACATTTAGCATTTCCTCGTTTCTTATTGATGAATCACAATATTTCATCAAAGTTTTATTAGTTCTTGCAAGGATGGTTTCTGCTACATTTTCTTATCAAATTGCTAGTACCATGCATGACCCTCCACGGTCATCTTTTACACATGTTCTGGTAGTGTCCTTTGATTGAACTAGATCCTCATGTATTTATATCGTTTTTCAACTGAGCATTATAAATAGAAGATAGCTCTAAATTGTTGCAAAACTGTAATTAAAGTTTTCATTCAAGTTTCTGAAGCAAAGCCATTTTTATAGATTAACATTGTTAGCCCTAACCTAACCCCTAAAACCTGGGATAATATCCAATAGGACAAAGATTTGTACAAATGTGTTATGATAAAATGTTAAGAACATAAAACCTCACTTCATAGTACCACATCTAACTAAGTTATACTGGAGCATGGTGTAAAATCTTATAGGTTTTATGTGAGACCATCAGAATTGACCAATGTCCAATGTATGGCATATCAAACATAACAGTTAAAAAGAAGCTTATATATGGCATTGGTGTGTTAAGTGTTCTCACAGTGCTAGGTAGTAGTATTTGTGAAGCACATAGTAAGTTGCCATCCTTATTTGTATCTTCCCTAGGTCGGAGATTTTCTTTTTAAACAGACATCAAATATTATGGACACATAAGAAGACATTACACTCTTATGATAACAATACTAGGTAGAAGGTTGGGAACAAGTTGACAAGCGAATAAGTGAAAGACGATAGGCTATAATTTAGAGATTAATATTAAGAGATGGACAAGAAACAGTCTGGCAGAATGCACAGCCACGGCAAAAGACAGCAACTGTAGATGAATCATTGTTGCCGACCTTCGATGTGAAAATTACAACCTATCTGATCTGAAGTAACTCAACCCTTCTGATCTGAGCTAGCTGAACAAATCTGATCTTATCTAGCAATGTATATGTTTGCAGATAGAGCTTGCTGGAGACGTGAACCATATCCGTTATGTATGCCCTATATTAAACACGCGCTCTATTTGACTATGTTGGGGCTCTTACCAAATATTTGTATAGTTGAGCACACCATTTATCAGAATAACTTTCTTATTCTGTTATCACTTGTAAAAATGTGCATACATATATGATATATCTGTGATTTATGTAACAAGCTGGCAGTTTATGTGCCAGAAATTTAGTAAATACTAGTATTAATTATTATATAACATCTGTACCGAATGTAACAGCTAAACTTTTAACTGCCAACATTGGCAACATCATCAACATGTACCTTATCTTTACAATTTGACGAAACAGTAAAACACGTGTAGGCAAAATAAAAACAAAAGGAACTGTAAAACAAACATTGGCGAAGAACATTTCAATGATTGCACTCTATATTACAAATATATTAAATGATAGATGTGTGCAGTATTAGTTGTTGAGTACCGTATAATGTATAATTCGAAAGTAACATATAGTGCTCATGCTCAAGGTTTGAAGCAAAGCCGCTAAAGCTAAACGTTTCTTTACTTTAATCTCGCGCAGCCGTTAGTAGGAACCGCAATCGTTCAAATATCAAAGAACTTCAGATACTAAAGAAAAACGTATTTGAAATATATCAGAATTAAATGGTGAGTTCTTATACATCATGATTACATATAGAAAACTTAATAAAGTTTTCAATTATCATATTTGGTGTACGTACCTGCTTTTGTGCAACCTGAAATTTCCTCCCTCAGACTTGTGAGACTGAGTGGACGTGGTGTGACAAATGGAGGTCACCCTAAACTGCAATATCGAAGATCGATGACCTTTAACGTCAGAAGTCTCCATTTGAACAATATAGGGTAGTTGTGTATCAAGTAGTTTGCAAAACTTATTATAAGTGTCATAAAATATCCCCATATTGTTTACTATTGTGTTTGTAACTTATTCTACTTAAACTACAAAAGATAGTGTGTAGTTGCCATCAATGCCACAACGTAAACAAATGATAGATTAATACTCTGTACCCATTAGAAGTGCACTGCCCAGCGGGGAAAAAGTTGAAAGACGCTCGCAGATATGAAATGCAACTTTGATAGATAATACGCATGCATGCATGGGACATTTTATGAAGTAGCTGAGTTGCCCAAGCGTCAACTACCCTCTCTCGAATTCGCTGATAGTCCAGAGTGCAAGCATGACGTCTGGTATCAGTTTGGTTGCAGGAGCTGCTGATAGGGTATCACATGATGCCCGCTTAGGAGCTCCACTCCGGATTTTCTATTTCGGCTTACCCCATAGTCTTTGCCTTTCCCGAGGCTGCTACAAGGCAGTGTGGCTATTTGTCCATAGCTTGGAGTCTGGTTCTTGGATATTATGATAAAGTCACTCACACACAAGCATGGAGGCCAGACGTCCTCCGAGATTTCTTGTCGGGTTTACTCGCGGCCTTCGTAAATAACATTAATACAGTTGGTCGTGGTTTACTCCCCATCTTAAATTACTAAAAGTAAAATGGAGTGATTTCGTTTTGAGCAACACAGTGAGATAGAACACAGCCGCCCGAGTGGTTACCGGGGCCCAAATTTGGGGTGTAAAGAATAGAACCAATGTTACCTGCCACGCATGTCGTAAGAGGCGACTAAGGAGGTTTGGCTGAAATCGGATGCATGTGTCCTAAACGTGTAGAAGTCTATGCGTTTAGGGCCTACCAAACCAATGTGCAACGTATACACGTTCTTGGCAAAAATCAAACCTATCACAAAGAGATTAAAATTGGTCGTAAAGAACGAACGTGAAGAAGAAGATAGAACACAGCAACAACCCGTATCAAATATTATAAGGAAACGAAGGTGGAAATATTTAGGTCATGTTCTTAGATCAGACGAAAAGAGACTAAATCGACAAGTCCTTATGTGGTCACCAATTGGGAAAAGAAAACGTGGAAGACCTAAGACCACTCTTCGAAGAACAATCCTACAAGAAAGTAAACTTAGTTAGTTAGTCTTTCCTCTGGGCCTGTAGGCGCGCATAGGCAGAGGTCATAGCTTCATGTCTCGCGTTCGTTGCTATTTGCTTTAAGTCTTTAATGTTTACTAGGCCCATCGTTGAGCCTTCTCTGGTGAAGAAAGAACTAGTGGGATGTAAAACCTACGAGATCTCCAACTGCTAGCCTGAACCGCATCACTGGAGATATAAAATCATCTGCACTATTGCCGCCTTATACGGGAACCAACTAACCAACTCCCATAGGACAAGTCTAAAAAAACATACCTATTGAGTCCATCTTCCTAGGCGAGTCATCGCCTCGTTAGCCTTTGACCACCGCTAGAAAGTGGGGTTGACTTGTGTGTTCTGGATGGTCATTGACAGAATACAAATTTTCACATTCGTCCTTATGAAAGACAGACATCCCAGCCCAGTTGCATGTATTAAATAAAGTGAAAATACAGCGTTAAGTTAGATTTGCACGGAAAGTCACGCCACTCATATTTAAATACTTACTATTTGGTCATTCATATTCCTGTGTTGGCAAAACTGTATGGTTATGGATCGATGTCATGGCACATTGGGCATTCTCATGCGTGCTCTGTCTCCGTTGCAGCATCATCCCAAAGTCACTTGTTCACCGTACCCATGCAAAGTTGATTACTATATCTTCTCTCTCTACCACGAAGACGACACTGTCTGTCATATCCAAACTTCTAATTCTCGCACTCTTTTCCAGTGTCTGAGGCGTATGGTGATGGTTCTTAAGTATGAATGGTACAGTGAAGAATAAGTGTGTTCCTGTCTTCCAGAGCTTGACTTTCAGATCTTACTTGGCAGAGGAAGGATGAAAACAAGAGTAAGACTCTGTTTGTGTACTATCTAGAGCAGAGTGACCAGATAGACATGGTAGGGCGAAACACTGCCAGAGAAACTATTGTAGACAAATGTCAGAACCAGGAAATAGATGCAGATGATTTGGTGAAAGTGGATAAAATCAAGGATGTGGTATGACAAGCAAAAAAACACAGCGCACCTGTTCCAGGTGGCATACGGTATGTTGACATTAGCAAGATGTCCGGAGAAGAAGTTGGAAGGACTGGCTGGCATCACAACAAAAGCATTGAGAATGCGATAATCAAGGAAGAATGGTTGCGTAGTTAACTGGTACATCTGCCAAAAACCACACAAAAATTAAGGGATATCGTGTAATCACCATGCAGAATACGATATGCAAGTTGATGGAGAAAATAATCGACAAGAAAATACCTTGCCAACTAGAGAGGCTACATCTCCTCCCACCCACCCTTGGAGGGTACCCTCCAAATAGAGAAGCATGGCGAAACGCAGCGAATTTTTGTCCATGGTGCCTATAAATGGTTTACAACTCATGCATTGAGACATGTGCTTCTGCAATTGACCTTGGAGATGCATATAATAGAGTACCTTTAAATTTTGTAATGGTTCAGTTGACTGCACTCAATATCAGCCTATTCATCCTCAATTTAATCTTGATGGCATTATTCAAGCGAAAGGTAGTGTTTATATGCGACAGCTGGGCTTCAACACCAACAACGATACATTGTGGCTTACCACAATGGTCACCATTATCACCGATGCTGTTCAACGCCTATACTGTGAGAATTACAAACAAACAGATCTCAAGTAGGGGGAGGACAATGGCATATGCAGACGATGTTTTTGGTGTATCGTCACGGCAAGGATCGAGAGCAGATTATGGAAGAACTTCACTCATAACTCAACCGCATATGGATGGTGGGGGGAAACAGGTACACTGGTGAACCCCACAAAAGCAGCGGTGACATGGTTCTTTGTACAACCACATCGTCAATACTCCAACACCAACTGAGATTTTGTGTTCAGAGTTGTTGGAGATATCTCAGGCAATGAAATATCTGGTGTTGCGGTTTGATCGGAGTCTTGCTTTTACGGAACACATCGCCCGTTTGGCGCCGGGACCGCAAGGGAAGCAAAGAATAGTACCACTGCGACCTACAAGGCATATCGTAAGAGGTGACTGATGTAGGACCTAGGAAGCTACCCTAGTAAATAAAAGCATCGCAGAAATCGGATGTGCTGGCCTACTTGTAGGCGCATAACTGGCACAACGTGCAATCGCTCTTAAACTCAGATCACATACAAATCACACAGAGTGGTTAACATGTGGTCGATATGGAGCGTTTGAAGAAGAACATGGAACACATAGACCATGTGCTAATGAAGGCTATGAAGGGTATGACTGCGATGGCGGTAATGACTCCGGCAAGTTGTGAGCAGTCCCATCTTTGTCTTTATACCAGGGTTTGGTCCTGTCTGTGATTGAGTATGATCTGGCGATCCTGACTCAGCCATATACAGATAGAAAGATTGAAAGAATACCGAATAGTGCTATGCGCATCATACTTGAGTGCACTAAAGACACGTCGTGCAGGGCGATGCGTTAACTTTCTGATTATTTTACTATGTAAGACAGGACTAGGATGTGCCATGCCCGGGCATACCTTCATGTCAGTTCTGACACAGAACATCCAGTGCACATGGAAATAAAGAGATAGAAAGGAAATATGTTTAAAAAGAGGAAAATCTTGGATGGGTTAAGGCAAAGACTGTATTCCATATCTGTATGTTAACTTGAAGACATTAAACCCGATGAATAATGGGTACAAGTGTCAACAGGAATCAACACATCATTTTCATTATTGATCAAACTTGACAGAATACAGTCAAGAAAACACAGTGGTCGTGGAGTCAAAAGCGCATGCGTTAATTTCTGAGAACTCGTCTGAGGACAATGTAATCATTAGCACGGATTGGTCAGTGATTCGACACATGCAGAGCGCATGGGCTTTCATTCCTCAAGTCAGAGGGGATGTTGTGAAGAAAGATAGTGGTGGTTTCGCCCGAGTAGTTAACGGGGCCCAAATTTGGGGTGTAAAGAATAGAACCACTGTTACCTGCCATGCATGTCGTAAGAGGCGACTAAGGAGGTTTGGCTGAAATCGGATGCATGTGTCCTAAACGTGTAGAAGTCTATGCGTTTAGGGGCCTACCAAACCAATGTGCAACGTATACACGTTCTTGGCAAAGATCAAACATATCACAGAGTGATTAAAATTGGTCGAAAGAACGAACGCAAAGAAGAAGAAGAGTGATGGTTTTGCTGTGACTACAAGCGGTCTCACTAAGGAAATTATTGTAGCACCTCTGAAGTCAGAGAAGTTGGATTCCTCGCCTGCATGGCAAGGAAACCAATAAAACGGTAAGCAGGCTTTCACACAAAAATCAGTCAGAAACGCCACACTAGACGCCATGGCTACTTCTGAATTCATAGCGGGCGAACGCAGAAGAAAAAGAAGAGTTGCAGCAACTAAAGCAATGGTCAGACTAGAATCACTTTTATCCATGCATGTTATCTCAGTGACTCAATGAGCATGCTCGTGAAGATTGAAACAGGCTGCGCTCTGAGACAATGATTGGAGTCGCTGAAGAGGTATATGCTGACAGAAATCAGTTTTATTTTGGTGCGAAAGCATGCAGATGTAAGGGGAAATGAACGCTCCAATAGGCTTGCATGTATGGCTGTAAACAGTGGGCGAGCAATGCACCAGACTGATATTCTGAATTCCCTAAGGGAGAAGGGACGTGTAAATAATTTAAGTAATAGTGGTGAATCTACAACCCTAACCAGACTACAAGAATGTCAAGTCAAATGGGATGTATCTAGACTGGTAACCAAATAAAAATAGTAAACCAACAAAGAACCGGTGTCGTTAGTTGTCACACACTGAGAGACATACTGAAGATGAGATCGAAGCGCTTATGGATTAATTATTATTGGTTCGGTGTGCAGTGATGATGTTCTGACGACTAAACTAAACTTGAGATGCGTGATACTATGGCTTCTGGTGCATCTTCTGAACTAGTTTCGCCGACTTCAGCACCTTCTTCTTCTTTGTGATGGCTATTTTGATGATTATACAGTTAGAGACGTTCTTATAATGAAGTCGACTGTTGTCTGGAGTTCATCTCTGGTGCCATGTAGTTTTGAATGTAGTGTTGTGTTTTAGGGCCAGCATTTCTTTCTAGGGAGGACATACAGGGAACAGTCTTGCAGGACATGGTCTGTGGTTTGATCAGCAGTGCCACAGGGACACTTCAACACCAAGATTCGAACTCATAGTCAGTACTAAGGACATACGTTTTTTGAGATCCATGATCTCTACGCCAGTCGACATGACAAATTATAATGATGGTTTAGCTGGACACATCGCGAAGGATAAACACCAGAGCTCCAAATGGCGCTAAAGATGCGACGAAGCACACCCATGCTAAGGTTGCATGAATCAGATTTGCACATGAATAAGACAAAAAAATTAGAGAACTGTATGGAGGAACGGAGTCCCTTAAAACAACAGCAGAATGTATGGCGAAATCTGGTACATCAGTCGTTTTGTACAACATAGTACAACATTCTTTGTAGAGTAGAAGACTACCAAGCTAGATACATTGCATATAATAATAATAATTCCTCTCGTACCGTTATACGTGACATAGGGCCTGCAAGTAATTTCTCCATACCGCTCTATCCTGGACAACTCGCTCAATCTCCTCCATGGAACTGAGACCGATATTTCCTGCCTCTCTCAGCAAAGTTCACTTCAAGGTCTCCTAAGGTCGACCTCTCATTATTATTTATGTGAATTAGTACGGAACTGCACCGTCTAATTTGAAAAGTCTGCGTAGAAGCAGTAGTTTTGGTTTCATTACCGACGTGCAGGACACAATGCAAACGTAGAAAGAATATATTCTCTCATGAATATGTAATGGAGAGATAAACGAAATCGCTTGCGTGTGTCAACAGGATGAAGCAATAATTAAATGTGTACTTAATTCTCGAATGAGCTTCGTGATTTAATGTAGAGGTGAAGGCCATGACTTTGAAGTTCGACCACCAGTGTGGTGTCGGGGCCCGCAATGGAAGCAAAGAATAGTAACTCTGCGACTTACAAGGCATGTCGTAAGAGGTGGCTGATGTAGGGGCCTAGGGAAGCTACCCTAGTAAATAAAAGCATTGCAGAAATCGGATGTGCTGGCCTACTTGTAGGCGCATAACTGGCACAACGTACAATCGCTCTTAGGCTCAGATCACATACAAATCACAGTACAAAAGACGGGGTTATTACAAACGCTGGGATATTGGAGCTTCATTAAGTCCGGATTAACCAGTGTCGCCGATTCTTAGAAGGAAGATCTCAAGGTAGTGCGAACTGTACAAGGAAAGCCATGTTGCAAGTTGAAACGTCAAATTTTATTTTAATTTATTAACGATTTTGCCTCGCTTCATGAGTTTTTAAATCGAATAGATATGGATTCATTTTGATCTCGACTTCTTTCACGTCGACTTCGAATAGACAAGAAATCGATCGTATACTTGAGATCAATGATCTATAAGACAAGTATTTGAACGAAATATTGGCTGTCGCGGAAAATCGGGACGGATAGCAAGAAATGTCGCGAAAAAAACGGACGCGTGGTAAAAAAATGTCTCGGTTTCAACATCTGGCAACGCTACCGTGAGACATACTCAAGATAATTGTTCTCAAAAGTATTAATGATTTTACGAACTAAATTCTACTTCAAGAATAATGCTACGCTAACATATTATTGGTAAATAATTAGAACAACCATTTCTGTGATGATGTCACGGCTATCGACGTAATGCGATTTCGAGACTGAACTTTGACAGCAAATGTTGCATAACTTGGCAGGGACCTTTGTGACGACGTACAAGACGTGTGTATTACCAAAACGCTACGGGATTGATTGAGAGAACTATCATTAATGCAATTTCGTGATTAACCATGTGTACGCCGACTTATTTCTTACACAGGAAGATCTCAACGGTAGTGCGTGAACTCGTAGCAACGGCGAAGAAAGCCGATGGTTTCGGTAAGTGTGAAAACTGTCAGAATCTTTATTTTAATTGCTATTAACGATTTTCGCCCTTGCAGCGGCTTTCCATGCAGTTCTTATCGATTGTACATTGATATGGATTCATTTTACGATCCCAACGTGAACACCGGACCTATCTTTCACCGTCCGTCTTCGATAGGACTAGGAAATCGATCGTACCTACATTGAGATCAATGATCACTAGAAAAGAACCAAGTACCTTTGAAACGAAAGACAAGCACACTACCCCAACGCCCCTGACGACAGACACAAGAAGAAATAACTATAAGCACACATAGTTGTCTCCGAAAAGACTGTGCAAACATAGGTCTGCAGTGACGTGAATTCTCCTAAATAACTAACTAGTCAAATTAGTCAGAAGTGCTCCTTACAATCCTTTCTTACGCAGGAAGATCTCCAGGATTAACAATTTGCTGAATTATATTCATCTTCTTACCGGGGTACATAGGTGTCGATTACAATGAAAAAGCGGCAGACTTGCTGGCTCTGCCACCATGTCGAGGAGGGGTTGGGGTGTAGGCAACCAATTGACAGAGCTAACATTCTGAACGTCCACATAGTGTAGCAACAAAAGTACTTTCATCTAAACCAATCTGCGTCAACCTCTAGATTGCAAGAGCTTGGATTGAAGATTGGGAGTGGCCAGAAAAGAGCTGCACAACATGCGCAGGAGTAGGCTCATCAATCAACATCAAACTTGTATGGGAACTAGTTGGAGATATTGCGAAAGAGATGTGACAAATGGATATGTCCACAATGCGATGAAGATATTCCAAACTGCAACAGAAGTGAGATGACAATGTCGTAGTAAAACAGATTCTGAAAAACTGAGAAGATTGGCTGAACCGATGGGCATGACTGGTCGGGTCATGGATGCAGAGATGAATAGACCAAACCGTAAGGACAATATAAATCTGCTACAATGAATAGATCAATGCACTATCTTTCAGTTAAGAACAGGACATGTTGGACTGAATTACCACCTAAACCCCACTCACCTATCACACTGTAGACAGTACAGCATGTTTTGATTGAATGTCCTGGCCTACATAAATCTAGACAAGAACTCCTCCCACCACACCCACCTGTTCATAATATCATTCCCACAATTACAGAACACATGCAGATTCTTCAATTTGACTGCCTAAGAGTGAAAACTCTCAGCCCTGGTTACAAGAAGTAGTGCTCTTAGAGCTAGTATTTATTTATTAGATATTCAACTTATTAGAAAGCTCCATATCGACCACTCTTTGTATGTGATCTGAGCCTAAGAGCGATTGTGCCAGTTATGTGCCTACAAGTAGACCAGCACATCTGATTTCTGCAACGTTTTTATTTACTAGGTAGCTTCCTAGGCTCCTACCTCAGTTGCCTCTTACGACATGCCTTGTAGGTAGCAGTGTTACTATTCTTTGCTACCCGTGGGCCCCGGCAATACACAGGCGATTTATTATATATGAATTATGTCAATGATTATACCAGTGCCATCTACCGAATAATGGATAATCTTAATATTAGTCCACAAACTCCTCAGGTTAACAAAGCAAGACATGATCTCTGTGATCTGCTGAAGACATATCTGATAGGAGACAATTATCCTTTTCATATTCAGCCCGCCTCAAGGTTGTAAGAGAGTCACAGCAACATTCTTTGTAGAGTAGAAGACTACCAAGCTAGATACATTGCATATAATAATAATAATTTCTCTCTACGTTATACGTGACATAGGGCCTGCAAGTAATTTCTCCATACCGCTCTATCCTGGGCAACTCGCTCAATCTCCTCCATGGAACTGAGACTGATATTTCCTGCCTCTCTCAGCAAAGTTCGCTTCAAGGTCTCCTTAGGTCAACCTCTCTTTCTGGAACCCTTTGCATCCCACTTCAATGCCTGCTTTGATATTCGTTGATCATTTCTCCTCAAGGTGTGCCCAACATATCTCCATCTTCTCTTTCTTATAACAGTTGTCACTAGTGGTTGACCAGACATGTCTCTGATTTCATCACTTCTGAATTCGTTCCATTTTATATTCATTATTTTTCGCAGACATCTATTTTCAAATGCATTCAACTTGTTTCTATATCTTTAGTCATTTTCCAACGCTCAACATTGTATATACCATCACTATAAGTGAAGGAGCTCTGGAATTTGCAAAACTACAGAAAATATCCCACCAGAAAGTCTCTAAAATAGATTCACCAACTTAGAATGTACAAACTCCATGATATGGAAAAAAAGTAAACTTGTACTCAGTTGATAACAACTTACAGACACATGCAGATACCACTACATAGCATTGGGCCAAAGGGCAAAAGCTCAAGTGCCGCTGAATCATTGAAGAAGTACTCAGTTGAGAATTAGAAACAACAAAGGGGTCGCCAGTAGCGAAATTAATAGCAAGCTGCACTAGTTACCATGTGCCAGCAAGATTCCAGGTTGGACTAAAATTTCTTTACGTGCATATAGCATGCAGTTGGACTACAGGAAACCCTGATCCTTTTCGTGGGGATCTAAATTACAATGACCTATGAGGTCAGAATAAAGCTTGCCTTAATTTAAGGGACACCGGTGATGGGAAAGCAAGCATCATGCAAAAATGTCAGAGGTGCCATATTAGGTACAATGCATACACCTGAGTTCATAGCGGGTGCATGGGGGAAAAAAACCGAACCATGACCAACTTTTCAAAATGTGTACATGTGCACAGATGCAGTTAAAATAACGCACAACAAACAATACACAGACACAACATTAAAAATACAACAAAATCAAATAATTTCACATGCATTCATATTTATTTCTGGTTTATAATTCAAATGGCATATCCAATTTTAGAATAGATAACTGCTAACATAATTGTTTTTCTGTTAAAAGTCGTAGCATACTTCAGAAAATATAGAGAACAAATGAGGCACCAAGGAATAATGTAGAAGGGCATGACAAGACGCCTGGTAAGCAACCGTAACCAACAGGTATGACGATGATGTTTAAGTAACAAAACTGAGCATAATATACACATCAATAGGTACTCGATCGGTTTTAGCTTGCTGAAAGCGACAACAACATAGCACTTATACTTTTCTCCCGTACCCAGAAAGTGAAGTACCCATTTTAATATCCGTATATTGAACAAAATCTGACAATGCAGGGATTTGAATTCCTACCAGACACCAAAGCACATCATACCTACACCAACGAAACATGGCCCCATGAATGAAGCTTACAGAGTAAACTATGGGGAACTACAACTGACATGCAGCTTCATAGAGGCAACCAATCTCATGGTTTAGATGACCATACAAAACTGATTGAAAAGAAGAACTCGTACAAGTTTGGTGATTGAATCCTGTGCACTAACTACTTTACCCTACTTAATCTGGGGATGAAATTGAGGAATGGTGTTCACCACAAGCTTCAAAAGTACACAGTATCAGGCTATTCATCAGTGACCTCTGATATCAAAGCACATGAGATTTTAGTTCCTAGTTCTATCAGAGACCAACAATATCAAGTAGATCTTTTGTTTAAATTGAGCAAGTAATAAAATAATTCCTCTCGTACGTTATACATTACATAGGGCCTGCAAGTAATTTCTCCATACCACTCTATCCTGGGCAGCTCGCTCAATCTCCTCCATGGAACTGAGACCGATATTTCCTGCCTCTCTCAGCAAGGTTCGTTTCAGGGTCTCTTTAGGTCGACCTCTCTTTCTTGAACCCTTTGCATCCCACTTCAATGCCTGCTTTGATATTCGTTGATCATTTCTCCTCAAGGTGTGCCCAACATATCTCCATCTTCTCTTTCTTATAACAATTGTCACTAATGGTTGACCAGACATGTCTCTGATTTCATCACTTCTTCTGGGGGACTGCCTAGAGTAGTTGATAGTAGCTCGGCCTGCTAGCTGTGAGACGCCTCATAGCTCGGGTTCGAACCCACTGTCCGGCATTTGATCGAGTCCCCAGGTCTTACTCAGGACGATAACGTGAGTACCTCTGAAGTCGGAGAAAATCAGCCTGTATGGCGAGGGAATACTAATAACGAGTACATTGAGCACACGGCTGCCAGTGTAAAGTAATTTACAATGTGCACGCTGCTGCCATTGTAAGAAATTGGAAAACGGATTTTCACGCAAAAATCAGTTTCAGAGATGAAACTCGTCTGAGTTGAAAGCGGACGAAGAGAAAAAAAAAAATCACATGAATTTGTTCCATTTTATATTCATTATTTTCACAGACATCTATTTTCAAATGCATTCAACTTGCTTTCTATATCTATAGTCATTTTCCAAATTGAGCAAGTAAACTACTCATTATGAGGTAAATTAATATCAATAAGAGTAGGCTGAAAGCTGTCACATATATTACATATTTAATGCCAATTGTAATCAAATTCCTATAAACTTTTACAATTCGCAAACTGAAATCTGGTACCATCGCCAGTGTTTATGCACTGCAGTTGAGATCCTCATATAGAGATATATATCTGAAGTCGGAGAAGGACACGCCTATATGGGGGGGACACTGGTAATAAGGAAAGCAGGCTTCCACCCAAAAAGCAATCTGAAGTGCCATACCAGGTCTTTCTGCCTGAATCCATAGTGGGCAAATGCAGAAGAGACTGAAGCACACATGGTTATTCACCGAAGTGCAATGAGAATGGTCCTATCAATCTATCGACCATAAAAACAATTAGCCTTATTTTCTTTGAGTCTGCAGAAAGATTTTTATCAATATTCTATAAAACATGCCTGATTGAAAAAAAGATGTTCGCTTCACATAGATTTATTACCATGTCCGCAATTTCTTGCACATAATTTTTTCACATACATATTTATTACAATACCAGCAAGGCTATGCATTATAAATAGCAGATGAATATACATGTTCGTAGCTATGCTTTTTTTAAACAAGCAATCCGTTGGGATCTCTAAAACGATGACGCAGGTTATTAGCCCGACAGCCCAGTTTAGTGTAGTGTCGGTTTCGAAGTCTTTGCATATATTGAAGATCCTTTACTCTCTGTGCCACTTGAAGCCCTGTAGAAGTAGAAAATATGTTACTGCTCAGAGCAAACTATTACATGATGTAAGGCAGTCAAAATAAAGAAAAATACAAAGTCGTAGAAGAAACAAACCAACAGCAAACAACCATAACATCCGTCACCAGACATAACAGAAAACAGCACACAACAATCTTCCCCTAGAATGGGACACCTTGCTCAACTACCACATGCACAGAATAAAGTATGCTTAGTGTGCATGTCAGACTGAAATAGACTCCAAAGAACACCCTGCAGTCATGTTTACTATACCTACATCAGTAAAACAAAACAAAGCATGGTCTCAAGAACGAAGCATACAGAGCAAGCTATGGGAGGGAACCCTTCAGGAGCTTCAACTGACATGCAGCTTCATAGAAGAAATCCATTGCATGGTCTAGATTGAGCATATGAAACTGATTGTAAATAAGAAGAGGAAAAAGAAAGGCATTGATAAGATTAGAAACAAATATATATTCTTACAAAACTATTGCATCATATTAGTGGTGGTAGGAGGGGGGGTGTAACTCTCAGACTTGAAAATGGGGAAGAGTTAACTCTGGTCACAGCCGTAGGAAAGTTCTCAAACAATTTAAGGAAAGCTCTCAATGCGTCAGCAGAAATGGTTATACAACAAAAACACAAAAGAATGTGGCCACAACAGACAACCTATGAAGAGGAACTATGGTGGAGTTTAAATCCTGAAACAGTCAGTAGATTATATCAGAGAATCCAGAATTCCAGTCTAAAATGAGTGATGACCACAAAAGAAGACATCTATCTTTTTATATGATTGCTAACAATCTCTTTGTATTCTCTCCAGTCATTCAATTTGTGTCTTACTAACAGTGAGGTTGGCCGCTTCATATTTGATGCTTGAAAGAACCAGCGCCTGATACAGGATGACAAATAGTCATTGCTCTGCCCAGTGGTTACCGGGCCCAAATTTGGGGTGTAAAGAATAGAACCACTGTTACCTGCCACGCATGTCGTAAGAGGTGAGTAAGGAGGTTTGGCTGAAATCGGATGCATGTGTCCTAAACGTATAGAAGTCTATGTGTTTAGGGGCCTATCAAACCAATGTGCAACGTATACATGTTCTTGGCAAAGATCAAACATATCACAAAGAGTGATTACAATTGGTCGTAAAGAACACGTAAAAAGAAGTCATTACTCGATATTAGCAGTCATTTTCGTCAGACCTTCACATGCTTTGACAACGACATGTCAACATGTTCCCTGAAACATAGGCTGTGGTCAAATTTCACACCCAAAAAATTGCATTGATTTAGCTCCAGATATGTCAACATAGCACATTCTCAATCGATGCAAGCCTGTCTGCTCATTGCCGCAAACATCCACATGCCCAGGACAGTAGATCCACATAAGCATTCAGAGGTTAGACATTTCTATGGACAACATCCACTCATACCGAAATCTGCCCTTTTGAATCTTGTGACGCATCGACTGAGAGGTATAACCAGCACAACCGGCTCGGATCACAAAGAGTGGTTAACAAGTGATCGATAAGGAGCGCTAGAAGAAGAAATCATATATTCTGTGCTCTATAGAACCTACCTGTAGAACCTGTCCAACCAAGAGCTTTATAGTGAGCCAGCATCTTTGGAAGAATTTTCTTGGTAGGCTCACGCAGATAAGGAACCAAATTCTGCTTATAATATCTCACCAGAGATCTGTGTCCTATTACAGTTCCTGTTAGAAATAGTAATGATATATGAACCATGTGTATTAGTTATTTTATACAAAGATTACAAACAGAAATCTGAAACAGTATATATTAATATATATTATATTTATTTTTATATATTAATATATATAAAGTTTATATATAATATATATTTAGCTATATTAATATATATTATATTTTATAAATGTCTCAATGATATATATATTTTCATGTGACCAACATTAAATACTCAGAATCTGAACATGTCCAAATCTGCACTACCCAGGTGTCAAGCTGACCTATTTTATTTGGTAAGAGGGAGCAGAGTGTTGGTCTATATTTCAATGAATAAGTGGTTACTCATTTGCACATCGTCTGAAGGTTGTAGGTTCGAATCTGGGCAGAGACACATGCAATTTTTTCATGATGTCCCTAGGATTGTTGCAGGAGGTAGAGTTCGTGCAATACTCTCAGCAGATGGCATGCCATCTCTGCCAACAGAGATGGATGGAGCCATATGGGAAACCCAGTGCAATGAAGTCAATCCTTTGCCTTTGGACACACAATGTGCAGCTACCCAAAATACAAGCAATAGATATATATATGTGTGTATATATATATATATATATATATGTGTGTGTGTATATATATATATATATATATATATATATGTGTGTGTATATATATATATATATATATATATATATATATATATATATATATGTGTGTGTGTATATATATATATATATATATTTATATATATATATATATATATATATGTGTGTGTATATATATATATATATATATATATATATATATATATATATATATATATATATATATATATATATATATATATATATATATATATATATATATATATATATATATATATATATATAAAAGAGCATAATGAACCTTTTATATGTTGTTTGGTTTGTTTCGACGTTCTTTACAACAAATTTGATCATTCTTATTGTAATGTATAATTGATCTTTGCCATGAACGACTAGGTTGCACCTCAGCCCCTACATGTGTATGGTAAACCTTTTATTTAAAAATAAATCAATTTTAACAAGTGCATTGGAACATTCTATAACATATTTCTGAACTGACCTGATGGAAGGGTAAGAGAATAGTCATCTCCATCTAACTCTTCAGGATCAACAACTTCATCTTGATCAGTTTCTGGATTCTTACCATCTGGGTAGCTCGATCTATTAAAAAATGCCCTAAATAAAATTAATAAAATTCTGTGCCCCATTTTTTAAAAGTAGTGGTGCAGCAAATTGACATCATGTTTACAGTTTTTTTTTTTCGTCCGCTTTAACTCAGACGAAGTTTCATCTCTGAAACTGATTTTTGCGTGAAAATCTGTTTTCCAATTTCTTACAATGGCAGCAGCGTGCACATTGTAAATTACTTTACACTGGCAGCCGTGTGCTCAATGTACTCGTAATTAGTATTCCTCGCCATAAAGGCAGATTTTCTCAGACTTCAGAGGTACTCACGTTATCGCCCTGAGTAAGACCAGGGACTCGAACAAATGCCGGACAGTAGGTTCGAACCCGAGCTATAGGCGTCTCACAGCTAGTAGGCCGAGCTACTATCAACTACTCTAGGCAGTCCCCCCATGTTTACAGTAACTAATATTAATATGAATTTGTTAGAGAACCACAACATCCTTCCAAAACATGTATTCTAAAGCCTGAATTCTTCTGATAAAGTAGCTTGTCCCTACCGGAACTTGGCTCCCATGACAGCAGCCCTGAAAAACTCTATTCTGTGCAAGTTGACTGGCATCAGCAGCAGTCTGATCGTCAATGACATTTTGCACCCATGATCTTCCTCTCATTCTTCTTTCAAGCATCATTCCCTTCAAAAATTATCTTCTCTATGCATTCATGTTGTTTGATGTGTCCAAGACATTTAATTTTCCTTGTTTTTATGTTCTTTAATAACAACTCTCTTTAATATCAAGCTGTTGCAAAACAGAAGCATTTGTTCTTTTTTCTGTCCATATTCAAAGTACTCTTCTGTAGCATTTGCATTCAAATGAATTAATAATCTTCGCCACTTTGTCAATTTATTGTCCAACTCTCACATTAAATACTACTACAATAAGGGAAAAACTGACAATGTATTGATCATTGTCCATATACATTCACTTACGTGTAATCATAAAAGTCTGAATACTCAAATATGACATCTCCCTCATGTAGTATTTTGCAATGTCCTTTGTCTATCATGTGTCGCTGTACATCTTTAGTGCTGTGAAATCTCCTGCCTTTCTCATTGCACCACAAACATACATGACCAATTCCAACTTTTTCACCTGTTGATTATTCAAATCCATGTTTTTCAATGCATCAATGTAAAAAGCTAACATGAGATTGTAAAGGAAAGGTGAAAATATGGAATCAACAATGATCTGAAATTATATGCTAAGATATGTCATTGCTTTCTTTCTTTTCTCTAATCCTGTTTTTCTTCACAACATCCAGATTCCTAGAACAGGCTTTTGTGTGCGCTTTGTAAACAGTGTCTTTTATCACCTCTGTTATCTCTGAGGTCCACCTTTTGCGGTGGATCATAGATCAAAATAAATTTCTTGGGATAACTGCGAATATTTTGGCCACAAATGAGTTGCGGAAGAAAACTAACTGCACATCACTGGCAACTATGATAAGAAGTTATTATTTGTTTATAGATCTTCAGGTTATTGCTGCCCTTTTCCATTTGCAGGTTTTAAGATCAGGCCTCTTTTTATTTGTTCTGATTAAAATTCATGATGTATGTATGTTTACACAAGTATGGTTCAATTTCAGAATCTATGCAGTTTTCCATTTGTATTGTAAGTTGCCCATAACTAACTTCTAGCAGTTCATGATCAAATAATGGCATAATACTACATATACTAACAGGAGTGAAGTAATGACATTCGCCAGAGAAGAAAACACTACCAACATCTCCATCGATAATCATCTACTAAATCAAGTAAAGATTTCACATACCTGGGGAGCATTTTTCAGCAAATGGAAGAATAACTAATGAAATTCAACACAGATGCAACAAAGCAAATCAAATGATAGGGCAAATGGCCAATTTTAAGATGCAAACACGTCACCATGAACACAAAAGAGCAATGTTCAACACAATCTTTCTCCCACATTATGTTACCAGTGCCAAACCTGGACGCTGACAACAAAGCGATAGAAGAAAACTAGTCACAACAGAGATGAAGTGTCTACGCAGAATGCTGGGTGTAACAAGAAGAGACCGGTTGAGAAATGAAGACATCAGGAAAAAGTGGGTACAACATCAGTACTAGACTTCATCAAGAAACAACAAATTAAATGGTTCGGTCACGTAAGCAGATTACCATCAGACAGTGCACCCAAAGAGCAATGCTGCTCCGATACAATGGGTACAAAGCAAAAGGCCGTACCAAAAGATGGACCTCAGAGATAACAGAGGCGTAGAAAGAGACTATCTACGAAGCGCATACTAGGGCCCGTTTAGAAATCTCTTCCTGACCTGACGCTGTGAGGCATACAGGATTCGAGAAAGAAAGACTAACAGGAATTATGTTTTGTAAAAACCCATGTCTACCAGTAGTGCTGGAATTTGAAGAAGTTCCTGGAAAAAAGCCCACTAATACTAAATATAGTTTAAGCTCAATAAAGTTCAATGTAACCTGTCCCCTCTGTGTCAAAGCTTTTAAAGTTACAATGATCAAAATTGATAATCATTAATCAAGTAAAATTGTAACGATCCAACAAAGTGTTTATAATATTAGATATAATTCTATACATTACCAAAATATGTGATTAGACCCTCTAGGTCAGTTATGTACTCTGCATCTGGTAAAAAAAATCCATGAGATGTCATGTGATTAATGTTCTCCTGCAAGGAAGAGCTCACTAATGAACAGAACAAACATTCCTCAAGACCAAGAGAGTTTTCTTCAGAACTGTTCCAGGATTCTGCATCTGAATTATCTATGAAATCAAACAAAAGCAGGTTTCACATGTGATTTACTTGCAGTTGCTATCTTTAAAACAACAAGCATGCATACATTTTCTCTAGCTGTAGAAAGGAACAAAATAATAATTAACTACTTCTTCAAACGCTCCATATTTACCACTTGTTAATCACTATTTGTGATTTGTATGTGATCCGAGCCTAAGAGCGATTGTATGTTGTGCCAGTTATTCGCCTACAAGTAGGCCAGCACATTCAATTTCTGTGATGCTTTTTATTTACTAGGGTAGCTTCCGTAGATCCCAGTCGCCCCTTACGACATGCCTTGTAGATCAGTGTTACTATTCTTTGCTCCCCTTGAAAGCCCTGACAACACATAGGTGTAATCACTAACAATACAAGTGTTCTACACAGCATTGAGGGAGTCAGTGGCTAAACCCTTGCGTCCCGAAGGACGTGGGTTTGAATCCGAACTGCGCTGTTCCATTCATGCACACATTTATTTCCTCTAGAGACCCCTAAGATTGTTGCAAGAACTACAAAGTTCGTACTTTGTGCAATACTCTTGGCAGATGGCTTCTGTGGAGAGAGACTGCAGCCATAGGGGTAAAACCGGTGCAATGAAGTCTATCCTTTGGCTTTATACATTTTTTTAGACCAGCTTCTTACGTAGTTTGTTATTAATGAATAAATGCAGGAGTAGTATGTAAGAGTCATGAAAATAAGTGTATACCAACCATCTTCCATGACCTCATGCGAATCAGCATGTACCACTTCACTATCCACCGGTACAGGTGATGGTTTCATGTCACTTGTAGAACTGTGCTGGATTCGAGGTTTCTTTTCTTTCTTCTGTTTTGGAGTTCCGGAGACGACATCTTTATGTTTCTTTGATTGAACATGATTTTCATATGTATTTGCTGTACTGAAGGCTTTATTGCAAGGTTTGCAGAAACAGGTATCATGAGAAGATGTTTTCTCCTGCTCCTTAAGAAGTGAAAAAAACAGAAAAAGAATAGTCACAGGGATATTTCTTCTTCGAACACTCTGTATTGACCACTTGTTAAACCACTATTTAAGATTTGTATGTGATCTGAGCCTAAGAGCAATTGTACGTTGTGCCAGTTATGCACACAAAAGTAGGCCAGCACATCCTATTTCTGCTGAGCTTTTTATTTACTATGGTAGCTTCCCGAGGC
The DNA here is from genome assembly GCA_020796225.1 of Arion vulgaris. Classification (NCBI taxonomy): domain Eukaryota; kingdom Metazoa; phylum Mollusca; class Gastropoda; order Stylommatophora; family Arionidae; genus Arion; species Arion vulgaris. Next base: position 43,886,482 of record CM036756.1, on the reverse strand, counting down.
CCTACCTCAGTTGTCTCTTACAACATGCCTTGTAGGTTGCAGTGTTACTATTCTTTGCTGGCCCGGCAACACGGTGCAGGGATACAATTACAGTGTAACAAATAAAAGAGAACAAGTCTATTTTATGATAATATATCATTTTCTTATCAGGTTTTGAAATGTTATTTATATGGATCTATTGTCATCTATCAGTCAAGTTGCTGTGTGTTGCAGGTCCACAAGGGGAGCAAAAAATAGTGGCACTGTGATCAACAAAGCATGTCGTAAGAGGTGACTGAGGTAGGGACCTAGGGAAGCTACCCTAGTAAAAAAGCATAGCAGAAATCAGATGTGCTGGCCTACTTGTAGGCCCATAACTGGCATAATGTACAATCACTCTTAGGATCACATACAAATCACACAGAGTGGTTAACAAGTGGTCGATGTGAAGCATTCGTAGAAGAAGACTGTCAGTCAAGCTATGTAAAGCAACAATATTTTCATTTCTGTTAAAAGAATACTGGGGTGTTGCATAGGGAAGGGGTTAACATCTGAGGGAAAGTGCTCAAATGCAAAGAAGAAAGACTGTATAGGACAAAAAATATTTAACCCACACTGCTGTAATTAGTACGCCATGGCACCTGTATGTTACCAGGGCCCACAAGGTAGCAAAGAATAGTAACACTATGACCTACAGGCCATGTTGTAAGAGATGACTGAGGTAGGGGCCATGGGAAGCTACCTAGTAAATAAAAAGCATCGCAGAAATCAGATGTGCTGGCCTACTTGTAGGTGCATAACTGACAACATACAATTGCTCTTAGGCTCAGATCACATACAAATCACAAAGAGTGGTTAACAAGTGGTCGATATGGAGTGTTCGAAGAAGCTTAGAAGATGTGTTAAAATAGTGTAAACAATACAGAAGATAAGACAATAAAGCTAGAATAACAATCTGTCTACAACAAGTCTAATCTCATCTACACTTAGTCAACAGTTATAATAAATACAACATAAAACCCATTCAACAGAATAATGGCCACTTGAATGACTAATTTGGCCTACTTAAGAAAAGATAAACCAGAGATAAGCATGCATGAGCCCAAGAATAAGAAAAACATTATTTCAAAAGAATAATATACTTTTACAGACATATATTGGTAAATTAAGTTGCATCATCATCTAAAATTTTGTTCTGAACAACACAACTTTTCCGACCTAACAGTCCTGAATTTCTCTCTCTAATAGGCTAGATGTCTCACCTCTAGTTTCAACAGTTGCCCTCCACTTTTTATGATCTCTGACCATTTTCTTTACCACTTACCAGTATAGTAGAGCATCCTTTAAAAAAACTCGCCTGTCTGCCCAGCATGTTCGTAGTGCGCTGGACTACGGGTGACTATCCCTCTGTGTGTGCGGGTTCAATTCAGCGGGATGGCAGAAAAGCCAGATTCCTAGATTTACGGTGTTCGTGGCACCGAACCGAAGGGTTACGATGTCCATGGCACCGAGCCGAAGAGCTGAAAAGCTCAAGTGCTTCTGGATCGGAAAAAAAACAAAACTGCAAGTCTGTTTGAGATGTTTCATTTCTCCTGTAGGTTCCATTCAAATGTTGGTCGAATGACACTGTGTCTTCTGCACTGTATGTCAGAACCACCGCCATTGTCCTCCTGACATGGGTCATAATGGGTTGTAGCTGGAATAGACTACCATATAAGGTGGTTTTTTTATTGATGGGCAGGTCTCATCTAGCTTGCTTGAGTACAGGCTACTACAACAATAAATGCTGTACTATGTCATGTGGGTAGTTTTGGATATACTGTACTTCATTGGGAACACCAGTGCAATTTGTTGCCCTTCCCCATTCTATTAGAAAAGCATCTTCATTTGGGACCAACTGCTTCTTTGTTCCATATGAATCTTGCTTACATCGGAGCTAATATTTCATGTCTATAGGTCTCCATACTATCCATAATTCACTGACCCACTTGGCTGATTATACTAACGGCACAACTCCATAAGCCCCAATCTCACCTTCAGTACTGTACATCCGTCAGCATGCAGTGAGTGATTGACAGACCCAGATGAAACATCACCTAATCCATTAATAATGTTAAAATCTAGCAACACCTAGACTGACCCAGTTCCTGCAGCCTGGACATAGATGATAGAATCTGAGTCACCACCTGAAACATCTTTGTACCTAGTAAAACCTTCGCCAATAGAGGATAGAAGCCATGTCCATTGTTCTACTCTACTGTTTGCCACTGTATCCGTAATACTTTCTGCTTATTCCTTTCATTGACTCCTGCATGTCTGAGCACGAAAATGTGACCTTATGTAGTTCCGAACTCAACAGATTCCAGACACTCAGTGTACCCAATGTCATGAGTGTCTAGACAACCCACCAGGACCTTCTTCAACTTGCGTCATGATGATCATATCATGCATTGAATTGAGAATCAGAAAACTGCAGAATGACATGGTAAGCGTTTTGAGCATAAATAATACATGATGGTCAGAAAGATCTGTTGGTATTGCGATCGTCCCCCTCTCATTTTAGTTTATTACGCAATTTCTACTAACATTATACTAGCTTTACCTGTTGATCTTGCAGTCGTTGCCTTTCCTCAAACTTCTCGAGGGTAACTGGTGTCAGGTTAGCAACTTTTCGTTTCAAATTATAGCGATGCCAGTCTGTTTTATAATGAAGACGACCTAAATTTACATCCTGAAATGCAACGTTACACGTTAAACAAGTTAACGACGACATATTATACGCTAAAGTTCAGCTACAATCTTGACAGTTTAATGATTGCAACGCAAAAAGAAATCAGTCATGGCAAGCACGATGAACGGAAATGATGTTTCTATATATAATGATGTTCGAATAGTAAGTATTCGATACTCAACTACCAAATACTTCCAGGTACCGAAAGAATACTATAAATAAGTATTCGCTAAACAGCCAGTTTAGTTTAGTCGTTGGATTACTCCACGTCGAACCAATTAGTCCATAAGTGTTCCGATCTCCCCCTCATGCTCAGTATGTCTCTTAACGTGTGGCGACTAACGCCTCCCGTTATTTGTTGATTTACTATTCTTCTTTGGCTACCAGCATATTATTCTTGTCTTCTCTCTCGCGATCGTTCTTATGCCGCTTTTATCATTCGATTGTGATATATAAGCAGCCAAATATCAAGAACGGATGTACGTGTTCGATTTCAACCAGCGTTTACTAGGTTCGCTCTCCGTTAACCTTTTGCTGTCCCCAGCCAAAACCCGAAGTTGAAATGGCACTAAAACAAAGTAAAAGAAAAAAGGCAGCAGGGATAGATGGTATAACAACAGAAATGTTACTTACGTGTAGAACAACAGCAATAACATAGCTGAAGAGAATTTTAACATAGCTTGGGAGGCACAAGAAGCTCCAGATGACTGGCAGAGAGCTATTATAGTCCCAATATGGAAGAACAAATGAGACAAAAGAGAGTGTGAAACATACAGGGTATCTCTCTTTGAGCCATATAGGAAAAATGTTTGCAAAAATATTGGAGCGAACAGCAAGACATAGATTAGATCCCCAGTTAAGCAATAGACAGTTTGGGTTTAGGAGGGTAAGAGCTGCACAGACGCAATATTTACACTAAGACAGATCTGCGAACAAACAATTGAATACAATCAAAGTAAACAACTTATATTTATAGACCAAGAAAAGGCATTTGATAGAGTAAACCGGTGCAAACTATGAAAGATCCTTAAAGAATATGGCGTCCAGGGACAACTATTAGGTAATATCATGGCCTTATATCAAGATAGCCAGAGTACAGTAAGAATAGCAGAAGGAATGACCGACTGGTTCTCCATTATATCAGGTGTTAGACAAGGTTGTGTCCTCTCACCACTACTCTTTATTACATATATGGATAAAATAACTCAAGAGTCAAATTCAGATAATGATGAAATAAATGAACTGCTTTTTGCAGATGATCAGTGCCTGATACATCAAAATGAACAAGATCTACAACATCATATTGACACCTTGAAACCAAGTGACAGAATTCAAATACTTAGGAAGCATATTCACGGAAGACTAAATAGAGAGATAGAGGCTAGAGTGCAAAAGCAAATGCTGTAACCTACCAGCTAGCCCCATTGTTAAGGCACCCAAAAATCTCACAGGCGGCTAAGCAACAGATGACCAACAGCATTTTTTACTACTTTGTGTTACCAGAGCCAAACATGGACATTGAGCAAAGCGCAGTCACAAAAATAACTACATGTGGAATGCGTTGCCTGCGAAAAGTTACCAACAACACAAGAAAAGACAGAATCATCAACATCAGCATAAGAAAGAAAGCTGGCACAAAACTGTGCTTGAATTACATTGAGAAACAAAGAATGAAGTGGTTTGGCCACTTTATAAGAATGCATCCAAACTCCACAGTATACAGTCTTCTACAACAGAACATCGGGAAATAAGGCAAGAGGAAGACCACGGAAAAGATGGTTAGATGGCATAGCAGAATCCGGTGAAAGAGCAAAATCACACAAGCCACCAGAACAGTGCAAGACAAAAACAGAAAACCACGACACTGGGCAACAACCCGGTAGCAGTGTGACGACAAAAGAAGAAGAAGCCAAAACTCACAAGGCAGCAGGTTGCTATTTTCTTTCAGGGCAGCGACCCGTAGACGACCTGACCTCCCGGGCTGATGGGTTTCATCTGCCCAGCTATACCCGTCTTGTTAATGAACTGCTTGGTATGCCTACCGTCCAGTTTTGTGTACGGTTTGCTCCGCTAGCCTTTGATTGTCCCCAATTAAACTACAAGGCAGCAGTAGTTCCCTGCGAGTGGAAACGAGCACTGGTTTATTTCTTCGTCGTTTTCCTCAAACCAGTCGTGTCTCTTGTGTACATTGTGTCTATAAGCTCAGCATTGGATAGGTACACAGTGTCTTTGAGGGAAGTCCAGTCTTCGTTCACGTTGGTCTTACCAAACTGAAGGTCCTTCAGCTTGTCACCCAGGTCTCCTGCTAAACAGTCAGTGACATCTGATCTTTTCAATCTGCTAGCTTTTTTTTTGTTGGTTTGCTGCCACGGTGACATTTCCCTAGACTTGATGCGGAGGTTGAATTTTGACACGATCAATTTATCAGCACTCTGCTCCGCACATAGTTTTCGTAACTCTGACGCATTTTGTTATGAGGACGTAATCTACGAGGTGCCATTGTTTCGAACGGGGATGCATCCATGATGTTTTGTTTCTAGTAGGTAGACGAAACAATGAGTTTGTGATTTTTAGGTCGTGGACGGCACATAATCTGAGTATTAGAAACCCATTACTATTGCATTTGCCCACGTCGTGTAGTCCTAATATTCCATCCCAGACCCGATGGTCTGTCCCTACTCAAGCATTAAGGTCTCCGAGGATGATGAGCTTTTCGAACCTTGGGACCGACTGTCAAGGTCCCCGTAGAAACCATCCTTGATTTCACTAGTATTGTTCGTTGTTGGAGCGTAGCCCATATAATCGATGGTTAATCGACACCAAATATTATCAATGGTTTATCATTTTCTCAGCTAGTTTATCCAAACACGAAATGAGTGATATTAGCATACACATTTTCATGTACTCAGCTGGTCGTCTTTTCAAGTAGCACAGAAATAACATAACACAAGAGCACGTACTAGAAGTCGCTATCTTGACGCTACCAGCTAACCATAGGCCAAAAAAGTAACGAATACCTGTTGTAAAAGTAACGAAAAACAAAAATTACTTACAAGTAATTGAAATTTACATCAACAAAATATATACAAAAGAGTTCTTGTGCGCTTAAAGTTACATTTTCAGTGTTAGACGGTTTCAACTTCCTGTCTGTCTTTCTAAAAATTATTGCAATCAACAATGGTGAGTCTAAATCGTTACCATCACTCAATCTGCCATAATCTTATGTGTTTCAATCTATAAGCGTAAATCAATTTGTCAGAACATAAATATTTAGGTGGTACACGTCATTAGCTCTCTCTGTACCACGTATGTTAATGAAATTTGAACGTAATTGCTTTGTGAATTTGGTCACAATTGAATTGCTTTGTGTGTCGTTTGTAGTAGTAGAGTAGGTAGATATCGCACTTGCATAATGAATGTTATTCAGTTTCACTACATACTACATTCATTGATTCAAAATTAACACGGTATCAGAGCTGAGCTGCAAACAGTTGGCCTCACAAGAACACATCTGACGCCGATGGTATAATTATCAGAATAACCGTAATAACGACCACAAGAAGAAAAATATCAAGTCAGTTTACACACTGAATCACTGCTAGAAGACCTAGTGTTCGTTGCATTGCGTATTGCCTTGCCATCTTCCTTCTCCAAGGTCTCTTTTGCTTTGCCCATTCTCATTTCGTCTGCTATCTAATGATCTGTGTTTTCTGAAGTGCTCAGTGACTTTATACACACAATCAGTGCACATCATGATCATCCCATGACATGTTCAATCCCATCATTTTTTCTACTTAATAATCTGATTTCACAATAAATGCATATCTAAAGTATGGGAGGTGCTATTCACAGTTGACTGTGAATAACGTTCAGCATTATATGGAGCCGACTGAATAATGCTCCGCTCAGCGTTATTCACAGACGTATCTGTATATTAGTAAGTATAGTCTAAAACAGCGTTATTGACAGATGCCAATACAAAAAAATAATCTCCGTCTTATACACAGATGTCTATGTCATATGCCTATAAAATATAATAAAAGTAAAGATCTGCACATAATATAGAGCGTTTTACACATATACGAAAAGTTTAATAATATTTGACAAACTATAAGCCTAACTAATAATTTATCCGGTCTAACCATAAGTGGGTGGAGTTATTCACAGTCAACTGAACAACGTTATATAGAGTCGACTGTGATTAACACTGAGCATTATTCACAGATGTCTCCGTAAGTATAATCACTCCGCTAAAATATCTTGTAAAACCTGTGCAAGCTTGCAAATTTGATGAAATGTTCTAGCTTATATATTCCGCTTGTGCCATTAAATATTAAACGTTAAAAAGGGCCTGCAAGTAACTGGCTTCAAACTTTTCCTTGGAATCTGAATTGAGTCCAATATTTCCCACATCGGTAAAGTTTGTTTCCTTTCTTTTAACACTTTGCATACTATTTCAATGCCTGATTTGTGATTCTTTGATCATTTCTTCTCAGAGTATACCCAATATATATCTCCATTTTCGCTTGCTTATAACACGTTACTAATGGTCTGTCTTTTCTCCAATACTGTTTTGCCTCACAGCGTCAGGTCAAAATGAGATTTCTAAAACTGGCCTTTGTGTGCACTTTGTAGACAGTAGATAGTCTTTCGCCGCCCCTGAGGTCCATCTTTTGCGTGGCCTGCCTTTTGCTTTGTACCCATTTTATCGAAGCAACATTGCATTGCTCCTTGAGGTGCACTGTTTGTTGGTAATCTGCTAATCTGGCCAAACCATTTAATCTGTTGTTTCTTGATGAAGTTTAGTGCTGATGTTGTACCCACTTTTTTCCTGATGTCTTCATTTCTCAACCGGTCTCTTCTTGTTACCTCCAGCATTCTGCATTGACACTTCATCTCTGTCGTGAGTAGTTTTCTTCTATCATTTGTTGTCAGCGTCCAGGTTTGGCACTGGTAGCTAATGTGGGGAAAATTGTTCTTTTCTGTTCATGGTGTCATGTTTGGTGCCATTTTTCCTATCATTTCTCTATCGCGTTCGTTCTTTAGCCGTTTTCATCATTCTATTGTGATATATAAACAGCCAACCATCAAAACGTGATGTACGTGCACAAGCCTTCAGTACCAATTGGAGCTCAGGTGCTTATCTTTTGGTGGTGTGTTCGATATCAACCAGCGTTTGTGTACGGTTCGCTCTCCGCTAGCCTTTTGCTGTCCCCAGCCAAACCCACAAGGCATCATCTGCCCAGCAAACCGGTCATTTTGTGGACTCATTGGTTTGCCTCCCCTCCAGTTTTTACGGTTTGCCCCGCTAGCCTTTGATTGTCCCCAATCAAACTACAAGGAAACAGTAGTTCCTCGAGCGGAAATGCGCACAGGCTTTACCTCTGCTGGGCTTTCCCGTTGTTTTGCACATTTGGGGTGGTACGCACACCCTCTTGCTGCTGCCGTGCCGCTATACCCGTTCATGGCATGCCATGCTTGCCTGCCCCTCGGTGGGGGCCCACTATGGCTTCACCTGCGTGCTTGCTAGCTCTGCCCTGGTCACCACCAGTTTTTGCCGTGCTCACATTTTCTGCGCCTTCCGTATCGTGCTCACATTTGCTGTCCCCGCCTGTAACTCAACCCGGTCCCCCACCCATGAGATGGGGTCACGGGTTATGCCCCATGTGGGCCCACCCTTCTGCCTACCTCACCATTTCTGTCAATTCCCACCGTGTTCACATTTTCCTGGGCAGTCCGCGTAGACCAGCGCTCAGCTCGATTCCCAGCATACTCATTGGCTCAAGAGAGAGCATGCACAGACTTCGAATTTCACCATGCATGGGTCAACGTCTTTTAGATTGGCCTATGTGGGCCCACGTGGAGTTAAACCTGACTCCAAGCATACTTATCGGCTCAAGAGAGAGCATGCACGGGCTCCGAATTTTCCCCAGCTTGGGTCAACATTTCTTCAAATGACTTATAATCGTGCCCCATCCGTGAGATATGGGCCAGAGTTTCGCCTATGTGGTCCCTCGTGCAGTTCAACTCGACTCCCAGCATACTCATCGGCTCCAGAGAGAGGACTCTAGAGAGAGCATGTATGGGCTCCAAGTTTCACCACACACGGTTTCACTTTTATCCTTCAAGCTTTTCCCACTCTTGGAGTTCGCTCGGTAGCTCTCCCACGGCACCTGCCCTCTTAGCCAGACCAGAACTACCGTCTGTTACCAGGGTCACCATGTGGAGGTGAGAGCAGGGGGATTAGAATCATCTCAGTAATCTTTTGACCCAGTCCTATCATTTCATTTGCTTTGTTGCACCTGTGTTGAATTCGTTATTCTTCCACTTGCTGGAAAAAAATGCTCCCCAGGTATGTGAAGTCTTTTACTTGTTTTAATGGACGATTCTTCTTGTTCGTTCTTACGACCAATTTTAATCACTGTGATATGTGTGATCTTTGCCAAGAACGTGTATACATTGGTTTGGTAGGCCCTAAACGCATACACGTTTAGGGCACATGCATCTGATTTCAGCCAAACCTCCGTAGTCGCCTCTTACGACATACGTGGCTGGTAACTGGTTCTTTTTTACACTCTAAATTTGGGCCCCGGTGACCACTCGGGTGAATAAATAGGCGATTGTCAATGGAGATATTGGTAGCACTTTCCTCTCTGGCGAATGTCATTATTAATGGTCAAGCTTCACATTGTTTAGAACAGGCTCCAGTGTTCTCTTATTTCTGTGCTCCTTGAAGAGAAGGCAAACAAGCTAAGGACATGAGCGTTTTAGCATACTGTGATATTTTGGTATGAAATTCACATATCCTAAATTAAATTATTTACCTGTTATATATTGCTACCCATTTTATTTTAGCTTGTGCTCCCATCTATATCACTATATTTTGTTACAGTAATGGGTTATAAACCCATTGCGTAACTCTCTACTTAGACTGTTTGGTCTGCTTCCTTTTCTCAAGGCCTATCTGACTTGGTACAAAATTGTCAAGAACACAATCCTTGGCAAGAGTTCCGGCGGACACAGGAACACACTTTCTTCACTGATCCCACTTTTGCCCTTCGACTCAGTGCTATGGAGTGGTATCTGCATGCGTTTGTTGTTCTTTTGATTCTTATAATGTTCTATTTATCTGACCTTGGAGGAAGAATAATCTTCATATAATTATTATAATTCAGCGATATAGGAACCTAAACATAACACTGCAACATCAGATAGTTTAATGAAAAGGACGATGCTTACCACCAACTAAGTAGAGAGGAACAGGTTGTCATTTTTCGTCTATGAACAGGGCACAATAGACTGAGGTACCATCTGTTTAACAAGTATAAAATAGGCCCATCTGACATATGTACATGTGGCACCAGCAAGATGACAGAGACACACATACTGCAAGAATGTCCAATGTACATGGAACAGAGAAAAAACACATGGCCAATCCCATATCAGTCCAAGACAAGCTATACGGAGATGTACATGGACTCCGGTTGACCACTAACTACTTTAAAAGTATACAAATCGATGTCTGAAAACGTTGGAAGAAGAAGATAGTTTAATGTAGATAGGCAAAACATAAGCTGGCAAGTTTTTAATTGTTTTATTTTCTATTATTTTGTTATAATGGTAATTATACTACATTATGAATTGTTTTTTGTCTTCTCAGGCCAAGCGTACCAAGAAAGTCGGAATTGTCGGAAAGTATGGTACTAGATATGGTGCTTCTCTCAGAAAGACCGTTAAGAAAATGGAAGTGACCCAACACAGTACTTACACATGTCCATTCTGTGGAAAGGTTTGTGAACATTAGAGTGTCTTAAGTAACATTTTGATATGGTGTATAACACCCGTGTGGTGCTCGGGCCCGCAAGGAAGTAGAGAATAGTACCACTGCGACCTAGAAGGCATGTTATAAGAGGCAACTGATGTAGGACCTAGGAAGCTACCCTAGTAAATAAAAAGCATCACCACCTGTGTTCTAGTCTGGTGTATCCCCTGCGTCCAAAGATCACTAGAGTAAAAAAATCTCACAGATTTTCTTCAGCCATCTCTGGTTATGCGCTTGATGCATTGTGGGCAACAAATGTGGCAGTCAGCTTCAGATCTGTCATGTCAAAGCATTTTTTTCCACGGTCGACTAGGTATGACCACATGTTGCTTCTCCCATGAAAGAACATTCTTTCATGACATGTTTTGATGTCTGTTGATACTGGCAGAGAGCTGCTGGACTATACTACTAGTTTGTGTGTGAACTATAATGAGCTGGTCTATTCTGCGGAGGTCTTTGAGGTAGTCTTTTTCACAATCATATCCAGTTGTCTTCCAGTCTACTGCAGATTTTCTCTTTATAAGAGTTTTGAACTCTTGAAAAGACAAGTGATTTGTTCTTTGGCAATCTTTCTTAACAAAGACATCACCATTACTATCACAGTGAGAATTTACAGCAGGTGAATTTCTTAGCACCTGAGTGTGCCCAGAGTGCTATGTCTGTTTAGTAATCAAATGACCTGTGTGTTGCCAGGGCTCCCAAGGGAAGCAAAGAGTAGTAATACTGCGATTTACAAAGCATGTCATAAGAAGCGACTGAGGTAGGGGCCCAGTGAATCTACCCTAGTAAATAAAAAGCATCACAGAAATTGGATGTGTTGGCCTACTTGTAGGTTGCATAACTGGCACATCTCTTAGAAATCCCAGAAGAGGATCACTTACAAATCCCAGAGTTGGTCGATATGGAGCAATCAAAGAAGTAATCAAATATTACCTCCAAAGCTGGAGTAAGGCTCACCTGAATGGCGAGGAACACTGGTTATAAGGAAAGCAAGCCTTCATGCAGAAATTGGTCATATTAGATGCCATGACTTCGAGTGAATTCATAGCAGGTGACTAAAAATACCAAATATCACTCAATTTGACTGGTTGCACAGTCTTCAAATGTATATATCAGAAATTAGACTTTGTGGGGCCAAATTTAGCCTGCAAAGTGGTAAAAGGCAATATCACCTCTTAAAAGTCATGTTAACATTGTTAGTGTTAAGGGATCAGTCATGGATCAGTTGCAATTTGATGCTGTGGTTTTTTTAAAATTTCTAGTTCAACTCATATATGTAACACATTATTTTTCAGGAAGCCATGAAGAGGAAAGCTGTTGGTATCTGGAAGTGTAACAGATGTTCTAAAACTGTTGCTGGAGGAGCCTGGGTTTACTCGTAAGTTTATATTTTTATTTTGGGGTCTCAATGGCAGTCGTTGTGGCGTTGGAAGTCTGGACCGAGACACATGTGAAATTTTTTTCACTAGAACCCTAGGATTGTTGTAGGGGCTACAGCGTTCATGCTTTGTGCAATGCTCTCAGTAGATGGCGTGCCATCTCTGTCGACAGGGACGGAGCTATACGGAGAAACCCGGTGCAGTCTTTCGCCGTTGAATCCTTCTCTTTATATTTTCACATATTTCTGTTGTCCTGGGAGTTAAGGACTTTTCTGAAGTGCTGGTGCTTAAAATACCAGTAAATCTACATGATGAGTAGACGAATGTCTTTCCCCACAGAAATATAAAATGTGTGCAATATAAAGAAGTGCATGCAAGATGCAGCACAAAGTTGGCAACCAAATATAAACCAACAGTTTTGCCAGTGTTCAATATATATATATATATTTTTTATTTATATATATATATATATATATATATATATATATATATGTGTATGTATATATATATGTGTGTATATATATATATGTGTTATATATATATATAATGTGTGTGATATATATATATATGTGTGTATATGTATTATGTATGTGTATGTATGTATATGTGTATATATATATGTATATTTGGAAGTGTTATTAGCAATGAAGGAGGCGCTGGATCTGACATTAAAAACAGACTGAGTAAGGCATGAAGTGCATTCATGACCCTTCAGACCGCCTAGAAATCTGCCCAATACAGCATCAGAACCAAGACTAGTATCTATAACAGATGTGTGCTGTCAACATTGCTGTAGGATCGGAATGCTGGAGAATGACAGAACAGGATATGTCCAGACTCTCCGCCTTTCATACAACTTGTCTGCGAAAAATCTTACGCGTGTACTGTCTCGAATCAAGAATTGCTTGCACGATGCCAACAAGAGAATATGGATTGGACATGTGATGCGCATGGAGACTGGCTCCGACACGAAAACTGCACTGAGGACTCCAGAGGGTAGGCGAAAGCGTGGAAGACCCAAGGCGACCTGGAGGAGAACGATAGAGCAAGAGCTGAAGGAAATGAATCATAGCTGGAACACAATACAGAGGAAGGCCATGAACAGGGAAGAATGGTGTACGTTTGTTGCTGCCCTAAACGCCAAGGGCGTAACAGGCTAAAGAGAGATATATTATATATATATATATATATATCGTCTCTTGGGTTCGCCCACTACGTAGTCATGGTGCCTTGTATGGCACTGATTTTTGTGCAAAGACATTTCCTTTTTTTCCGCCAGTGTCCCCCACCATGTAGGTGTGCCTTCAATCTCACAGAACATCTTTAGTCTTGACTACCAAATATTCATTTCAGCCCAAGTGACGAAGATACTTGTATTCTGTCACTCATTTTCTGGTTCTAGTTAGGAACAATAATTTGTTCATATTTTATTTAGCATTTCATTTGACATCTGCGATGTGATTCAAATATTTCAGTTGCACAGTTACACACACGGTAACCTCAGTATTCTAATTTTATTCATGTGTTGGCATGCTGTATACTTTGTTATTAATGTATACTTTGTCTCATCTTTTCAGCACAACTGCAGCAGCCCAAGTACGCAGTGCAATCCGTCGTCTTAGAGAAATGAAGGAAATTTAAATAAACTTTCTTGTATCTAACAAGTGTGGTCTTGTGTTAATTTATTTTATATACAGTAAATACATGTCATATAAATGCTGTATGTTCAAATGTGATTGCATTGTCTAGAATTTGTTCTGTCACTTAAGTTTCATGAATTGTATGCATTGTCTTTACACTTTTGATGGGTCCTCTATCACAACTGCCCGGGCCGCAAGGAAGCAAAGAATAGTACAACTGCGGCCCATCTCATGATCGTTCTTTTTGGCCATTTTGATTGTGGTGTATATACAGCCTTTGCCAAGAACATATTTTTACGTCTCATCATTTAGCGCCATTTGGAGCTCTGGTGCTTATCCTTTGGCGATGTGTCTGGTTTCAGCCAGCGCCTTCTGGGTTAGCTCTCTGTTAGCATTTGGCTGTCCCCAGCCTACCTGCAAGGCAGCAGGTTGCTGCAAACTCAGTTTCTCATCAATACCTTGACCAACACTCTCCTTAGCATCTGAGTTGGTTGCCTTGTTGTACTTGTGCAATCAGAGATTTAAAGAAATGATTTTTACAGACAGATTATAAATGCAATCTTCATACCAACACTTTGCTACCAGTGCCAAACATGTGCACTGACAAAAGAACAAGAAAGGAAAATTACCAATTGTTAAATGAGATGCTCGAGGAAAGCAATGAATAAAACAATCACCTGTTAGATCCATTGAAAAACAGACTCAAAATGGTTTAGCAACCTGGCGAGAATGCACCCAAATATACCAGTTGCAAGAGCGTACATCCTGAAAATGGAATCATCAAGGGGAATACCACACAAAAAAAAAAGATGGGAGATCATTCCAAGCGACGTGCACTTTCTCTGACACCATTAGTTAAACCTGCGACAGCAATATATTTTATGTTGATTTAAAAAAAAAAAGACAGGTTTGTGTGCGTGCAAGCTTTAACTAAATTAATTTTGCTTAGTTGGTGTGTATAATAATGTACGAAACACAATGGGGCTGATCAAAATTGTTTGGAGTTTCGTAAGTTACCCACCACTGCTCTGCCTCCTCATATTTTTTCAGACCTGTACATAGGTGTAAGAAAGGTTGCCCACCTCAGATTTCTAAGTCAAGTCACCTGTGTGGTGCCAGAGGATGCAAAGAATAGTACAACATGGCACCTGTGTGTAGCAAGGGCCCACTAAGGAAACAAATAATAGTATTCACACTGATGTAATTATTGCCAGGACCAAAGCAATAAATCAGAACACTGCAGCCTATATGAAAAAGCAACTAAGCAAATTCAGTGCAACATTCTGGATGTGTTTCGACCACGCAGAAGCAAAGAATAGCACCACTGCAACCTACAGTGCATGTCAGTAGAGGCAACTGATGTGGCCCTAGGATGTTACCTAGTAAATAAAAAGCAAGCATGAAATTGGATGTACTGGCTTACTTGTAGGCACATAACTGGCACAACATACAATCGCTCTATGGGACAGATCACATACACACCACACAGTGATTGACAAGTGGTCAATATGGAGCATTTGAAGTAGAAGTGCAAGATTATATCGTCAGACTGTTTTAATGAATTTATTGCTTCAAGTTTGTTGTCATGATCGTGCTCTGAAATATTCACCTTGTCGATACACTGCTAAACATGCACAAATTAATTTAACAATGGGACTGACTATAACAGTTACAATAGGCACACTATAGTACTGCAGATAGTAGACAAGGTCTCTGACTGGTATAACTCCTAGTACACTCAGCAGTCCAGAGGATGCATTGTCTAAGAAACGTGATCTCCAGTACAGTAACACAGCTTGATAAAGGTCAAGATTCAATGGTATCACCACAAGAAATGCCTGGAAAATTAATAACATATTAATTGTTCAGTAAATGAAATATGGTTTACACTGTCAACAATGTCTGTATCCGAGGTTGGTTCATGCTGGCTGAAACCGACAACACCGAAGTATAAGCACCAGAGCTCCAAATGGTGCTGAAGATGTGATGAAACCCAGCCATGCAAAGGCTGCATGAATCAGGTTTCCACATGAATGTGATTTATGGGAAATCTGGTACATCAGTCTAAGTGTGATCGTGCGAGAGAGGTTGGCTCTAATGACTCTAGGAAGTTCTGTCCATTGCCCTGATGGTACACTCTGCCAGACTTTTATCTTACCACTACCTAGTGTTTATCTCCCACTTATATATCTCTTACATTTCATGATTGTGTTTTACAGTGTCATATCTCAATATCTAACTCTTTGAGCTGTTCTTCCAACCCTATTTTTTTCTTTTCACTTCCAAGGAGGCATAGGTCCACAACCAAGGCCTTGCAAGTTCTGATGAGCTTGGCCGTGGTTATTTAAAGCAAAGTGTTTTTACAGGGTGGGGTAGCTAATCCCACGCCAAACCTCCACTTTCGCTATAAACATGTGGCAGGTAGTAGAGTTCTATTTTTACCCTGAATTTGGGCCCTGGCATCCACACTGGCGCCACTTTGAATAGTATTTGACTATCGGACAGGAGAGTTTGTGTAGGTGCATTTTCTGAGATTCTCATTGTCTGTATTCTGATCAGACATCTATGCACCTACCCTTCTACTTATACCAGAGTAACTCCTTCGATCTCTACCCGCTTAGTAGGCATTAGTCTGTTACCAGGGCCACCCTCCATGGATTCACCCCTATTTGTTGAAGTACTTTTTAGTAGTTTTCTTTTTTTCAACATACTACATGCTCTATTCTTCTGTATATTCCTATTTCACATGATTCCATTCTCTTCATCTGTTCATTGTCTACTTTTCTGTTCCATATAATAATGGTAAATATATGTTGGACTTGGCAAGTCGTTTATCTTTTGTGTATTTATTTGTTTGTATGTTAATGAAATGAAGTTGGACTTATGTTTCATAGACTACTCAAAAGCTTTTGATAAAGTAAAACATGGAGAAATAATTCGGATGTTAGAAAGCATAAATGATGGGAAAGATCTTAGACTGATCAAGAATATGTACTGGTAAAAAGCAAGCAGAGAGAGATGTGGAGAGACATGATCGCCTACGCCGGCAGGCATGGCACTTGATTGATGTTAATACACCTTTCATGTTAAGTCACGTAACGGAAGTGTTCATAGTTTAGTGCCTGTTCCAATAGTTAGTTTCTTACTATGCAGATGAACTATATATTACTAGAATTCCAGCTTCTTCACCTTTCAACTCCCAACGGAGCACAGGTCTTTCAACAAACTCTTCCAGCTCTTCTTTCCATGTTTTACCTATCCTTTTAATTAATATCAGCCTCCAGCTCTCTTCTCCAGATCTGTCTAGACCTTTCCCTGCTGGTTCCAAAAGAGTGCCTGTCTTGCAATGCTTCCTGTCGGTCTTCTCAATGTATGTCCTATCCATCGCCAGTGTCTCTTCCTGAGATACTTCTCCACTGGTATCTGCTTAGTTCTTTCTCAGAGTTCCTCGTTTGTAATCTTATACCGTCTCAGTCCCTCTATTCTGCGTAAACATCCATTTACGAAGGTGTGCAGTTTTCTGGTGGTTTCTTTTGTTGTCTTCCATGTTTCCGAGCTATAGAACAGCACTTTCACATTTGATTGAAAGATTCTCAGCTTTGTGTTTGTTTTGATCTTTGACTTCCATATCTTACTCAATGCAATAAAGTTTCCCTTGCTTTTTTGTATTCTTATCTTGACATAGAATTCCAGCAGTACAACAATAAGATTTATAGAAACAGCTTCTTACTAGTGATGAGGCATAGTGTTGAACACATCTTGTCACTTGCCGTTCCAGTAAACAACCACAGTAGAGTCCATATGCCATCATTCCCGTCCAGGTTGTTATTACAACCAACAGACATGTCCTAGGTAACGAAATAAATGATGTTAAAGACAAAATGATTTTTCATCCAAATAGACATACACATATAGGTCTTGATGTAAAATCTGGCTACTTTATAACCGAATGTAAAATTGTTTTCATTCTATGACAAAATCAGCAACACATCACACTGCAAATCTTCATCAACAATGGAAATATACATCACATACTTCGTATCAGACAGTAAGAAACCTCTGAAGTTGGGATGGCGAGGACACTTATAATAAGGAAAGCATGCCTTCACCCAAAATCAGTCAAGTATCAGCGCCTAACTACGCCTGAATTCATAGCGGCGAATGCAAGAAGAAGACAGAAGTAGTAATGATACCAGACTTGTTAAACCAATAACCAAACACAGCTAGAGATTACATAGAATAGTTAGATGAGTTTGTGGAATACCTGGGAACAACACAGAAGACCGATTGGCTAAGGAAGGTGTTGCAGATAAGCAATATAATGTAGAAGCTGCATTTCATCAGAAGAAACAGATGATCAAATAAATCCTCTATAGATATGAAGTCGGACATGGCACGTCTGCATGGTGGAGGACATTGATAATAACGAAAACGGTCATTCATGCAACAGTCAGAAGCGCCATACCAGACTGCGCCTGAACCCATAGCAGGTAAACGTAAGAAGAAATTCAACAATACTATCACAAGACAACTACGGCAGATTAGAACAAGTTGTAATTCTGTGCCTCAGAACAGGACACAACTGACTTCAGTCATTTGTACAAAAACCACAGACTGCAGAATACTTCAAGACGGCACTGAATATGATACACTGAGGTAAACTTACCGATATACTACAGCTTACTGATACACTAATACAAACATCTGACTGTACAGTCATCTCCTTCGCAAGAATATGATATAATTCTATAATATCACCAGACATTCTTCCCCGCCATTTATTTCAACAATATAGACACTCGCCAGTGGTTACGGGCCCAAATTTGGGGTGTAAAGAATAGAACCACTGTTATCTGCCACGCAGGTCGTAAGAGGCGACTAAGGAGGTTTGTCTGAAATCGGATGCACATGTTCCAAACGTGTAGAAGTCTATGTGATTAGGGGCCTACCAAACCAATGTGCAACGTATACACGTTCTTGGCAGAGATCAAACATATCACAAAGTGATTAAAATTGGTTGCAAAGAATGAATGTAAAGAAGAAGAGACACTTACCATTTCTTGATACGAGATGGAGTCAGTTTATTGTTGGCCAGCATGTTATCCATTAAATAGTAGAGTAAAACTGTCAGGCCCAGTAGGTATGTGAGAATGGAGAGCTGATAACTTGTAGACATCGCTGTCATATCAAAGTGTTTCTGTATATTGTCCTGCAAAAATGTACAAGTACAGCTTAGCACTGATAGAAGTGATGTGCAAAACAAAAGTATTGGAACTTTAATTACTATTACTAATAACAGAATGTGTTAGTTTATCCTAGATGACTGCACCACATGAGTGTTGCCGGGCTCGCAAGGGAGCAAAGAATAGTAACACTGCCACCTACAAAGCATGTCAAGAGGCGTTTTAGGTAAGGGCCTAGGAAGCTAGCCTAGTAAATAAAAAGTGTTGCAGAAATCGGATGCGCTGGCCTACTTGTTGGCATATTACTGGCACAACCTACAATCGCTTTTAGGTTCGGATCACATACAAATCCCAAATAGTGATTTTAACAGGTGGTCAATGTGGAGCGCTCGAAGAAGAAGAACCTAGATGACAGCACTATGGGTAGATTCAAAGGTGTTCAGTTTCTTCTAGCACATGGCAAAGAGCATACATGCCCTGCTGTCTTGGTTCATGTCGAACTCTCCAATCTCATGATCACATCCTCATTGATTCACCATGGGAAAAGACGGTCATAAAGTTACCTTAGAACTACAAAGTTGGTTCAATTACCAGTTCAGAGATACAGAGAAGTGTTCTAGAACTATTAATCATGGGCCATGATTGCTGATGTAGGTGATCATGTCTCTTCACAACTCTTTACTGCAGTTTATCAGTTCTGATTTAGACCTGTCAAACCTTTTTTTCCCATCCTTTCTTTCATTCACATGAAATATTGTCTATATAATCAATGTTGTCTCTTGTATAAACTTTACTGATTTTTTATATAGCTACAACAGAAGTTTGTGCAATTTTCTTTCCAGTGTTGTTTCACTGCTGGGCATTGAGTTTGCTTCAGATATCATATTCGGAGCACCGGACACTGCAGACTCAACAAACACTTATACAGACTAGGAATAAGTCAATCAGCTCTCTGCCAGTGTCAGCAGGCAGAACAGACACCAGAGCATATCCTGCAAGACTGTCCTCTTCTGTGTGAGCTGAGAAGCAACATGTGGCCACACCCAGTCGACCTGAAAACTAAGCTTTGGGAAACCTGACAGACCTGAAGCTGTCTGCCCAGTTTGTGGTCCACAGTAAATTAAGCGCATGACCAGAGATCGCTGAAGAAGAAGAAGAATATTCGGAGCAATTTTGAAGATGTAGAAACCAACTCCATTTAATTCTCAGCTGTATTAGTTTTTTTATTTTGTCTTTTTCCACAAGTTCATATTTGTTATTGCCTTTGGCAATCTGATATGATGGAGAGAACTATTAGTGAAGACCTCCAGACTCATTGCAATGTTTTTAATATGGGATTTTAAAGTTACAATTTA
Source organism: Arion vulgaris (assembly GCA_020796225.1). Classification (NCBI taxonomy): domain Eukaryota; kingdom Metazoa; phylum Mollusca; class Gastropoda; order Stylommatophora; family Arionidae; genus Arion; species Arion vulgaris. Next base: position 43,866,393 of record CM036756.1, on the reverse strand, counting down.
CAACAGCAAGAGAAAACAATAACTGATTGATTAGACCATCATCATTGCACTTCAGTGAGTGCACATGTGTGCTCTAATCTCTTTCTTACACAGGAAGAAGTCAGCTGCAGTGCACAAATTCCGTAGCACTGCGAGGGTCTCTGATGTAATTTTGAAAACGATGAAGATATTTTGTAGGAATTTTATTTTTAATCTTTTCTAATGAATTTTGCCTGGACAGTGGCTTTCCAGCCTGCTCATCTCGATTTTGAACTGCTATGTGTTTTTTTACGCGCTCAAATTGGACACGGGATCTACATTTTATTGTCCATCTCCGATAGGACTAGGAACTCGATCTCACCTACACTGAGATCAGAGATCTCTGGAAAATATCCAGATGGCTCCATGAGGGAGCGAACCTAGCACATTTGGCACGAGAGTCGAGCACCTAACCTCTATGCCACAGACTATACTAATAGCATTCTTAATTTAGTTAAAATGTTACCGTTAGAGATAGCAGTCTGTTGTGCCATTCAATAACTTGTCTTTCAAACTGGGTCTGGTTCATCAGCTCAAAAATTTTGAGCGTATTACAGAACTGGTGTAATTCCACTGTGTACTCCTGAAGCTCAGAGAATGTTGCACCTGAATTGGTAAAAGAAAAATCATATATATATATATTTTGCTTAAATAAGAACAGAAACATATATGCTCAACAAATATACAAGGTATTCTTTGTATTTTGACACAATTTAAGTTTAGTTGAATATAAAGTAATAAATTTGTTTTATTCTTCTTTTGCGATTGGTGAGTATGAATTCAGACGTAGCCAGGGTGCCAGGTATGGCGCATCTGAGTGATTCGTATGCAAAGGCCTGATTTCATTATTATCAGTGTCCCTTGCCATATAGGTGTGCCTTCTCTGACTTCAGAGGTAAAGAATTTGTTTTCATACAAAAGATATTGAGGTATACAGTGATAGGCTTGTATTTTTCTTTGACCATCAGCACATGATGAGTGATGTCAACATCACGCAGACCATTTTTTTTACTACCCAGTGTTTCTCTGGTAGCATAATGAGGCTGAGTTGACCTGAGAGCTGTTATTGGCTAAAATAATTCCACTCCCACTGTGGAATTTTATCCTGGGACGAGGCATTGAGAAATGTAAACCTTTTCATTTTATCAGAGAGCATTTGGCTGAAATCGGATGCGTCTTAAAGTGTAGAAGTCTATGCATTAAGGGCCTACCAAACCAACGTATACACGTTCTTGGCAAAGATCAAACATATCACAAAGAGTGATTAAAATGGTTGTAAAGAACAAACGCAAAGAAGAAGATCAGAGAGCATGCTCGAAACCCATCTGGCACAAACTCTCTGAATCAAAGAAGACCAATAATGGACACAAACAGCAACAAAATTGGAAACTTCTAAGAACATGCATTTTTCCTGTGCCAACATATGAATGTCAAAAGAACAAAATAAAATCTTATAAAACATTCAGAAACATTCTTAGAATGCTCTGAACATTTGAGAATAAGAAAAATATAGACATTCTACAAAGCCTGAACATCCAGGCACATTGGCTCATAAAACGTCTGTGTTGTCTGGGCTCTCAAGAGAAGCAAAGATTAGTAACATTGCGACCTATAAGGAATGCTGTAAGAGGTGAGGCAACTGAGGTAGGGACCTAGGGAAGCTAACCTAGTAAATAAAAAATGTTGCAGAAATTGGATGTGCTGGCCTACTTCTAGGCGCATAACCGGCACAATGTACAATAATTCTTAGGCTCAGATCACATACAAACCACACAGAGTGGTTAACAAGTGGTTGATATGGAGCATTCGAGGAAGAATGTAATATATATTGAGAAAAAAGTCATCTTAACATATTAACTACCAAAACCTGCAGCATGCGCCTGTTTAGCCATAATTCGTTTTATTGTTAAATTAGTTTTAAATGTGCTGGCCTACTTGTAGGCGCATAATTGGCACAACATACAATTGCTCTTATTCTCAGATCACATACAAATCACAAAGAGTGGTTGACAAGTGATCGATATGGAGCGTTTGAAGAAGAAAATTACGGCTTACCATGCATAGTGTTCAGTAACTGCAAGCTAAGAAGACATAGTCCTATAGCTTGTGCACTCAGCCACAACACTTCAGACTCTGTCAATCTCATCTGATGCATTTCTGGCCACAGAGAGATGCCACCACCGGTCTTCAGCTGGTCACCTTTCTGCCGTATCACATCATGCTGGTCAATGAGACGACGCTGCTTTTCCCTCATGGCCCCTGATTGAATAATCATTTCATAAATAGATTACTTTCATTTTTTCTAGTAATAGATTCTGATTAATTTACAGACACAAGAGATGGTATAATTTTGTCAGAACAAAACATGATCCATAGTAAGGTACACAAGAAGCAGAGTTGCATAACAGATGAAAGATATGAGAAGTATACTTCTCAACAATGAGAAGTATTTGTGAAATAAAATTCCTAACAAATACAATTTCTAATCAATATTTGTGATTTAAAGTTCAATTTACAGTTAAATGGATGAGGTACTAATTTGTGAACATGTATATTATTAATACCATGTTAGTTGGATGTAAAAAAATGAAGAAATAAGTGAAGAAATAAAAATTGACAATATGAAATTAATATTGATATATTAATAATCGGTTGCCGGTATCATTTTGGGTTTACAATTTGCTTAGACCAGGTGGTCTTGGGTCAGTGCCTTGGCACTTTTTGCGGCAGCTGGTTCTCTTTATCCTGCCCCTTCCTAGTCCGTTCATTCTGATGTACATAGGGTGGGAGTTAAGCCATTTCATTTTTCCCGCCAATATCAAAACTTTCCTATCTCTGCGGTCTGCCATTGGTTGGAGGCCTATGATTGTTTCCAGCGCCTTGATGGCTCCTGTGATAATGCCCGCTGCTCGGTTTTGATTGCTGCTCACTTTGGTGAATTGCTTGCTGGATGCACTACTCCGTATGCAATGCCGTACTCCAGGGCCGGTCGTACTTTTCCAGAGTAGAGTGTACTAAGGATTTTGGTTTGCTCCCCATGTGGAGCCTGCAAGTTTTCACATCATAGTGAGCCTCTGTCTAGCCTTTAGCGTAGCATTTTCTATCTGGGGGCACCATGTCAGCCTTCAGTCTAGTGTGACTCCCAGGTACATTGGGATTCTGCTTTCAGGAAGATCTTTCCCACTGATCTTAAGATTAATTTTGTGATTCTGATTGTTCTGCGAGAACACAGTATAAGTGGTTTTAGAGGCGTTAACACTTTCGCTGCCACCGACGACAAAAGTCGGAGAAATACCAACTCCCTTTCACTACCATCGTCGACTTTTGTCGGCCAAAGTCATGCCGTCGACAATGTCTTTTTTAAGCGGGAGTATTGCTTGTCGAAACAGGGGCCCGTGGCGTGCTACTTCCGTATTGTTCCGGCGAGCTCTCCAAAATGGTGAATCTAACTCACATCGGTAACGTCGGTATAAGTCCGATTTTTTGCGATTTTTCGTAAGTAAACAAAAATTGTCAAAATGGACGACGTAGCTGATGAATAGTGATGTCTAAAATGACTCTTTTTCTGACTTTTTAGCCAGTGATAGTGTTAAAACGAACTCTAAATGTGATATGAATTTGAACTGTGATTCACGTGACGATGTTTATAGATCGATAACAGACATTTACAGGGTTACAGGAGTAGGTGACGGACACCCAACTCGAAACGCGACAATACTGTGGATAGGTATGGGGATATCATTTACTACAATAGCTTGTGGATTACATAGAATATATTCCACATATAGACAGGTTAGTAGCTCATTAATATATGAACACTATTCCATAATTTAAAAGTCCCAAGTTTATTATTTCGATTTTTGAAATTGTCACCCTGAAAACTGATCATGCCAAAAAATAGCGTGGCAGTGAGCAAGACTTTGTGGAAAAATGGCTGGCAACAAAAGTGTTAATGCTCATGCTCCATTTTTCTGACCAGATTTCTAGGTTGGTAAACGTATCTTGCAATTGATTTGTTGCTATGGGCATTGCCTATTCCCTCGCCCAGATTGCCAGATCATCGGCATACAAGGCTGAGTGTACTCGCATTGGTAAGCATGTTGCTATGTCGTTGACAAAGATTAGAGAGTTGGTGAGTGCACTCCTTCTTGCTCTAGTGTGGACTTCATGCTTGTGTACCTATGAACTTGAACCCTTGCTGTTCTGACCTTACCGTTCAGAAAGCAATGGCAAACTACTGAACTAATAAGTGAGGCCTAGAAAATCAATGACTCGTTTACTGTGGTTGATGGCTACATCCTGTAAAGGATCTGTCATGATTTTCATTCCAAAAGGAAAGAGTCAGAAAAGTTCTTTTAAAAAGGTATACCTGCACTGACCGTCAACTATCGTTATGGGATTGTTGAATCTGTATCGGGGCTTAAAGGGTTAAACATGCTATTGGGAACCCACAAGAAACTAAAACTGACGGGCAGTTTCATAGAGGCAACTTCTTCTTTGCGATCGCGTTTTTGATGATAAAATCGACTGTTGTCTGGAGCTCATCTCTAGTGCCATGTAGTTTTGAATGTAGTGTTGTGTTGTAGGGCCAGCATTCCTTTCTTGGGAGGACATATAGGGGGCAGTCTTGCAGGACATGTTTTGTGGTTTGTTCAACGGAGCCACAGGGGCACAGTGGGGTTGGGGACAATCGCAGCATGTGTAGGTGTTTGTTCAGTCTGTTATGACCTATCCTGAGTCGGAAGATGATAGTCTGTCCTTGTCTGTCAAGTGTATGGTAGTCATCGTTGGATGGTTTAGGTTCTTTTCTAATGTCCATGATACCTTTTTTTCAAAGTATGTGATTTCATTATCTATTTGTTCACATTCTTCTTCCTTTTTAGCAAGTTTGTCTGCCTTCTCGTTGGCACTCCGCAATGTGATGGTACCCACTGAAGTGTAACTCTTTTGTTGGTAGAGATCTTGCTGAGCTCTTTTCTCAGGGATGGATGGTTACTCTGTAGGGCTTGCAAAACAGATAGTGCGTCTGTGAAAAATACCACTTGTTGGCAGTCAGAGTTGGAATTATTGATCATGATTGCGGCCTGTATTAGTGCTTGAGCCTCTGCGGTGTAGTTTGAACAAAATTTACCAGTTGGCATGTACTTTGTTTCGGTGTGATTGTTGCGATATGTAATATAGATAGAGGCAACTCATAGTGTAACTGAGTATATGACACTGACTGTCACAAAGAAGCAGAAGAAACATATATTACTACCTGGTGTCATGCGTAATCTTGCTAACCCAGGACTTGTTTTATCATCAATAATGTTAGACAATTTCATCTTCTCATCTTTCAGATGACTTTTTTGTATGAAAGTATACTCTGACTTTGATGGCATTGGGGATCCAGATGGATGTTTTCTCTTTCTTGTAAAGTCTACAAAGTTGCAGTTGTGAAATGTTTTTGCCACAACATCAGGTAAAACACTATTCCTTGGTGTGGTAACATCATCTCTGTAATGTCTAACCCGTGGAGAAATACCATATCCAGACTTGGTAATAACATGCCTACAAGGTGTTTCTGTACCTCCGCTACACTCCATGATGTGTCAACAACTTGCTGTTGGTAGGTTTTGTTTTTGTTGAGCTGTTGAAAAAAAAGACAAGGAAGATGATGTTAAATTCAAATATGTCTTGACATTAACTAACAATTGACATTTTGGTAAAGCTTGACTATTTGGATTTCAAACACTTTTTACATATTAAACACATTATTAAATAGTTAATCGTTCGAGTGGTTTTCGGGCCCAAATTTGGGGTGTAAAGAATAGAACCACTGTTACCTGCCACGTATGTCGTAAGAGGCGACTAAGGAGGTTTGGTTGAAATTGGATGCACATGTCCTAAACGTGTAGAAGTCTATGCGTTTAGGGGCCTACAAACCAATGTGCAACGTATACACGTTCTTGGCAAAGATCAAACATATCAGAAAGAGTGATTAAAATTGGTCGTAAAGAACGAACGCAAAGAAGAAATAGTTTATCCAAATTGTTATCAATAGAATATATTGATGAATCTCAAGTGTCTGGGCAGAAGTTATTGAAGAATTGTGGTCCTACCTTTCAATTCATAACTCTTCTTCTTCAAATGCTCCATATTAACCACTTGTTAAATCACCCTTTGTGATTTGTATGTAATCTGAGAGTAATTGCACGACAGGCCAGTTATGCGCCTACAAGGCAAGCACATCCGATTTCTGCGGCTCTTTTTATTTACCTGGGTTGCTTCCCTAGGCCCCTAACTCAACCGCCTCTTACGACATGCCTTGTAGGTCACAGTGTTACTATTCTTTGCTCCCCTTCCAAGCCCCACCAACACACAGGCAAATTCATAAATCAAAATGAATTAGTTTAAAAAAGGAGGGAGAGAGGTTTGTTGCAGTCTCTGTGGTGTGAAGGTAAAGTTCTTGCCTCTCGGTAAAAAGATATTCGGTTAGTGCCCCACTTGGATGATCAGGATATTTTTCCAGAGTTCCCAATGTAGGTGAGATTGAGTGCCTAGTTCTATTGGAGACAGATAATAAAACGTAAGTCCTGTGTTCAAGTTGAGCACATAAATGAACATTTGACAGCTGAAAATTGATAAAGCTGCCATACGTGAAAAATTCTTACCAAAAAATGTTCATTTTCAAAATTACAGCGGGGATCCTCACCGTTGCTACAGAGTTTGTCTAAAATAGAAAGGCAGTAAAACTTCCCACAAGTGCAAGTATACCTTTCCCACACTGCACAAGAACATTTCAAGCCCGTATCGGGCTCACTAGTCATCTACGCACACACAGACAAACATAACGTAACTATATTCCCTTGGATGAAAATGTGTGTGGTCATCATCACCGTGATGGACGAGCATCAGCACTGCTAGAGAGATATACATATTAATGTGTTATAAATGAACCCTCAACATTTTTCTACAAGTTGTGTAGTCAAGTTTTATTTTAATATGCTGATTTTATTTAGGAATTACATTATTTGACATGGCTGGACTAAAGTGTGAATATTATATATTAGATGAATTATTAGATGAAACTTATAGAATTATTCTAAAATATGTTCCCACAATGATTATCTTCATTCAAATGCTGCTGCTGGAGACATGTATAGATTAGTGACGATCATCACCCCACACTCGGACAGGTCCATACGTGCTCAGATATCCACCTCAACATTCAATCAATGTATGGGACTGATCTCCCAGTTCTGTGTTTATTAATTAAATAATACCACTAGCAAAGTGTTCATGTCTGGCATTTTACAGTTTCTGCCCCACCCCCTTCACTCTAGATTAATACGTGTCTGTAAGAAAATTGATTAATTCTATCTGCTTCACTTGTGGCGTTGGTAATGTCTGACCAGTCCATTGCTCGTCTTTCATCAATCACTGCTTATTATATTGTGGTCACTACTTCTCGATCATGTCAACAGATCAGCTCGCTCATTGTCCTTTATGTTACTTCATGTCAGCACAACCCTGTACAACAGTAATATGGAAAATTTGTGATGTGTTGAGACATTTGTGTCATATGTAGCCCTATTGGATTTTCTTGAGCATGTTCATTGAGTCCCTTAGAAAAAGAATACATGTATGTAATCCTTCGTGCTGCAAAGCCAGCTCAACACCTTGGTCACTACTATTGTTTCCATTATAAAGATATCTGTTACAACAAGAGCACCACTTGCTTCCTTAACTTTGCCTCTCGAGCTTGCTGTAAGACCAAGCACTTTGCTTGACCTGAACAACTGAGCCATCATCACCATCTTTAGCATTTTCTTATATTTGTGTTTGGGCCTCAGAATTAATAAATCATATCTCATCTAACCTGTTGCTTTGCAGGTCGGCTGGGGACAGTCAAAGGCTAACGGAGAGCGAACCCAGTAAACGCTGGTTGAAATCGGACACATCACCGAAGGACAAGCACCAGAGCTCTAAATGGTTCTGAAGATGTGACGTAAAAAACCGTTCTTGGCAAAGGCTGTTAATATATATCACAAAAAGAATGATCAAAATGGCCGAAACAGAACGATCGAAAGATATCTCATCTGCAAGTAGCAGGAATTCGTTAACATTTAAGTTATTTAACGTCATATGTGTACTATTTATTTTACTATAGTATATGAATGATAATGATGATTGTATAGTATAGTTAGAGTAGTATAACTATTAAATAAGTTTCATTATTTATATAAAAAGGAGTCATGCTACAATAATTTAACCTTTTCTCACATATATATCCCCTGATGTGAAATATCATTTTACATTATTGTATAAAATATTACTAATTACTATCATTACTCACTCAGTCAACAAAACAATCATTCATTTCATGCTTACTCTCAAAGTTACTCAGACTAGACTTACTCAACTGAACTCAAGTTACTCACTTACTAAGTTACTATACTCAAGTTACTACTCCTGGCGCACTTTAATTCACTCAACTCACTTACTGAGTGTCACTGTACATTCTACTAACTAGTAACGTGTACTATAAATCAAAATTTAACGATTTCCTTGAGGAAAAATGTAAATAAGTCTACTGACAAAATTTTAGAATTACAATCCTTTAATTGTATCTGCCGCCGCGCCAGTGATATGCGAATAGCAAGTACTCGATACTCGAATAATAATAACGAATACTTACTGCACAGCGAAACAGTCGCACACTTCATGAGGACTGCGGCGCTTTCGAGACAACGACGACATCAAGCATGACTATGGAGGTCACTGCTGCCTCCAGGGCTCTGTCATGGGTGGCTGAGCAACAGGTTACCCATAGGATCATCATATCAGACTCGATGAATATGCTTCAAATGATTGAATCTGGAAGTATGCGTGTGGAATGGGTGGACATCATTCGGAGATCACATCTCAAGAAAATGACTTGGCTGTACACGCCTGAACATGCTGGAGTGCGGGATAACGAGCGTGCTGACTCTCTTGCAAACAATGCCCTGACTCAAGCGGGCAGAAGTATGGACAGAGCCGAAATCATCAATGCAATACGCTCTCAATTGTGTGACATGGACGGGTCTCAGACACTGGAACGAGTTCGAGAATTAGGCGTTAAGTTTGGACATGCCAGACAGTGTCGTCTTCGTAGTAGAGAGAGAAGATATAGTAATCAACTTCTTATGAGTACTGTGAGCAAATGGACTTTGGGATGGCTGCTGCAAAGGAGGACAGAGCACGAATGGGAATGACCAATGTACCATGACGTCGATCGCATAACATAACATAACATTATAAGTTTGCCCCCCTTCCCTTCCCGCGCACACACATATATATATATGCTACATTTTCTTTCTGACATAGAAAATTGATATATATTTCTGTCATACATAGTCAATTTTCAAATGATTATATGCATGAAATAGAAAATTGATGAACAAAATGGATCGTGTAAGACGGGCATATGATGAATTTAAATGTAGAATTCAAATTTTAAATGATTATTCAATAGCAAATCACGAAAATAATTTATTTTAAAATATTTATTATTAATTTCTTCTTTAAGGAGCCACCGACCCCTAATCGCCAGACCCCCTTTCCCCAATACTTCTGAACCCACTATCCCCCCTACCCTAGAACACTTCAGCGCCCACTGGGGGCGGTATCGCCCACTTTGGGAAACGCTGGTCTACAACATAACAAAATCCCACTGATGTTGTTGACATGATGTAATGAACGACTATGTGAAGTTTGAAACCACGAGGGGTAAATGTTGTTCTCTAAATATTATTTTATACTGTAAGTTATGTCCCTTATATTTAGTATCTCATGTTGGATACTTGCTTCTGGTATGCAGTTATGATCTAGTAGTTCCACGTATAACTTTCCTATTTCTTTTGCTTTGTAGTTTAGACTTATAAGCCGTAGTCATGTTTTTTGTTCTTGCCGCTAATATAGAGAAAATCTACAGTAGGCTGGAATACAAACACTCAATATGATTATGGAAAAGACTACCACAAATACCTAAGCAGAACAGACCAGGTCATTATACAGGGTGTTCAATTTAAAAGCAGCCCCAGTGATAAATAGTAATTTGCCAGGTACGCATTGCATCTCGTATATTTACTATTTAAAATGGTTCTGACTAGAATGTCCTACGTCACATTTGTTCATCGCCCATTCCCGCACTACAATTACACACCATCACACAACCTTGACCTATACTACGTCATAACTGAACCTTCTTATTTCCATAATATATGCCAGATTAGCTCCATTCACAGGCTGCTTTTATCTTGAACACCCTGTATTTCGCCTCCGTACCGTGCATAGAATAATCGAGCCATATGGGGTAAAACCTGGTGAAATGAATTCAATCCTTTGGCTGAAAAACCTTTACGTACTTTATAAATATGATAGTAAGTTGGAGTTTTGTCTTCAGAGTAGGGAGGGGTGGGGTTTAAAGGAACCTCCAACATAATTCAAAACTACATCATTGAATGTGTTGATGATGTCATTCTGTATGAGGTTAAGTCGGACTTTAATAATGCATTTGTTGTCTAGCAATAATGTTAGACGAAACTAACTATGGCAAAGCTCTCTGAAAGAAGTAATCTGTGAACGGTAGAAGTATCCTTGCTAAATTGCCTTGTTTCTTAACCTAGTCCCCTATGAGAAAAGTCACCGCACGCGACTGGATAAGAACATCATCATTGCACTTCGTTGAGTAACCATGCATGCTCCGATCTCTTTCTTACACAGGAAGATCTCAACTGCAGTGCACAAACGTAGTAGCACATGTGAGGGTTATCGATGTAATTTTGAAGATGGTGAAGATATTTTGTTGGACATTTTATTTTTATCTTTTCTAATGAATTTTGCGCGGGCAGCGGCTCTCCGGCATGCTTTTCTCGATTTTGAACTGCCAAGGGTTCTTTTACTTGCTCAAATTTAACACGGGAACCTAAGTTTTATCATCCCCCTCCGATAGGACTAGGAACTCGATCTCACCTACAGTGAGATCAGGGATCTCTGGAAAAATATCCAGATGGCTACACGCGGAAGCGAACCTGGTCCCTTTGGCATGAGTGACCAGCATCCTCATCATCAGTACTCACTGCACACAAGGCGCATAACTTGAAGCCAAAAAATAACCAATCAAATCGATCTTGTGTCTCATTATCGAATCCGGATATTCATAAGCAATTTCGTCCGAGTGGTTACCGGGGCGCCCGTGTGCTGCCGGGGCTCGCAAGGGGAGCAAAGAGTAGCAGCACTGCGACCTACAAGGCATGTCGTAAGAGGCGACTAAGGTAGGGTTTGGCGTAGGGCTGGCTACCCTATCCAGTAGAAAATTTTAGCCACAAATCCAACCAACCATGAACAAGTCACATAAAAATAAAATAAAAACTGTGCCAACCAAGAGGAAAGGAAGCTCTTCTAGAAGAGGTATGAAGCGATGCAGAGAAAGCCGCAAGGAGTCTATACCGCAGATTATCTTCCTTTCACCTAGGAAAAGCTCCAGAATTGGCACCTGGAATGTTAGAAGTATGTATGAAATGGGAAAGACAGCACAGGTTGTAAATGAGATGAAATTTCACGGGATTGGCATCTTGGGATTATGTGAAACTAGGTGGAATGGTGCAGGCAAACAACGTCTAAACACAGGAGAAACGATGCTGTTCTCAGGCCATATGGAAGAAAATGCCCCCATAGTGAAGGAGTGGCTTTAATGCTATCTAAAGAAGCGGAGAAGGCACTAATAAAATGGGAAGCAGTGAGTCCTAGGATAATCACAGCAACATTCAGAACCACCAAAAGAAAGTATTCTTGAATGTGACCCAGTGTTATGCACCTACCAATGATAAAGAGGAAAAAGTAAAAGAGGAATTTTACATAAAACTTCAAAATACTATAGGTAATCAGAGAAATGGGAACATCAAAATTCTGATGGGCGACCTCAATGCCAAAATAGGTTCGGACAACATAGGCTACGAGGAGATCATGGGAAACACGGACTAGGAATAATGAACGAAAATGGAGAACTATTCACTAATTTCTGTGCAGCGAATCAATACGTCATAGGTGGAAGTGTCTTTCCACATAAAAGAATACATAAAGCAACCTGGGTATCACCAGATCACAGAACAGAAAATCAAATTGACCACATATGCATAAACAAGAAATTCAGGTCATCTCTACAAGATGTAAGGGTTCTAAGGGGGCAGATGTAGATTCAGATCACCATTTGCTGATAAGTAAAATTAAACTGAAGCTTAAGCGATACATAACATCCCATGAACATAGACACCAATATAATGTAGGATACCTCGAAGTCAAGAAACAAAGGAACAGTTCACGGTCACAGTCTCTAATAAGTATGAGGTGTTGCGGCAATTAGAAGATGAGGTGAGTGGGAAGAATGCTGGCAGCAAGCCAAAAATATTTGGAATGAAACATGCACAGAGGTATTAGGAAAGAAGGAGCGGAATCATAAGGCATGGATAACTCCAGAAACTCTCAAGGAAATAGAGGAAAGGAAAAAGAGGAAAGCAGATTTAAATAATAGCAAAACTAGAACTGCCAAAGCCATAGCCCAGGAAAAGTACACAGAAGCTAGCAAGAAAGTGAAGAAACAAATAAAGTTAGATAAAAGACAATACGTAGAAGATCTAGCAAGAGAAGCAGAGGTAGCTGCAGGAAAAGGAAACCTTAAGGATCTTTACAACATCACTAGAAAGCTAGCAGGAAAATACAGACCATCAAATGGGTTGATCAAAAATAGTAGTGGGGAAACTATCACTAATGTTAGAGACCAAATTGAAAGATGGATGGAATACTTCAAGGAACTCCTGAACAGACCAGCACCTGCAAAACCCCCAGATATCCAACCGGCAGAGATTGACTTGGACATCACTGTGAGAAACCATCCAAGGAGGAGATTAGTAAAGCCATTAAACTTTTAAAAGATGGGAAAGCGGCCGGTCCAGATGGTATTCCAGCGGAGGCGGTTAAAGCCAACATAAACACATCCACAGAAATACTGTATAAATTATTTAGCAGAATCTGGGAGACCGAAGAAATACCAGCAAACAGGAGAGAAGGATACCTGGTGAAGCTACCAAAGAAAGGGGACCTTCAGAAGTGTGAAAACTATAGGGAATAATGCTGTTGTCAGTACCTGGGAAAATACTAAGCAGAGTCATCCTGGAGAGATTGAGAGGCCATCGATATAAAGCTAAGAGATGAACAGGCAGGCTTCCGACCAAATAGATGCTGTGCTGACCACATAGCCACATTACGTATAATAATAGAGCAAAGTATTGAATGGAAATTCCCACTTTATATCGGATTTGTTGATTATGAGAAGGCTTTTGACAGTATTGATAGGGAAACCCTTTGGAAATTAATGAGGCATTATGGAATCCCACTGCAGGATAAGCTAAACACATTGAATCAAAGGTCCCAGCAACTAGGGCTGAACATTCATAAGGGAAAGACAAAGATATTGAGAATTAACCAAGCAACGACAACTCGATCTCCCTGGGGAAATCCCACTTCAAGAGGTAGAATCATACACATATTTGGGCAGCAACGTAGACAAAGAGGGTGGAACAGATAGAGATGTTAAAATAAGAATACAGAAGGCAAGAGGAGCTTCATTGCACTGGGAAACATTTGGAAGTCCAAAGAAATCAAATCTAGAACAAAATTCGGATATTTAACTCTAATGTAAAAGCAGTTCTACTGTATGGGTCAGAAACATGGAGAACAACTAAAACAATAGCGCATAAATTGCAAACATTCATCAACTGGTGTCTGCGCAGAATAGAGGGAATAAGATGGTATGATAGGGTCACAAATGAGGAACTTATGGAGAGAACAAGACAGATTCCAGTGAACGAACAGGTTAAAAAGACGCTGGCGCTGGATAGGACACACTTTGCGAAAACCGGAGGGAATATAACAAGAAGGGTCCTTGCCTGAACCCGCAGGGACAGCGAAAGAAGGGGCCGAGAAATACATGGAGACGAGATTTGGAGGCGGAGATCAACAATATAAAGAAGAGCTGGAGGGAGCTGCAGGAGATAGCTAGAGATAGGAAGACTTGGCATGAGTTGGTTGAGGGCCTATGCCCCAACCTGGGGTAAAAGGCAAAGAGAGAGAGAGAGATGGAATCCCACAGAAAATTATTAACCTAATAAAAGCAACATATACAGATATGAAATGTAGAGTTCTTCATGAAGGTAAACTAACAGATACCTTTGGAATAGAAACAGGAGTGCGTCAGGGATGTCTTCTATCACCTTTGTTGTTCTTACTGACAATAGACTGGATTATGAAGACCACAGTAACTAACACCAGAAATGGAATCCAATGGACTCTGACAGAGCAACTAGATGATCTGGACTTCGCTGATGATATAGCCCTTCTGTCACATACACGAAATCAGATGCAGGATAAGCTAAACACATTGAATCAAAGGTCCCAGCAACTAGGGCTGAACATTCATAAGGGAAAGACAAAGATATTGAGAATTAACCAAGCAAACGACAACTCGATCTCCCTGGGGAAATCCCACTTCAAGAGGTAGAATCATACACATATTTGGGCAGCAACGTAGACAAAGAGGGTGGAACAGATAGAGATGTTAAAATAAGAATACAGAAGGCAAGAGGAGCTTTCATTGCACTGCGAAACATTTGGAAGTCCAAAGAAATCAAATCTAGAACAAAAATTCGGATATTTAACTATAATGTAAAAGCAGTTCTACTGTATGGGTCAGAAACATGGAGAACAACTAAAACAATAGCGCATAAATTGCAAACATTCATCAACTGGTGTCTCGCAGAATAGAGGGAATAAGATGGTATGATAGGGTCACAAATGAGGAACTTATGGAGAGAACAAGACAGATTCCAGTGAACGAACAGGTTAAAAAGACGCTGGCGCTGGATAGGACACACTTTGCGAAACCGGAGGGGAATATAACTAGAAGGGTCCTTGCCTGGAACCCGCAGGGACAGCGAAAGAAGGGAGGCCGAGAAATACATGGAGACGAGATTTGGAGGCGGAGATCAACAATATAAAGAAGAGCTGAGGGAGCTGCAGGAGATAGCTAGAGATAGGAAGACTTGGCATGAGTTGGTTGAGGGCCTATGCCCCAACCCGGGTAAAAGGCAAAGAGAGAGAGAGGTTACTGGGACCCAAATTGGGGTGTACAGAATAGAACCACTGTTACCTGACAGACATAGAGGCGACTAAGGAGGATGGACGTGGGCTAGCTACCCCACACCGTAAAAACACTAGATGGCTACAGAACGGAGAGCGAACCGAGTAAACGCTGGCTGAAACCGGACACATCGCCGAAGGATAAACACCAGAGCTACAAATGGTGCTGAAGATGTGACGTAAAACATACCAATGCTAAGGCTGCATGAATCAGATTTCCACATGAATAGAATTTATGGGGTGATCTGGTACATCGGTCTGGGCGTGAGCGGAGAGATAAGCAATTTTTGTATATGTTTCTGTAGCGGTGTGATTTTTAAAAACAGTGTTGGGTCGCTGGCTCCCCATTACTCCTTTATTGGGCCTTTACGACACGCAGAGAAGACAGTGGCACTATACAACATAATTTCATTGAAATGAAGATTCGATTCCAAAATTATAATTCAAAATATCCAAGTGCTATGTGACAGGGACTCCGTTGCGGGGCATCGCCGGCACTCAGTCTGTAGCCAGACAATTGTCATGTGTCGGCGACAGCTGGTATAGCAATAAACATGCCGTATCCGACCACAAATCGTCCTGATCAGCACTTGTCACTTCGATCTCTATCGTCTGGTGGACCAAAGAACAGTTGGCTTTGTGCGTAAATACGGATACATCTTAACATAGATTATAACTGTACATTCTGAATAGGCGATACGATACGACTACGATATAGTTACGTATCTATTATTGTTTCGATCCTCAAGAAAGTACGAATTTTCAATCGTTTTGTTTTCCTTTTTTCTTTGACAATTTTTCTTTTATCGTGCGCTGTTGATTTCGATTGCAATTAGTGTTATTTCTGTTTGCAGTTAGAGAGCCGCTATAGCGTAGTGGATAGAGGACTTGCTTTGTAGACGTGTGGTTCCAGTATAGAAGTTCACAGTGGGAGTGGAGTTTTAGTTACCAGTGAAACATTGGGAAGTAAAGGTGGACGGTGTGAGATTGGCTACATCACCCATAGTGCGAAAGGTGGTTGAGGAAGAGAGAGAGAGAGAGAGAGAGGGGGAAGAGAATCCATGTGGCGAACTGGTTATGAAATGTGCATTGCGTTCTGAAGGTCATGGTCTCGAATCCGGATTTCGTCTTTCCGTTCGCGAGTATATCTAATTATTTCCCCACATTTTTGTTCGTTTGCCCGCTATGAATTCAGACGTAGTCAAGGCACCCAATATAGCATCTCTGACTGCTTTTTGTTTGATCGCTTGCTTTCCTTTCAGCAATGACGCTTGCGATTCCTTTCCTTCCTTAGCGAACCTTATTCTGACTTCAGAGGCACTTGACTTGTAAATTAGATCTCCAAGTAAAGGGTTAGGGAATCTGTAACTCCATCCATCCACCCATCCATCCAAGCATCCATCCATCCATCCATCCATCAATCCATCCGCCTGCCCATCCATCCATCCATTCATCTATCCATCCTTCCATCCATCCATTCATCCTTCCTTCCATCCATCAATCCATCCGCCTGCCCATCCATCCATCTATCCATCCATCCATTCATCCATCCTTTCTTCCATCCATTCATCCATCCTTCCTTCCATCCATCCATCCGCCTGCCCATCCATCCATCCATCCATCCACTGATCCATCTATCCAACTGTCTGCCTACATGTCTGTCTTCCCGTCGAACCATCTATCATCTATCGTCTATGAACTTGCAACGTCCGACTCTATTTATCCTATCTCTCCTATCTGTGATCCCATTTCTAGCTTATTCAGTTTGAATGTATTTATATACTGCAGTGTTATTATCGGCAAAGACAACAATTAAACATTGTGACATGCCTCTAACTCTATTTTCAATGATCTCTAATGGAGGCTCCTATTTGTGATGGTTTGTCCCCTGAATGGCTCCTGTTTGAACTGTGATCTACACGGCGTTACGGCACCGCTGGTTAAGTAAGGCACTGTATACTCTGTTATACTTAAGAGGCACGCGTTTTTGCTTAATGTCGAGGCGGGAGTACTTGAATATTCAAACACTAATAGAATGACACTTCAGCATGACTTTTGCCCACTATTTCAATGATCTCTTGAGATTGTACTCCTATTTAATGCTGCTCCACCCCTGAAGTTTCTTTAAACTGTATCGCCACGCTTCACCACGATACACGCAATTTCGAAGTTGTTGTCCTAATGAGCACTTTGTCTGTATGCCGAGTGACACTGAAATTTCCAATGCATGGACTTACAACCACCTTAGGATTTCTCTAAGATAGTTGTTGGTGGGACGAAACGCCTCTCCGAAGACACTGAAGTACATAATTGCTGAAAGAGCTCTTCGTCTTAGCAGAATTTCGTGTCGCCACTTAAACTGAAGGCACGAATTCGGTTTGACTCCACTGACCATGGCCTGTGGATACCCTGACACTGGCCAAATAGTTGCGAGTTTCAGGTTACAACCACTTTCATGGTTGTTACAGTCTAAGATGAGTTGTTGGTGGAACGGAAGACGTCCTCAAAGACACTCGGAAGTCAGTAACCTGTGAAAGAGCTTCACTGTCCTTTAGCGACGAAGGTGTTCGAGTGTCTGACATCAATTAAACCTGATTAGGCTCTATAATTCGTTTGACATGCCACTAGACCAGCCTGATGAATAAAACATCAGTTACAAAAGAAATAAATGAACACTAGAAACTATGGCGGATAATTGATTGAACATTTTTTCGTGAGGTTCTTAGGTTTACATTTTGCAAAAATGTGTTTAACGTGAAATGATGTTACAACTAAAACACATCAGATAAAATAAAGTAACAAAAATGTGTTTAACGTGAAATGATGTTACAACTAAAACACATCAGATAAAATAAAGTAACAAAAATGTGTTTAACGTGAAATGATGTTACAACTAAAACACATCAGATAAAATAAAGTAACAAAATGTGTTTAACGTGAAATGATGTTACAACTAAAACACATCAGATATAGACAAGTAACAAAAATTGTTTAACGTGAAATGATGTTACAACTAAAACAATAGAGAAAGAAAGTAACAAAAATGTGTTTAACGTGAAATGATGTTACAACTAAAACATATCAGATAAAATAAAGTAACAAAAATGTGTTTAACGTGAAATGATGTTACAACTAAAACAATCAGATAAAATAAGTAACAAAAATGTGTTAACGATGAAAGATATTACAACTAAAACACAATCGATAAAATAAAGTAACAAAAATGTGTTTAACGTGAAATGATGTTACAACTAAAACACATCAGATAAAATAAAGTAACAAAAATGTGTTTAACGTGAAATGATGTTACAACTAAAACAAATCAGATACAGACAAGTAACAAAAATGTGTTTAACGTGAAATGATGTTACAACTAAAACAAATCAGATACAGACAAGTAAACAAAAATGTGTTTAATGTGAAATGATGTTACAACTAAAACAAATCAGATACAGACAAGTAAACAAAAACGTTCAACGTATATCTCTCTCTCTCTTTGCCTTTTACCCCGGGTTGGGGCATAGGCCCTCAACCAACTCATGCCAAGTCTTCCTATCTCTAGCTATCTCCTGCAACTCCCTCCAGCTCTTCTTTATATTGTTGATCTCCGCCTCTAAATCTCGTCTCCATGTATTTCTCGGCCTCCCCTTCTTCGGCTGTCCCTGCGGGTTCCAGACAAGGACCCTTCTTGTTATATTCCCTCCGGTTTTCGCAAAGTGTGTCCTATCCAGCGCCAGCGTCTTTTTTAACCTGTTCGTTCACTGGAATTTGTCTTGTTCTCTCCATAAGTTCCCTATTTGTGACCCTATCATACCATCTTATTCCTCTATTCTGCGCAGACACCAGTTGATGAATGTTTGCAATTTATGCGCTAATTGTTTTAGTTGTTCTCCATGTTTCTGACCCATACAGTAGAACTGCTTTAACATTAGAGTTAAATATCCGAATTTTTGTTCTAGATTTGATTTCTTTAGACTTCCATATATTTCCCAGTGCAATGAAAGCTCCTCTTGCCTTCTGTATTCTTATTTTAACATCTCTATCTGTTCCACCCTCTTTGTCTACGTTGCTGCCCAAATATGTGTATCATTCTACCTCTTGAAGTGGGATTTCATCCAGGGAGATCGGTTCAACATATCATCAGATTGTATATAACGTTTTTGAAACTTGTAAAAGAAAGTATTAGTACAAGAGAAGATTGCAGTAAAATGTTGTACATGTTAAAGAAAGTTTTAATACAAGGGAAGTTTGCAGTAAAATGTTGTACATGTTAAAGAAAGTATTAATACAAGAGAAGATTGCAGTAAAATGTTGTATATGTTAAAGAAAGTATTAATACAAGAGAAGATTGCAGTAACATGTTGTACATGTTAAAGAAATTATTAATACAAGGGAAGACTACAGCAAAACTTTGCACTTGTAAACAAAAGTATTAATAAAAGGGAAGATTGCAGTAAAATGTTGTACATTTTAAAGAAAATATTAATACAAGGGAAGATTGCAGTAAAATGTTGTATATGTTAAAGAAAGTATTAACACAAGGGAAGACTGCAGTAAAATGTTGTAGATGTTAAAGAAAGTATTAACACAAGGGAAGATTGCAGTAAAATGTTGTATATGTTAAAGAAATTATGAATACAAGGGAAGACTGCAGTAAAATGTTGTATATGTTAAAGAAAGTATTAATACAAGGGAAGACTGCAGTAAAATGTTGTATATGTTAAAGAAAGTATTAATAAAAAGGAAGATTGCAGTAAAATGTTGTATATGTTAAAGAAAGTTTAATACAAGGAAGATTGCAGTAAAATGTTGTATATGTTAAAGAAAGTGTTAATACAAGGGAAGACTGCAGTAAAATGTTGTATATGTTAAAGAAAGTATTAACAAAAGGAAGATTGCAGTAAAATGTTGTAGATGTTAAAGAAAGTGTTAATACAAGGGAAGACTGCAGTAAAATGTTGTATATGTTAAAGAAAGTATTAATACAAGGGAAGACTGCAGTAAAATGTTGTATATGTTAAAGAAAGTATTAATACAAGGGAAGACTGCAGTATAATGTTGTAGATGTTAAAGAAAGTATTAATACAAGGGAAGACTGCAGTAAAATGTTGTAGATGTTAAAGAAAGTATTAATACAAGGGAAGACTGCAGTAAAATGTTGTATATGTTAAAGAAAGTATTAATACAAGGGAAGACTGCAGTAAAATGTTGTATATGTTAAAGAAAGTATTAATACAAGGAAGATTGCAGTAAAATGTTGTATATGTTAAAGAAAGTATTAATACATGGGAAGACTGCAGTAAAATGTTGTATATGTTAAAGAAAGTATTAATACAAGGAAGATTGCAGTAAAATGTTGTATATGTTAAAGAAAGTATTAATACAAGGGAAAACTGCAGTAAAATGTTGTATATGTTAAAGAAAGTATTAATACAAGGGAAGACTGCAGTATAATGTTGTAGATGTTAAAGAAAGTATTAATACAAGGGAAGACTGCAGTAAAATGCTGTATATGTTAAAGAAAGTATTAATACAAGGGAAGACTGCAGTAAAATGTTGTATATGTTAAAGAAAGTATTAATACAAGGGAAGACTGCAGTAAAATGTTGTATATGTTAAAGAAAGTATTAATACAAGGGAAGACTGCAGTATAATGTTGTAGATGTTAAAAAAAGTATTAATACAAGGGAAGACTGCAGTAAAATGTTGTAGATGTTAAAGAAAGTATTAATACAAGGGAAGACTGCAGTAAAATGTTGTAGATGTTAAAGAAAGTATTAATACAAGGGAAGACTGCAGTAAAATGTTGTATATGTTAAAGAAAGTATTAATACAAGGAAGATTGCAGTAAAATGTTGTATATGTTAAAGAAAGTATTAATACAAGGGAAGACTGCAGTAAAATGTTGTATATGTTAAAGAAAGTATTAATACAAGGGAAGATTGCAGTAAAATGTTGTATATGTTAAAGAAAGTATTAATACAAGGGAAAACTGCAGTAAAATGTTGTATATGTTAAAGAAAGTATTAATACAAGGGAAGACTGCAGTAAAATGTTGTATATGTTAAAGAAAGTATTAATACAAGGGAAGATTGCAGTAAAATGTTGTATATGTTAAAGAAAGTATTAATACAAGGGAAAACTGCAGTAAAATGTTGTATATGTTAAAGAAAGTATTAATACAAGGGAAGACTGCAGTAAAATGTTGTATATGTTAAAGAAAGTGTTAATACAAGGGAAGACTGCAGTAAAATGTTGTACATGTTAAAGAAAGTATTAATACAACGTAAAAGACTACAGCCAAACTTTGTACTCCTAAACAAAAGTAACTGTAATGTGCCATTAAATATTTCGAAATATGGATAGACAGAGAATTCGGAAAAAAATCATTCAATGAAAGAAAAAGGAATGAAAAAGAGAAAGGGATACAACTGCTAAGAAGGAATCAAAATAGAATTACTCAGAAAATCTTTGTTTTAGTTCTCTTGCTATGATTTCAAACTTAGTCATAGCGCCTAGATTTGTCACACCTATGTAACTTTTGTTGGAATGCTTGCTTTTCTTATCACCAGTGTGTCTTACCAGTTAGGTCAGCCGGTCGACCGTGTCTTGCCAGGGTCGCAAGGGGAGCAAAGAATAGTACTACTGCAACCTACAAGGCATGTCGTAAGAGGCGACTGAGATAGGGGTCTAGAGAAGCTACCCTAGTAAATAAAAAGGGTCACAGAAATCGGATGTGCTGGCCTACTTGTATGCGCATAACTGGCACAACGTACAATCGCTCTTAGACTCGGATCACATAAAAATCACAAAGAGTGGTTTAACAAGTGGTCGTTATGTAGTGTTCGAAAAAGAAGAGGAAAGAAAGTAAACCGGAGCCTTGCTCCCACTTTAGAAGTATTCAACCCGGAGCCTTGCTCCCACTTTAGAAGTATTCAACGAAGTAAAAGTTAAACAAATACAGTATTTTTGTCCCAATAAACGACATGACAGATTGTTGAAGATCATATTGAAGGAGACACTTAAGAGAAAAGCAAAGACATGGATGTCATTAGGAATGAAACATTATAAACTAGAAACTCAGCAGTATTTCAATGTAATTAGGATATTGAAGTCTAATGTTAAAGTATTTCTACTGTATGGGTCAGAAACATAAAGAACGACTAAAATAATAACTTGCAAATATTCATCAACTGGTGTCTGCGCAGATACCAGTTGGTGAATATTTGCAATTTATGCGTTATTATTTTAGTCATTCTTCATGTTTCTGACCAAAACAAAGATATGGAAGTCAAAGAAGATCAAAACAAACACAAAACTTTCAATCAAATGTGAAGTCAGTGCTGTTCTATGGCTGGGAAACATGGAAGACAACAAAAGAAACCATCAGAAAACTACAGACCTTCATAAATATATGTTTACGTAGGATAGAGGGACTTTGATGGTATGATAAGATTACAAACGAGGAGAAAGAACTAAACAGGTACCAGTGGATAAAGAGCTCAGGAAGAGACGCTGACGATGGATAGGACATACATTGAGAAGACCAGCCAGAAGCATTGCAAGACAGGCACTGTTTTGGAACCCGCAGGGAAAGAAGAGTAGTGGAAGATCTAGAAAGACCTGGAGAAGAGAGCTGGAGACTGATATTAAATGGATAGGTAAAACATGAAAAGAGTTGAAAGGGATAGCAAGAGAGAGGAAGAGCTGGAAGAAGTTTGTTGAAGACCTGTGCTCCGTTGGGAGTTGAAAGTTGAAGAAGAGGAAGGTATCTGCGCAGAATAGAGGGACTGAGATGGTATGATAGAGTCCCAAATAAGGAACTTATGGAGAGAACAAGACAGATTCAAGTGAACTAAGAGGTTAAAAAAAAAGACGCTGGCGCTGGATATGACACACTTTAAGAAAACCTGAGGAGAACATCACACGAAGGGTCCTTTCCTGGAACCCACAAGGACAGCGAAAGACGCGCAGGCCTAGAAATACACGGAGACGAGATTTGGAGGCAGAGATCAACAATATAAAGAAGAGCTGGAGGGGGTAGCTGGAGATAGCTAGAGATAGGAAGACTGGGCATGAGTTGGTTGAGGGCCTATGCCCCAATCCGTTAAAAGCATGGAGAGAGAGAGAGAGAGAGATAGAGAGAGATTGAGTCTTTTAGTGTATCATCAGGGCAAGGAACAGAATAGATTGCAAATCCATGGTAGCAAAACATTGATTGTGAAGGTGACATAAAATCATATGATGAACGTACAATAAAATTGATTGATTCGTGGGCGCCGTACGTTAAAGCAAAGGGGAAGGGAAAGTGTCACTCCATGGAACTATTTTTCGCCCTTCGCTCCTAGGGAAGCATAGGTTCGCAACCAAGGCCTTCCAAGCCCGCCTATCCAAGGCCATCCTTTCCAGATTTCTTCACTCTCGCTCCAATTTCTAGCATTCCGTCTCCAACTCCCGTCTCCAGGTATTCCTGGGTTTTCCCTTACCTCTATTGTCCTGGGGGTTCCATCGGTGATCCTGTCTTGTGATGCTGTTAGGGGTTTCCTTAGTGTGTGTCCTATCCATCGCCACCTTCTGCTCATTATCTTTTGTTACACCTGTCGTTGTCCTGTTCTATCCCAGAGTTCCCTGTTTGTAGTCCCGTCATACCATCACAGATGAAGTATCCTGTGCAGGCATCTATTGATGAATGTCTGCAACTTTTGGTGTTTCCCTTAGTTGTTCTCCATGTCTCCACTCCATACAGAAGGACAGGCTTGACATTTGAGTTAAATATCATTATCTTAATTTTCTTCCTGATCATTCTTGAACTCTATATGTTCTTCAGAATGGCAAAGGCTGATCTCGCCTTTTGTATTCTAATCCTAACATCTTCATCTGAGCCACCTTGAATGTTGATAACACTTCCCAGATATGTAAATGTCACTCCTGGAACTATCTACCCCTAAAAATATAGCAAATTGGAGCGGGCGTGTTAAAGGATGGGAGAGAGGGAGAAAAGAGCGAGAGAGACAGAAAGAGAGAGAGAGTGAGAGAGAGAGTGAGAGAAAGAGATTGAGAAGTTGTAGGAAAGAATACATGACTAATCCATATATCTTTAAGCTTTGTGATGGGAAAGGGAGGTTTAGAACACATTGTAACAATCGGTAAAATCGAGGGGAGACGAGACAGATGAAGACAGAAAGAGAAAATTGTGGATAGCCTGACTTCATGGCACGGAAGAGAGTCAACATCTGATATGATAGCAAACACCAGAGATAGAGATTTGTGAAGATCCATGATTGTCTACGACAGTCGGCACGGCACCTGATGATAAGCTTGATTAAATACAGTTGTCTAACTTTATTAAAAATCAAAATTATACGAGATAAAACAAATGTCATTTTCTAGAAAGTTGTTCCAAGCCGGCCTAATATTGGAATCTTTTCAAGTTAAGAGATTAGCGTTGCTCTCGGCCCTTAATCCTTGCAAGGCCCACTGACGCCAAGAGATCTAGCTATCGTAACAACAGCCATGATTCAATATTTGAAAGATGTATTTATTTTTAAAGAGTTAGATTAATCCCACATGCTCAGGTTAAAGAAGCCGCTAACATATTAGAGAACCCCATTGAATTCCGAGTTTACTTTACTCATCGTTTGTTACTAAGATCTCTGAATCTAGACAATCTTGGCAGATAAATGTGACAAATATCTGGCACATATGTCTCATAATCGTACACTATTACTCATAGTTTGTTACTTCAATCTCTGAATCCGGGCAGACAAACGTGACAAATATCTGGCACATATGTCTCATAATCGTAAACTATTGAAACGTGGGGGAGAACCAAAAATATATATATATGCTCGATTAATGAGAGTTTGTCTTCATGAATCAGCAGAATAGATTACGTTGGATATATTGATAAGCTTACAGTGTTTGTGCATTGTTGTTGATTAGTTTTACAAGAATAGAGAATCGCTAGTTTCTCGTTATCTTGTTAAGTCTTGCCATAGAATATGATAAAGACGTATAGGTTTATCTCAAGCGAATGAACTATTTGAAAACTTGTTTCTCTCCTACTTCTCGTAGACATGTCTTTATTTATCGACATTTGTTGAGGCGATTAGTTGTGATGTTGACATTCGTTAATACTGGGTTTGTCTGTGTGTTGCGGGGCTCACAAGGGGAGCAAAGAATAGTAGCACTGCGATCTACAAGGCATACCGTAAAAGGCGGCTGAGGTAGGGACCTAGAGAAGCTACCGTTGTAAATAAAAAGCGTCGCGGAAATCGGATGCTCTGGCCTACTTGTAGGCGCATAACAGCCACAACGTACAATCGCTCTTAGGCTCAGACAACATACAAATCACACAGAGTGGTTAACAAGTGTTCGATGTGGAGCGTTCGAAGAAGAAGAATCAGTTAATAAAAGAATAACAGATTAAATGGTTTGATCACCTGACAAGAATGCCCTGATATAATCTACCATAGAGAGAGAGAGAGATAGATAGATAGATAGAGAGAGATAGATAGATAGATAGAGAGAGAGAGAGAGAAAGAGAGAAAGGCATTGTCAAAATATAATGAATACAGAGCAAGAGAAAGACCACGAAAAGAGGGAATGTCGAACGACATTAAAAAAACCAATCTTAGAGAAATGAATACCAACTTACAAAGTGAATTAGACAAAGCCCACATATAATCTTTACCTCTCCCATATTTATATCTCCCTGAGGTACAGTGGAGGAAAGGAAGACTAGAGAAAGTCTTGTGGATCAATGGGTCAAACTAGATACAAAGAGGATATAGATCCATATAAGACGCGTCACTCATTTCCTGCGTTAAGTTCCCCGTGATTCTCCAATTATCTATATATCTATAAAAATAAGCGTAATGAAATTGTATGTATGTCTGTTCTCATTGCTTCAAGATATCTGAAATCCTACGGACTTGAAATTTGACAAAAGGGTAGCTTTCATAGATGGAAAGATGGAAAAATCATAAAACCGGCTATTAGTTTGTATCTATATCTACATTTCAACTTAACGAAATGGTCATGAAAAGTGAAAAACCGAAAAGGTGTATCCATGTTTTAACTTGCCGGTCACATGTTAAGGTGATGATGAAATCACATGTTACGCAAATACTTGATTCCATTTATTGGTAGCTCAACACGTCTGACAATGACCGAATGGATTAGATGCTTGGCTGCCATGCGGAAGACCTGTATTCAATTCACGGGAAAGACAGTAATTTATTTTTAAAAATATTTTTATTAACACATCTGGTCACTATTCAATGAGTTTATAATCTGAATAAATTCAATTTGCCAATTGTTATTTGTCAACTTTTATTGGAATTCTATTGTATCAGTTTTCTCTGGCAATCGGAATGAGGGAAAATTTAATCTTATGTGGTCAACCAACAAAGTTTTCTTACCAAGCATGGAGAGAAAACGTATTGTTATTAATGGGAAAGCAGCCGATTTTGAGGGGACGGGGCATGTTTCTTTAATATGCTCAGTCTCGTACTGTTTGGGACGTAAAAGTTTCGGAAATCATACAATTTCGTAAATCTATCGAAACTAATGACGTTAGAGATATGCGGTTGGAGAATGATAAGAAAAGAAAAGTGAAGGTTAGAAACATGGAGACAGAGGAGGAAAGATTAGTTATTAGGCTTGACTATAGGCGTCGGAGGAGTGTAAAGGCGATTGATGAGGAAACTAAAGAGGAACGACTTGGAAGATCAGCAGAAAAGGATAACAAATGTAACTTTAAAAGTGCATTACACCTAGATTTAAGCTAAATTCCCGTGCGAAGAACGGGTATAACTGCTAGTAATATATATTTAATGTGTGCGTCTGTAGCTCAAGCGGTAGTGAGCTTGATCACAACCCAAGCGTACTTGATTCAAACCCCATGGTGGGCAAGTTTGGAAGCAAATTCGTTTCCATGGGATTTTCACAAAAGGTAAAAATAGACCTCACCGTTCAGAAAACAATGACAAACTACTGAACGTAAAAGTGGTGCCTAAAAATCAACGACTCGTTTACTGTGGTTGATGGTTACGTCCTGTATGCCACGATTTTAATTCAGTGAGAAAAGAGTTTTAAATAAAAATATCCCCAACTAATAAAGCTGCAAAAATATTTAGTGAACCACGAAGAATGATTTAAAACTTCAGTATCAAAGGTCAAATACTAAGTCATTAAACATGGCTCAACCATTATATAATATTTTATTTTCAAGATTACCCCACCTAAGACTGTAAGCTTTAGGGAAAAAAAACTAGAGCCGTACTATTTTTGTAATACAATTGTTTGTAAACGAAAGGTAAAGACATTAAGTTATATACGTTAGACTCTACATAAGGGCAATAACTACCAGTGACTGCGTAATTTATCCCCCCCTCAGATACTTCTGTTATTCTTGTGTCAGACTGCTTTTCCAACTAGAACTGCCAAGACAGGAGATTTATATAGTGTTCTATCGGCGTCTGACTGTGCAATCATACCAGGGACATTGTACTATATGAGGTATTAGTTACATTTGTCAAAAGCGTGAAACAGTATAACAAACACTTGACTGTGAGAAGGGGTGGTACAAGCATGTTAAAGGAGTGTAGATTCCAGCAGAGGACATGATTACCAGCTCAGCTAAAACCACTTATATTTAACAATTTTTTGGGTTTTAATTTGTTGACGCTCTCTATATAATGAATGTAACCGAGTTCTGACCACAATTGTTTTATGATACCATAATTGTTATCAGACAAAGATTATGCGTATTTATGTTGTTTGTAGTAGGTTTTAGGTTAATATATGTATATATATATATTTATAGTATCAGATTTATATACTTATTTGTTTCATTATTTATAGCTTTGATAACAATTTGGAAGGTGAAGAAATGAAACAATGAGGAGAAATGCTGTATATGAAAAACACCCATATAGTTGCCGATGGTGTGATTGGTTTATTGTCTATTCCCAGGTGGAAGATGTAATTGGCTGTCCACTCTTGCCGTTAAGCGTAGGGATTGGAGCTTTAATTTGCGTTCTATGGCCAGATGAGTCGCCCTTGTTGTGTTGTATCCGTGTTTATGTAGTGTGGTCTTGATATTGTCTATCTATCTTTTCTTGGTCTTCCCTTAGCTCTAGTAACCGATCTCTTTTTATTGCATGCTATTGGTGGTTGGTTGTATTTCATTCTCGTTAAATGTCCAAACCACTGCATTTGTTGTCTTTCGATATATTCAGTGCATGAAGTTATGCCAACTCTGCTTCTGATGTCCTCATTTCGTAGTCTGTCTTTCGTGGTGACTCCCACTGCCTTCCTCAAGCATTTCATTTCACACTTGGTGAGTTTTCTGTGATGTGTTGCTTTAAGAGACCAAGTTTGGCACTGGTAACAAAGTGTTGGTAGGAAAATACTTTTATCACTGTCTTTTCACTTCCATCTTGATCTTTGGGTGTTGTAGTAATGGTGCCAGCTGGTAGGTCACTGCATTTGCTTTTTGACACATTGTCTCTATTTCTCTATTGAGTTTTCCCGTACTTGGGAAAATTCTGCCTAAATATTTGAATTCAGAAACTTGCTTTACTCTGGTGTTATCTATTTGTATGTTTGCTTGGCTTGGTGTTCTGCTGATTTTCATGGTCTCGGTCTTTTGTTTGTTGATTTTCATGTTGTACTTTCTACAAGCTATTAGCAATGAATTCTTGTGATGTTGTAGCTGATCTTCATCTTCATAGATTAGACTTTGGTCGTCTGCAAAAAGTAATTCGTTGATTTGGTTATTTAATTGATCGTCGTGATCATTGTCTATGTCAATAAGGTCTTTTTCGCACTGTGTCTCTTTCACTATTCTGTCTATATATATGCTGAAGAGAAGAGGTGAGAGCACACAACCCTGTCTGACTCTGATTTTGTTTCGAATGAGTCTGTCATTCCGTCTGTTGTTCTTATCCCACTGTGACTATTTGTGTATATTGCTCTGATATTGTCTAGCAGTTTGTCCTTTGATCCCATAGTTTTCTAGTGTATCCCATAGAATACTTCTATCAATTCTGTCAAATGTCTTTTCTTGATCGATGAATAATAAGTGTAGCTCTTTGTTATATTTTAATGCTTTTTCACTCAGTTGCCTCAGAGTGAATAGAGCGTCTGTGCATCCCACTCTCTCTATATCCAAACTGTGAGGGACTTTTTTTTGTGGGTCAGCGATGTTTCTTATGTGCTGTTCTAATATTTTTGCGTATATTTTACCAATGTGGCTTAATAGTGAAATGCCTCTGTATGTTTGTCATTCTCTTTTATTGCCTTGATTTTTCCAGTCATCAGGAACTTTTCTTTCTGTCCATGCGGCTGTGAATATACTGTTTAACCATTTGACACCTATTTCTTTGCATATTTTAATTGCTTCGTTGGGTATGCCATCGGCACCTGGTGATTTGTTGTTCGGGTTGTTCTTTATTGCTCTTTCAATTTTTTTGATCAATATATATGGTTCTGTTTCTTCACTTTCCTTTGTTGTATATATATATATATATTAAGTTAATTTAGTAGGGTTGTAAAGTTCTTGAAAATATTCCTTCCATCTGGTCATTCTATCTTGTCTGTTGAGTAATGGTGTTCCTTCCTTACTGTTTATGATAGTGATAAGGTTGTAGCTATCGTCTCTCACTCTCATTGCCTTGACACTCTTAAAAAAATGATCTGGGTTTTGTCCAACATAAGTCTATTAGATGTTCTCCATATTTGCTACAATCGTTTTATTTCTCTTTCTTGACTATTCTTTTCACCTCTCTCCTGGCTAGACAGTGGTGTGATTGGTGCACATTTTAAAGCCACTTTACTTGTTAATGGTACAGAATGAGTTAAGTATTTATTTATTCTTTTCTTAATCTTTTGTTTCGTTATTTCTATTTCTTCATTGTTTTTATTCTTTTGCTTACTTGCGATTGTTTTTTTTTTTTTAACTGAGTAGGCGGTATAGAGCGGGACAACGGCAGTCGGAACAAAAGATAAAGGACAGAAAGTGACGATGGACAGGACACACACTGAGGAGACCTAATGACATCATCACGAGACAGGTCTTCCGATGAAACCCCCAGGGTAATAGAGATAAAGGAAGAGACATGAACACCTGGAGGCCGGAGTTGGAAACAGAATGCAAGAAAATGGTAAAAGAGTGGAGAGATCTGGAAAAGATGGCATTGGATAGAGGGCTGAAAAACCATGGTTGCGGACCTATGTCTCCCTAGGGGTAAAGGGTCAAGAAGAAACGGAACAGAAACCAAAGCATCTCCTGCAAGACTGTCTTGTCCTGGGTGAGCTGAGAAGCAACATGTGGACAAACCCAATCGACATAAAAATTAAGCTTTGGCGAGTTCTGACAGACATGAAGCTCACTGTCCAGTTTGTGGTCAACAGTAAACTAAGCGCATCACCAGAAATCGATGAAAAAGAAGAAAAAGGTTTACTGAATTAACTTGCCCTGTGTTGCCGAGGCTATCAAAGGGGAGCATAGAATCGTAACACTGCAGCCTTCAATGCATGTCGTAAACATAATCGTAACACTGCAGCCTTCAATGCATGTCGTAAACATAATCGTAACACTGCAGCCTTCAATGCATGTCGTAAACATAATCGTAACACTGCAGCCTTCAATGCATGTCGTAAACATAATCGTAACACTGCAGCCTTCAATGCATGTCGTAAACATAATCGTAACACTGCAGCCTTCAATGCATGTCGTAAACATAATCGTAACACTGCAGCCTTCAATGCATGTCGTAAACATAATCGTAACACTGCAGCCTTCAATGCATGTCGTAAACATAATCGTAACACTGCAGCCTTCAATGCATGTCGTAAACATAATCGTAACACTGCAGCCTTCAATGCATGTCGTAAAATGAGACTGTTGTAGGACCTAGGGAAGCTACCCTAGCTAAATAACAAGAGTCGCAGAAATCGGATGGGCTAGCCTACTTGTAGGCGCATAACTGGCACAACGTACAATCGGTCTTAGGCTCAGATCACATACAAATCATACAGAGTGGTTAACAAGTGTTCGAAGAAGAAGAATCTCATATACATGTCTATGGCGTCAGTTTAAAAAACATGATTAATTAATAACAATGTCTATGAGTTACATTAATAAAACAATGTCTATGAGTTACATTAATAAAACAATCACATGAAAAAACTAGATTATAATTTAAGCAGGAAAACTAGCAATGCAGAGAAGCGAAGATAGCGTGAGTATAAAATAAATCAAGTGACAGTCAACCATGATCAAACTGACATCATGAACAAATAAGTGTGACATGTTTAATAATGTTCAGAAAATTATCTAAAACAAAATCACAGAAAATATTACTATCGCGCAAAAATCAAATCTGCAACTGAACGTAACAGACACGAACAATAACCATCACAACTACAACTGAAATGTGAAAGAAACTAGCAACAACTTTTAACAATTTCAAGAAAATTATAAAAACAAAATCACAAAAATATTAAGCAGCAACAAGTCAAATCTACAACTGAAAGTAAAGACACGAACAAAACCCTCACAACTACAACTGAAATGTGAAAGAAACTAGCAACAACTATTACAACTACAACCGAAAGTAAAGAACACCAACAAACATCACAACTACATTCGTAACTACAAGACACAAACAACAACATAACAACTACAACTAAAAGTAGGAAAAAAAATCAAATATTGTAAAAACAAAAATAAAAAAATAATAGTAACTAATAACACCAATATTAATAAATGCGTCTGAGGCCAACCATAAAACTTGAATAACTCATTCAATTGACTGACTACACCTTCTTGTGGTGTGGACTGAACCGAGTCAACGGCGCCACCATTCTCAAGTAAAGGTACCATTGTTAACAAAAGGGAACAACCCTGAATGGATCATAAATCTTTACTTAAGACGTTTATTGCTTATATCACAGGGTATAATTTAATTATCGTTTTACTTTCACGTCTCGTACCATTCAATTCTTATCAAGAATGTATACAGACTATATATATATATATATATATTTATCTATCGGTTGTATTTTGTCTTTATTAAGTGAGCAGTAAGCACGCATTGAAGCTGTGATCGATTAATTTGTTGCCCTAATTACATGCTTACATTAAGAGACAATTACACATTGACATTTGAAGAGCACTTAATTTTATTGTAAGTACAGTTCAACTAATGTAGAGTTATCGTGACCGAAGGAAGGTCGTTTAGAGGTAAATTTTTAGTAGATAATTTCTGGCAGTACTTGGTAGCATTTTTTGTAAAATAAAATAATAGGGTTGCGCGTTTGAACGACTTTGTTTATACAAAACCGTCCTTGTATTGCTGGGGCTCACAAGGGAGCAAAGAATAGTAACACTGTGACCTACAAGGCATGTCGTAAGAGGCGATTAGGGTAGGGCCTAGGGAAACTACCCTAGTAAATAAACAGCGTCGCAGAAATCGGATTAGTTCGTTGTGCATAACTATCACAACGTACAACCGCTATTAGGCTCAGATCACATACAACTCGCAAAGAGTAGTTAACAAGTGGTAGATAAGGAGCGTTGGATTTTTGTTAGTTTTATGATTGTATTATTTATTTTTGCTTGCTTATGTGATAACATACATACGTGTCTTTGTTTGTTTATGTGATACCATACATAGTGTCTCTGCTTGCTTATGTGATACCATACATACGTGTCTCTGTTTGTTTATGTGATACCATACATACGTGTCATTGTTTGTTTATGTGATACCATACATACGTGTCTTTGTTTGCTTATGTGATACCATACTTACGTGTCTTTGTTTGCTTATGTGATACCATACATACGTGTCTCTGTTTGCTTATGTGATACCATACATACGTGTCTTTGTTTGCTTATGTGATACCATACATACGTGTCATTGTTTGTTTATGTGATACCATACATACGTGTCTCTGCTTGCTTATGTGATACCATACATACGTGTCTCTGTTTGCTTATGTGATACCATACATACGTGTCTTTGCTTGTTTATGTGATACCATACATACGTGTCTCTGCTTGCTTATGTGATACCATACATACGTGTCTCTGCTTGTTTATGTGATACCATACATACGTGTCTCTGCTTGCTTATGTGATACCATACATACGTGTCTCTGCTTGTTTATGTGATACCATACAAGTGTCTCTGCTTGCTTATGTGATACCATACATACGTGTCTCTGCTTGCTTATGTGATACCATACATACGTGTCTCTGCTTGCTTATGTGATACCATACATACGTGTCTCTGCTTGCTTATGTGATACCATACATACGTGTCTTTGTCCTTAAACGCCAGTTTATTACGTATCACCACAGCCTCCTCGTTTTCTCCAGATTTGATCTGATCCGCTCTGACCAGATAAGATTTGTACGTTTCCACGAAAGCGTTCAAAGAGAAGTTTGCACAAAACTGAATATCGATATAAGGAAGACTGCAGTAAAACTATGTAGCAATAACGAAACACATCAACAATATAAGGGAAGACTGCGTAAAACTATGTAGCAATAGACGAAACACATCAACAATATAAGGAAGACTGCAGTAAAACTATGTAGCAATAACGAAACACATCAACAATATAAGGGAAGACTGCAGTAAAACTATGTAGCAATTACGAAACACATCAACAATATAAGGGAAGACTGCAGTAAAACTATGTAGCAATAACGAAACACATCATCAATATAAGGGAAGACTGCAGTAAAACTATGTAGCAATGAACGAAACACATCAACAATATAAGGAAGACTGCAGTAAAACTATGTAGCAATAACGAAACACATCAACAATATAAGGGAAGACTGCAGTAAAACTATGTAGCAATAACGAAACACATCAACAATATAAGGGAAAACTGCAGTAAAACTATGTAGCAATAACGAAACACATCAACAATATAAGGAAGACTGCAGTAAAACTATGTAGCAATGACGAAACACATCAACAATATAAGGGAAGACTGCAGTAAAACTGTAGCAATAACGAAACACATCAACAATATAAGGGAAGACTGCAGTAAAACTATGTAGCAATAACGAAACACATCAACAATATAAGGGAAGACTGCAGTAAAACTATGTAGCAATGACGAAACACATCAACAATATAGGAAGACTGCAGTAAAACTATGTAGCAATAACGAAACACATCAACAATATAAGGGAAGACTGCAGTAAAACTATGTAGCAATAACGAAACACATCAACAATATAAGGGAAGACTGCAGTAAAACTATGTAGCAATGACGAAACACATCAACAATATAAGGAAGACTGCAGTAAACTATGTAGAAAATGACGAAACACATCAACAATATAAGGGAAGACAGCAGTAAAACTATGTAGCAATAACGAAACACATCAACAATATAATGGAAGACTGCAGTAAAACTATGTAGCAATAACGAAACACATCAACAATATAAGGGAAAACTGCAGTAAAACTATGTAGCAATAACGAAACACATCAACAATAAAAGGGAAGACTGCAGTAAAACTGTAGCAATAACGAAACACATCAACAATATAAGGGAAGACAGCAGTAAAACTATGTAGCAATAACGAAACACATCAACAATATAAGGGAAGACGCAGTAAAACTATGTAGCAATAACGAAACACATCAACAATATAAGGGAAAACTGCAGTAAAACTATGTAGCAATAACGAAACACATCAACAATATAAGGAAGACTGCAGTAAAACTATGTAGCAATAACGAAACACATCAACAATATAAGGAAGACTGCAGTAAAACTATGTAGCAATAACGAAACACATCAACAATATAAGGGAAGACTGCAGTAAAACTTTGTAGCAATAACGAAACACATCAACAATATAAGGGAAGACTGCAGTAAAACTATGTAGCAATAACGAAACACATCAACAATATAAGGGAAGACTGCAGAAAAACCTATGTAGCAATGACGAAACACATCAACAATATAAGGGAAGACAGCAGTAAAACTATGTAGCAATAACGAAACACATCAACAATATAAGGGAAGACTGCAGTAAAACTATGTAGCAATAACGAAACACATCAACAATATAAGGAAGACTGCAGTAAAACTATGTAGCAATAACGAAACACATCAACAATATAAGGGAAGACTGCAGTAAAACTATGTAGCAATAACGAAACACATCAACAATATAAGGAAAACTGCAGTAAACTATGTAGCAATAACGAAACACATCAACAATATAAGGGAAGACTGCAGTAAAACTGTAGCAATAACGAAACACATCAACAATATAAGGGAACACTGCAGTAAAACTATGTAGCAATGACGAAACACATCAACAATATAAGGGAAGACTGCAGTAAAACTGTAGCAATAACGAAACACATCAACAATATAAGGGAAGACTGCAGTAAAACTATGTAGCAATGACGAAACACATCAACAATATAAGGGAAGACTGCAGTAAAACTATGTAGCAATAACGAAACACATCAACAATATAAGGGAAAACTGCAGTAAAACTATGTAGCAATAACGAAACACATCAACAATATAAGGGAAGACTGCAGTAAACTATGTAGCAATGACGAAACACATCAACAATATAAGGGAAGACTGCAGTAAAACTGTAGCAATAACGAAACACATCAACAATATAAGGAAGACTGCAGTAAAACTATGTAGCAATAACGAAACACATCAACAATATAAGGAAGACTGCAGTAAAACTATGTAGCAATGACGAAACACATCAACAATATATGGGAAGACTGCAGTAAAACTATGTAGCAATAACGAAACACATCAACAATATAAGGGAAGACTGCAGTAAAACATGTAGCAATAACGAAACACATCAACAATATAAGGAAGACTGCAGTAAAACTATGTAGCAATGACGAAACACATCAACAATATAAGGGAAGACTGCAGTAAAACTATGTAGCAATGACGAAACACATCAACAATATAAGGGAAGACAGCAGTAAAACTATGTAGCAATAACGAAACACATCAACAATATAAGGAAGACTGCAGTAAAACTATGTAGCAATAACGAAACACATCAACAATATAAGGAAGACTGCAGTAAACTATGTAGCAATAACGAAACACATCAACAATATAAGGAAGACTGCAGTAAAACTATGTAGCAATAACGAAACACATCAACAATATAAGGAAAACTGCAGTAAAACATGTAGCAATAACGAAACACATCAACAATATAAGGGAAGACTGCAGTAAAACTGTAGCAATAACGAAACACATCAACAATATAAGGGAAGACAGCAGTAAAACTATGTAGCAATAACGAAACACATCAACAATATAAGGGAAGACAGCAGTAAAACTATGTAGCAATAACGAAACACATCAACAATATAAGGGAAAACTGCAGTAAAACTATGTAGCAATAACGAAACACATCAACAATATAAGGGAAGACTGCAGTAAAACTATGTAGCAATAACGAAACACATCAACAATATAAGGGAAGACTGCAGTAAAACTATGTAGCAATAACGAAACACATCAACAATATAAGGGAAGACTGCAGTAAAACTATGTAGCAATAACGAAACACATCAACAATATAAGGAAGACTGCAGTAAAACTATGTAGCAATAACGAAACACATCAACAATATAAGGGAAGACTGCAGTAAAACTATGTAGCAATGACGAAACACATCAACAATATAAGGAAGACAGCAGTAAAACAAATGTAGCAATAACGAAACACATCAACAATATAGGAAGACTGCAGTAAAACTATGTAGCAATAACGAAACACATCAACAATATAAGGGAAGACTGCAGTAAAACTATGTAGCAATAACGAAACACATCAACAATATAAGGGAAGACTGCAGTAAAACTATGTAGCAATAACGAAACACATCAACAATATAAGGGAAGACTGCAGTAAAACTATGTAGCAATAACGAAACACATCAACAATATAAGGAAGACTGCAGTAAAACTATGTAGCAATAACGAAACACATCAACAATAAAAGGGAAGACTGCAGTAAAACTATGTAGCAATAACGAAACACATCAACAATATAAGGGAAAACTGCAGTAAAACTATGTAGCAATAACGAAACACATCAACAATATAAGGAAGACTGCAGTAAAACTATGTAGCAATAACGAAACACATCAACAATATAAGGGAAGACTGCAGTAAAACATGTAGCAATAACGAAACACATCAACAATATAAGGAAGACTGCAGTAAAACTATGTAGCAATAACGAAACACATCAACAATATAAGGAAGACTGCAGTAAACCATGTAGCAATAACGAAACACATCAACAATATATGGAAAACTGCAGTAAAACTATGTAGCAATAACGAAACACATCAACAATATAAGGGAAGACTGCAGTAAAACTGTAGCAATAACGAAACACATCAACAATATAAGGGAACACTGCAGTAAAACTATGTAGCAATGACGAAACACATCAACAATATAAGGGAAGACTGCAGTAAAACTGTAGCAATAACGAAACACATCAACAATATAAGGGAAGACTGCAGTAAAACTATGTAGCAATGACGAAACACATCAACAATATAAGGAAGACTGCAGTAAAACTATGTAGCAATAACGAAACACATCAACAATATAAGGGAAAACTGCAGTAAAACTATGTAGCAATAACGAAACACATCAACAATATAAGGGAAGACTGCAGTAAAACTATGTAGCAATGACGAAACACATCAACAATATAAGGGAAGACTGCAGTAAAACTGTAGCAATAACGAAACACATCAACAATATAAGGGAAGACTGCAGTAAAACTATGTAGCAATAACGAAACACATCAACAATATAAGGGAAGACTGCAGTAAAACTATGTAGAAATGACGAAACACATCAACAATATAAGGGAAGACTGCAGTAAAACTATGTAGCAATAACGAAACACATCAACAATATAAGGAAGACTGCAGTAAAACTATGTAGCAATAACGAAACACATCAACAATATAAGGAAGACTGCAGTAAAACTATGTAGCAATGACGAAACACATCAACAATATAAGGGAAGACTGCAGTAAAACTATGTAGCAATAACGAAACACATCAACAATATAAGGAAGACTGCAGTAAAACTATGTAGCAATAACGAAACACATCAACAATATAAGGGAAGACTGCAGTAAAACTATGTAGCAATAACGAAACACATCAACAATATAAGGGAAAACTGCAGTAAAACTATGTAGCAATAACGAAACACATCAACAATATAAGGGAAGACTGCAGTAAAACTGTAGCAATAACGAAACACATCAACAATATAAGGGAAGACAGCAGTAAAACTATGTAGCAATAACGAAACACATCAACAATATAAGGGAAAACTGCAGTAAAACTATGTAGCAATAACGAAACACATCAACAATATAAGGGAAGACTGCAGTAAAACTATGTAGCAATAACGAAACACATCAACAATATAAGGAAGACTGCAGTAAAACTATGTAGCAATAACGAAACACATCAACAATATAAGGAAGACTGCAGTAAAACTATGTAGCAATAACGAAACACATCAACAATATAAGGAAGACTGCAGTAAAACTATGTAGCAATAACGAAACACATCAACAATATAATGGAAGACTGCAGTAAAACTATGTAGCAATGACGAAACACATCAACAATATAAGGGAAGACAGCAGTAAAACTATGTAGCAATAACGAAACACATCAACAATATAAGGGAAGACTGCAGTAAAACTATGTAGAAATAACGAAACACATCAACAATATAAGGGAAGACTGCAGTAAAACTATGTAGCAATAACGAAACACATCAACAATATAAGGGAAGACTGCAGTAAAACTATGTAGCAATAACGAAACACATCAACAATATAAGGAAGACTGCAGTAAAACTATGTAGCAATAACGAAACACATCAACAATATAAGGGAAGACTGCAGTAAAACTGTAGCAATAACGAAACACATCAACAATATAAGGAAGACTGCAGTAAAACTATGTAGCAATAACGAAACACATCAACAATATAAGGGAAAACTGCAGTAAAA
This sequence comes from Arion vulgaris, assembly GCA_020796225.1. Lineage (NCBI taxonomy): Eukaryota > Metazoa > Mollusca > Gastropoda > Stylommatophora > Arionidae > Arion > Arion vulgaris. The sequence goes on along the minus strand of CM036756.1, from coordinate 43,827,047 downwards.
CTATGTAGCAATAACGAAACACATCAACAATATAAGGAAGACTGCAGTAAAACTATGTAGCAATAACGAAACACATCAACAATATAAGGAAGACTGCAGTAAAACATGTAGCAATGACGAAACACATCAACAATAAAAGGGGAAGACTGCAGTAAAACTATGTAGCAATAACGAAACACATCAACAATATAAGGGAAGACTGCAGTAAACCTATGTAGCAATAACGAAACACATCAACAATATAGGGAAGACTGCAGTAAAACTATGTAGCAATAACGAAACACATCAACAATATAAGGAAGACTGCAGTAAAACTATGTAGCAATAACGAAACACATCAACAATATAAGGGAAGACTGCAGTAAAACTATGTAGCAAATACGAAACACGTAAAAACAAATACTGTAGTTTTACAAAAGTCGTTTTAGATTTGTCAAGGTCGTTAGGGATCTGTAGTCTGATTCTATATGTAGTATGCCGTGTAAGAAGTGAATTTCTTCACTTTTGTTGTATGCTTTGCTTGAGAAAAACCTTTTGGTCGAAACTTCGCTGTGTATTGTTATTATTTTTGTATTTTGTAAAACTACAGTACTTTGTTTTTTACGTATTTCGAAATTACAAAAAGTAAGGGAACTGGACGTTTAGAACGACTTTTGTTAGTTCAAAGAGTAAGAGAACTGGACATTTAGAACGACTTTTGTTAATTCAAAGAGTAAAGAAACTGGACATTTATAACGACTTTTATTAGTTCAAAGAGTAAGGAAACTGGACGTTTAGAACGACTTTTGTTAGTTCAAAGAGTAAGAGAACTGGACGTTTAGAACGACTTTTGTTAGTTCAAAGAGTAAAGAAACTGGACGTTTAGAACGACTTTTTATTCAAAGAGTAAGGAAACTGGACGTTTAGAACGACTTTTGTTAGTTCAAAGAGTAAGAGAACTGGACGTTTAGAACGACTTTTTTAGTTCAAAGAGTAAGGAACTGGACGTTTAGAACGACTTTTTAGTTCAAAGAGTAAGAGAACTGACGTTTAGAACGACTTTTGTTATTCAAAAGTAAAGAAACTGGACGTTTAGAACGACTTTTGTTACTTCAAACAGTAAGGAAACTAGACGTTTAGAACGACTTTTGTTACTTCAAAGAGTAAGAGAACTGGACGTTTAGAACGACTTTTGTTAGTTCAAAGAGTAAGAGAACTGGACGTTTAGAACGACTTTTGTTACTTCAAACAGTAAGGAAACTAGACGTTTAGAACGACTTTTGTTACTTCAAAGAGTAAGAGAACTGGACGTTTAGAACGACTTTTGTTACTTCAAAGAGTAAGAGAACTGACGTTTAGAACGACTTTGTTAGTTCAAAGAGTAAGAGAACTGGACGTTTAGGAACGACTTTTGTACTTCAAAGAGAAGAGAACTGGACGTTTAGAACGACTTTGTAGTTCAAAGAGGTAAGAGAACTGGACGTTTAGAACGACTTGTTAGTTCAAAGAGTAAGAGAACTGACGTTAGGAACGACTTTTGTTAGTTCAAAGAGTAAGAGAACTGGACGTCTTAGAACGACTTTGTTAGTTCAAAGAGTAAGAGAACTGGACGTTTAGAACGACTTTGTAGTTCAAAGAGTAAGAAAACACCGAATGCATTGAAAGACAACAAATGGAATGGTTCGACATTTAATCGAATGAAACAAACCAATCACCAATACCAGCACACAATAAACAAAGAGAGCAGGTACTAGAGCCAAGGGAAGACCATGAAAAGATGACAGACAATATTAAGACCACACTAAATAAACACGGATATAACACAACAAGGGCGACTCATCTGGTCCTGGAACGCAAATTAAAACTCCCAACCCTACACTTAACGGCAAGAGGGAACAACAATTCCATCATCCACTTGATGAAAGACAATAGTTTATTGTCCATTAGGACTCACACATTTGTGCTGATGGGCAACTGAAACGATTTTGCACAACGCAAACCATACTTTACCGTTCTCCATCTACTGAGTTGTACTGTGGTACAGTGCATTTCTGAATGTTCATATGGAAGTCTATCAGAGTCGGATCCGGCCAAGACTTAAATAATATTATTTCTAATATGTAACGCACCATATTTAATAAAACAAAGTCTGTTTTCTATAATTTTAGAAAAGTAAACCTGTTTCACATTTTAAATCCCCTTTCCTGGGGCCTGATGGAGGGTTAAATCGGTCAACACTCGTGCATTTCCTCTCGTTAAACCACGGAGAAATATATTATTCATATCAGCAATATTAAGTGACAAGTGGGAGCGTAATAATTAATATCGCCCACAGAACCTGAAATGGCATTGAATGTATACCATGGTAACCAGAGATCAAACATACCGCTTGCTTAAACGTTTTCTATCAAATTAGTTTTGCCAATTAATCTAGATATCAAATTTGGTATTCTCAGCTTATTTAATTGTTTGTCAGTGACCTGGAATCGAAGTAACGATAGAGCGGGACAAATATGGCAACATTAAACAAGAAAGGATTATGTTGAGGGAGAGTACTGTTACTAGTTTCATTAGAGGTCTTTATCAAACAGTGGTGCAGTTACTTGAAACCGTTACAGACAATCAGGTTGTCTGCTAGAGCAAGTAACTGTTTCGACACTTTTCACTCTTGTTTTAGTTCTAAAATTATAGTCTTTACTAACCCCTGCTTATTGCGCTTCATTGTGGTACCAACTTTTTCTTCTTTTGTCGTCACACTGTTACCAGATTGTTGCACAGTGTCGTAGTTTTCTGTATTTTTGTCTTGCGTTGCTCTAATGGCTTGGGTGATAGTTATTTTTGCTTTCTTTTACAGGATTCTGTTATGTCATTTAACCATTTTTTGTGGTCTTTCTCTCAACTTCTTTCCTGATGTTCTGTTGTAGAAGATTCTGTATACAGTGGAGTTTGGTTGTAGTCTTATTAAGTGGCCGAACAACACCATTCTTTGTTTCTCAATGTAATTCAAGCAAGGTTCTGTCCCAACTTTTTTTCTTATGTTGATGTTGGCGACTCTGTCTTTTCTGGTGTTATTGGTAACTTTTCGTAGACATCGCATTTCCCATATAGTTTTTTTTTGGCCACTGTATTTTGCTCATTGTCCATGTTTGCCTGTAAACAAAGTAGATATGAAAATGCTGTTGATCATCTGTTGTTAATCTGTCAGTGAGATGTGTGGGTTAACAATGGGGCTAGCTGGTTGCTTACAGCATTTACGTTTTCCACTCTTGCCTCTATCTCTCTGTCTGTTCTTCCATCTACTAGATAATACCGACTAGGGCTTCAAAAGATGAAGTCAGGTAATGCGTCACCGTTGTGTCAGGTAATGCGTCACCGTTGTGTCAGGTAATGCATCACCTTTTTTGTCAGGTAATGCGTCATCGTTGTGTCAGGTAATGCTTCACCGTTGTGTCAGGTAATGCGTCACCGTTGTGTCAGGTAATGCATCACCTTTGTGTCAGGTAATGCGTCATCGTTGTGTCAGGTAATGCGTCACCGTTGTGTCAGGTAATGCGTCACCGTTGTGTCAGGTAATGCGTTATCGTTGTGTCAGGTAATGCGTCACCGTTGTGTCAGGTAATGCTTCACCGTTGTGTCAGGTAATGCGTCACCGTTGTGTCAGGTAATGCGTCACCGTTGTGTCAGGTAATGCGTCACCGTTGTGTCAGGTAATGCGTCATCGTTGTGTCAGGTAATGCTTCACCGTTGTGTCAGGTAATGCGTCACCGTTGTGTCAGGTAATGCATGTCCGTAGTTCATGACTTATTTATATAGTTTTTTTGGCAACGTGTGCACAAATCCTGTAACTGTCGTTACTGTCTGCAGTTCCCATTTTTAGGGCGGTGTAGGACAGGTGGGACGAGCGTCTGAGGAATTTAATGGCCAGTGCAGTAGCCGCGAAGCTGTTCAAATTAGGATTTTTCATTTATGCCCCCAACAGAAAAAATCCTTGGCCTTACCGTGAATTGAACACGGGTCTCCCGCATGGGAGCCGCGCTCTAATCTATACGGCCAGACGCTCGATGTCATACCGTAAATAAAATACGTGAGTTTGGAAACAGATTGGCGACTCAGAAATATGTTCATGGGAACAGGCACTGCATAGTGCACAACACATTCCTCGAGACTGCCCGAATATGTTATAATGGGGCCAACTCGCTGGCTTATTCAAAAAGCAAACAGGAAAGAAAGATGAACGGACATTTGTGTGAGCTACAAAAGACAGTGAAGTTCATACAAGAGATAACATTTAGGGTCTAAACCTTACATCATTTATGGGTCTAACCCCGAAGGATTGACTTCATTGCGCCGGATTTGACCCCATATGGCTCGGTCCTTCTCCGCAGAAATGGCACGCTACCTGCTTTCAGTATTCCACAAAGCACGAGCTCCGGAAACAATCCTAGGGGTCTCTGGAAAAAAACATACACCCGTGAACAGAACGGCGTGGTCCGTATTCAAACCAATGATCTTCAGAACGCAACGCAACGGCTTTAACACCTAGTCACAGAGAACCCCCTGATACATAAAATATTTGAATCGAGCAAAAGGTGGAAGGAAACTAGAATTCAAACTTTGACGATATTCAAATCTGGCAGTCTCATTTTCAACATCGAGATAGTCAAGTTGACTTAGATCACTGACTCTATACAAGCCGTTAGTGCCTCTTTCATGGTTATCAACGAATCCTCTACACCGTGTGATTAGTTCACTATTCAGTGATAAGGAGGGATACGTAGATCAAAGGTAGTTTACAAACAACCAATCACAATCCGGACCGATAGACGGTGCATTTTGACGGTGACTAGTGAAAAAAATCGCCCGATTTGTTATAACATTGACATACTTGCGTAATGTTATGTTAAATCTATGAAAACTTCCAACACGTTTGGTAAGAGTTTAGCTGGCTGATTGCTTTGAAATATTGAGACAATGCCTGATAGAAGAAACACAGAATGAGGGAACATTACAGATTCAAGCTGATTAATTTCATGAATTGTGATAAAATATTTAGTATAACATTCGATTAAGTGACTTTTGAAGATTACATAAGTACGTGTTTGGTTTTCATGTACTTTCCCATCCCGTAAGTCTTTTGCTGTTGTTGATTATGAAGTAAATTTTGATTTGGGCAGGAAAATCGTACCAGGTAATAAATTCAGAGCTGTTGCTGCTTTAAGACAAAGAAGTTGGTATCTAAAGATTTTGTGTAAAGATAGAGCGAGCCTGCTGTTGTTAGTTTGTTTGTTATTACTCTCTGCTCCCTGTGAAGCATAGGGTCTCAACAGTTGACCTCCACCTTTCCTCGTCTTTAACAGTTTTCTTTATGACTATTCATGATAGCCTTGCATCCTATGATTCACCATCAAGACTACGTTTTTAGTTCTGTTTTTCCTATTTCCCTTGCGGGTTCCACTCAATAACTCGTCTAGAGACACTTTGCCAGTGTGATGCTGGGGCCGCAAGGAAACAAAGAATAGTACCACTGCGACCTGCAGGCATGTCGGAAGAGGTGACTGATGTAGGACCTAAGGAAGCTACCCTAGTAAATAAAAAGCGTCGCAGAAATAGGATGCGCTGGCCTACTTGTACGTGCATAACTGGCACAACGTACAATCGTTTTTAGGCTCAGATCACATAAAAATCACACAGATTGGTTAACAAGTGGTCGATATGGAGCGTTCAAAGAAGTCTAGTGACACTTGACTGTGTCGTTCGCCGGGTATACCCGACCCATCGTCATTTTTTCCTTCTGACCTGAGTCATAATGGGTTCCTGTCCTATTCTTAACCACAAGTCTGTGTGTTTCTGTAACTGTGTTATTTTGTAAGTAGATAGGTAGTTAACCGATTGCAAAACCATCAATCTGGAGGACCAGGAGGCCATATTTACTCTGACGTCTTCCCGTTGACCTGTCCGTTTTAGGAAGGATGCATTGGAACTTTCACAATGGCTTGTTGTGGTATGATTTATGTCGTCTTCATAAGTAACTTCAGTTACTACTACGACTAATACCACATCACCCCTACTACTACTAATTCTACTACTGCTACAACTACAGAATCAACTACTACTCCTACTACTACTACAACTACTGTTGCTAATATCAACCAAAACATCCCATCCACTGCTTATTCTACTATACTACTACTACTACTATTACTACTATTACTACTACTACTACTACTGCTACTACTACTATTACTAATGCCACCAAAACCATCCCCACTACTACTAATTCTACTACTACTACTACTACTAATACTACTACTACTACTACTACTACTACTACTACTACTACTACTACCGTTGATACTACACTACGATGCATGGAACTAGCAAGTGAGTATATAATAGTTCCGTTCTGGCACTCTGTCACTTGATATGGAGTTACGGCATCCGGTATAGACTCATTAGACTGGATGGTTCCGTGAACATGCCACGCGCCACTTAAGTGGGAACGTGATGCAGAGGTGTACGTGCTTTTTACTATCAGTCCAATCTCTCCTTTTATTCTGCCACATTTTTTTTATCATCACACTCAAACATTTCAATTTGTTTTTCTTTGACGAACTTATGTGTTATTTTTTAACCCTTCCCAATCCTGGGCCAATATATTGGCTCGCAGTACGTTTTAAGATGACGCAGACCCAGCACACTGGTTAACACAGTATACATTGCGATAGTAGTGAGTCCTAATGTACAAATAAATTAAGAAATGAACGGGTTAATATGTAGCTTTACGAGCTTCTAATATCTTCTTCTTCTTCTTTGCGTTCGTTCTTTACGACCAATTTTAATCACTTTTGTGATATGTTTGATCTTGCCAAGAACGTGTATATGTTGCACATTGGTTTGTAGGCCCCTAAACGCATAGACTTCTACACGTTTAGGACACATGCATCCGATTTCAGCCTAAACCTCCTTAGTCGCCTCTTACGACATGCGTGGCAGGTAACAGTGGCTCTATTCTTTTCACCCCAAATTTGGGCCCCGGTAACCACTCGGGCGGCTTCTAATATTCATTGTTGGCGTCTGTAGCTGAAGTGATAGTGAGCTCGATCACAACCCAAGCGTACCTGGTTCAAACTCCACGACAGGCAGTTTGAAAGCAAATTTGTTCGGTGTGGAATTTTACGAACGGTAAAAATAGACCTCACCGTTCAGAAAGCAATGACAACCTACTGAACGTATACGTGGTGCCTAGATAATCGACTACTAGTTTACTGTGGTCGATGGCGAAGTTTTGTAAAGAATGTGCCACGATTTTCATTTTCAATATTAATTACTTAATTTTATTCTCCGTGTCTTATACTCATATTTTTGTTATTGGGATATTCTTCTTCTTCTTCAGCTTTCCGAGTCTTTAAGGTTAATTGCTGCATATGTCACTTCTTTTATTCCACTTTGTTCGTATCCTTACACTTCCCAATTGTTGACTACTACTATTTCTAGGTCTACTTCATTGCTATTTCTCCCTGTTTTCGTGGTCTGCCTAGTGGTCTCTTCCCTTGATTCTTTCTTCTTGCATATGCAATTTTATTGCATACTCTCTGTTACAGTCTGTGTGTCAGGCGGGGCTCACAAGGGCAGTAACGAATAGTAACACTGCGACCCACAAGACATGTCGCAAGTGGCGACTGAGGTAGGAGCCTAGGGAAGCTACCTAGTAACACTGCGACCACTAAGACATGTCGCAAGTGGCGACTGAGGTAGGAGCCTAGGGAAGCTACCCTAGCAAATAAAAAGCGTCCCAGAAATCGTATGTGCATCCTACTTGTAGGCGCATAACTGGCACAACTTACAATTGCTCTTAGGGTCGGATCACATACAAATCACACAGAGTGGTTAACAAGTGGTCGATACAGAGCGTTCAAAGATGAAGAAGTTCCCTTCTAATATTTCTATATCTACTTCTATATCTACTTCTATATCTACTTCTATATCTACTTCTATATCTACTTCTATATCTAATTCTATATCTACTTTATATCTACTTCTATATCTATTTTTATATCTACTTCATGTCTACTTATATCTACTTATATCTACTTATATCTACTTCTATATCTACTTCTATATCTACTTCTATATCTACTTCTATATCTACTTCTATATCTACTTCTATATCTACTTATATCTACTTCTATATCTACTTCATATCTACTTCTATGTCTACTCTTATATCTACTTGTATATCTACCTTTATATCTACTTTTATATCTACTTCTATATCTACTTCTATATCTACTTCTATATCTACTTCTATGTCTACGTCTATATCTACTTCTATATCTACTTCTATATCTACGTCTATATCTACTTCTATATCTACTTCTATATCTACTTCTATATCTATTTTTATATCTACTTCTATATCTACTTCTATATCTACTTCTATGTCTACTTCTATATCTACTTTTATATCTACTTCTATATCTATTTCTATATCTACTTCTATGTCTACGTCTATATCTACTTCTATATCTACTTCTATATCTACTTCTATGTCTACTTCTATATCTACTTCTATATCTACTTTATATCTACTTCTAATCTAGCTACCCTATCTACTTCTATGTCTACTTCTATGTCTACTTCTTATGTCTACTCCATGGTCTACTTCATAGTCTCACTTATATCTACCTTCTATATCTACTTCTATATCTACTTCTATATCTACTTTTATATCTACTTCTATATCTACTTCTATATCTACTTCTATATCTACTTCTATATCTACTTCATATCTACTTCTATATCTACTTCTATATCTACTTATATCTACTTATATCTACTTCTATATCTACTTCTATATCTACTTCTATTCTACTTATGTCTACTTTATCTACTTTATATCTACTTAATCTACTTCTATTCTACTCTATTCTACTCTATATCTACTTTATATCTACTTTATATCTACTTCATATCTACTTCTATATCTACTTCATTGCCATTTCTACATTTTTCTTGGTCTGCCACGTGGTCTTTTTCCCTGCTTTTTTTTCTTTTGCATATGCAATTTTGTACTCTCTTTTGTTCTCTGCTATTCTTTCAATGTGTCCTAGTCATCGTATTCTATTAATTTTTATGATGGTGACAATTAATAAGAATTTAAACACATTATGAATATCTTAATTGTTTCTCATTCTCCACTATTTTCATCCTTATTGTGCCCACTGATTCGGCATCAGGTTGGGTTTCTTTATTGTCATGTTGCCACCACCGTCTTGTTCATCCCCTACTAAGTCTTCCAGAAAAAAAATTACGTCCACTATTACTATCTCTCTAAACCACTGTTGCGTTTACTGTGACCAAAATATTTCAGTTTCTGAGACATCATATTGATTTTGATTTAATCCGCATGAGTGGTTACCGGGTCCAAATTTGGGGTGTAAAGAATAGAACCACTGTTACCTGCCATGCATGTCGTAAGAGGTGTCTAAGGAGGTTTGGCTGAAATCGGATGCACGTGTCCGCTAGGGAATGCTAACTCGAAACAAATGCTTGCAGAAAACGGATGCACCAGGCCGTAAGGCGCATACCATGGTGCAACGACCCTCACAATGAGGAATGAGATAACGGATTCTACGGTCGCCAATCTGCCTCTGAGATTTAGCCACGCAGTAAGAATGTCAGACCTACCATCACCAGGATGGCTAAAACTTACTACGGGAAGAGGTCGGCACAAATGGGGTAGCAGAAATCATAGGAATTATATCCTACAGAACTGCCCCCAGTGTGCAGATTTGAGAAGAAAGAGGTGGCCCTCTTACACTAGCATCCAAGACAAACTGTATGGCGTGGCTGATAATCTGAGGCTGACGGCTGCCTTTATTAGATAATCCGAAATCCCAATCTAGTGAGAACCAGAAGAAGAAGAAATGTTTCAATCTTCCTTGATGCTCTCAAGTTTTGTGGGATGTCTATATCTTCCACTTCGTTGTCTATGCCGTTCTAATAATTTGTCTGTAACATTTGATCACAAAAGATACTTTTTCTTCTTCAAACGCTTCATAATACCCACTTGGTAAACCGTCTCTTTGTGATTTATATGTGATCTGAGCCTAAGAGCGTACAAGAAGGCCAGCACATCAGATTTATGAGATGCTTTTTATTTACTACGGTAGTTTCCCTAGGCCCCTACTGTAGTCGAATCCTACAACTTGTCTTGAAAATAACAGTGTTACTATTCTTTGCTCCCTTTCTAGCCCCAACAACACGCTAGCGACAAAATATACGAGTGTTTTCTTAAACAAAAATGTCCTGTATTCTTTTCAGACCATAGGGTGTGAAATGTCTGTCAGTTCCCATTTCTAGGCTCTAGCGTGCAGGAGGTAGGAGGGTCAATTTCCTTCCTCATGTGTGGAACGTTGAATTTTGGTCCTTCGCCTTTAAACTGTTTTTTTTGGCAATGTTTTGAAGACATTCTTCCAATAAACATGTCAGTAAGAGTACAGTTGAAAAACTGGAGTTCTGATTGTTAGTTCACCAGCTTAGACATTCGTTACTGTGAGCGTCCGTAGCTTAAGCGCTAGTGAGCTCGATCACAATCCAAGCGTACCTGGTTCAAACTCTGCGGGAGGCAAGTTTGGAAGCAAATTAATTCCCTTGGATTTTTACAAACGATGAAAATAGACCTCACCGTTCAGAAAGCAATGGACAACTACTGAACGTATAAGTGGTGTCAACAAAAATTGACGACTCGTTTACTCTTGTTGATGGCTAAGTCCTGTAAAGGATATGCCAGGATTTTTTCTTCAAACTGATCAGATCTCGGAACCAATTATCTTATCCAGCTGTCATTTAATTTCTTTTTCTTTTACAACATGGAAAAATATCGCTACCGACAAACTCCATCCTTAAGGTGTTTGTTGACTGACCACGTATGGCAGTGTTTAGAATGAAATTCTGGACACTTGTGTCCACTTTGTGGGTTTGCAAGCAAATAAAAGTCCTATTTGAATTATTATATTGTGCTGGTTAATCCGTATTTGTCCAAGAAGTTCAGGAAAGAGAACTGCAACAGTAAATTGTAATTAGAGTTACAAAATAAATGCGTGTAACATCTGAGACAGGAAGGAAAGAGTTATCATTATTTATTTTTATATTTCCTAATTGATATAGTAACTGTTCAATATATATATAAATATATCAGAGAATAGTGTATAATATATATATATATATAATATGAACAGAGTGGACATAGTGATATATATATATAAAACTTAGTGATAGTGTTATATATATGTAATATATATATATATATAAAATAGTAACTTCAGAGTGGACATAGGTGATATATATATATATATATATATATATATATATATATATATATATATATATATATATATATATATATATAATATGAAGGTATGTTCTTGGCTGTGTTTTTGGCAGACTGAATTAGCTGTTCCAACCCCTTGACACTATTTGAGAGGAGAAGAGCTCTGTCATTGATGTAACTTAATTTTGGGATCATACTTCCACTAATTGTAAACGGGTCAAAAGATATGCGTTTTTTTGTTATATCATCATCATCATCATCATCAGGTGCCGTGCCGGCTGGCGTAGGCGATCATGGATCTCCACAAATCTCTGTCGTTGGTGTTTGCTATCAATTTCGGATGTTGACGCTCTACCGTGCCATGAAGTCAGGCTATCCAAAATTTTCTCTTTCTCTGTCTTCCTCTGTCTCGTCTACCCTCGATTTTATCGGTTGTCACAATGTGTTCTAAATCTCCCCTACTCATCACATGCCCGAAAAATTATGACTGCCTCTTTCTTATACTGATGATAAGCTTTCTCTGTGTCTTGATCTCATTCAGCATCTCAACATTAGTCATTTTAGCAGTCCATGGGATTCTCATCATTCTTCTATTAAACCGCATTTCTGTGGCCCTCAGAGATTTTTCGATCTCTGTGTTCATTGTCCATGACTCGCATCCGTATGTCAGTATTGGTTCTATGTAGCACTGAATAACTCGCATTCTGATCGGGATTGACAAGGACTTGTTGCAGATAATGCTTCTCATCTTCAGGAATGTTTTCGCTTGTCCTATTCTGCTCTTTATTTCTGATCGGCATCTGCTATCTGATGTTACCAGGACTCTGAGGTATTTAAATTGCTGCACGTGTCTTAGCTCAGTCAAATTTACTGTGATGGTGCATTTTGGCAAAATCTGCTTTTTTGATATAATCATAACTTCTGTCTTCTTAATATTCAAACTAAGTCCTCTCTTATTACTTTCTGTCACAACCTAATAAACTAATTTCTGTAGCTCTATTTCATTTCTTGCTATTAAGACAGTACCATCAGCGTATCTCAGGTTATTTATGATATGTCCTCCCACAGCTATTCCCAGGAATATCTTTTATAGACCTAAAAATTCTTTCACAATACAGTGAGAACAGGTCTGGTGATAATACGCATCCTTGTCTAACACCTTTTTTGATCTTCTGGAAAGTTCCAATCTTTTTGTCTATTCTTATAGCTGCTGTTTGCTGCCAATATATGTTCTGAATGACTCTTAGATCTTTGCTATCTTTGGTTATATAGTTTCACCTATATAAGATTTTATTACTGTCCTACATCTGAAGTCGCCTGAGGGGCGAGGAACACTGATGATAGGGAAAGCAAGTCTTGATGTAATAATCAGCCAGAAGTACCAAACTGGACCAGAGCCAACTATAAACTTATGGACTACTCAGGTAAGAATTATGGGAAATCAGACCACAACTACACCACGGACCTCGATTCCAGTATTGTTGTATATAGACGAATTCATTTTAAAATCAACACCAAATGCTAAATCGAAGTTATATTATTCAACAAGTTAAGTTTAACAATAAGGAATATCAATATTATGAATATTTTTCACCAATAAATAACCATAGACTCATAGAATTTAGTAAAATTGCAAAAAAGTTTGCAGTGTTCTATCAAACATCTACATTTTCCAGCCCCCTTCTCTGATCTAGGTCAAGGATTCCCCAGTCAGTTGTCTGACCTAGTTATCTAGAGTTGACCGTGACTGGACGTACTGACTAATCCTGAATTCATAGCGGACAAACGAGAATAAGAAAATGAATGTCTTTACAAATGATAGTATATATAACATTGTAATAGGAAGTGTCAAGAAGCTTCAAAGTTACCGCTTCGGCCAATATCTCCGAAATATACACAAATGCTCTCCTACCCCTGTAGGGATTCCTACAATGGAACTGACCAGTTGGAAGCTCATGATATCTAACTCACAGCCATCATTGCTCTCTGAGAGAAAAATCGACCTCTTAGAAGAAACAACATAATACATTAGTGCTTCTTCTTCTTCTTCTTCTTCGACGAACTTTTCCTTCATAATTGTTACCACTTCTTCTTCTAAATGTTCTGACTTCGATTCTTTTACTTCATTTGCTCTTACTTCTTCACATTCTTTTTTTTTTTTTTTTTTTTCTTCTTCTCCTTCACTCTACTTTCATTTTCTCTAAACTCTGATTTTCTTCCTTCTTCTTCAATTCTCTTCTCTCAGCTCCATAGCTTACTTTACACTTCACCGTGTCTTCTTCTCGTATTTATTCTTCTTCTCTTCGCTTTTCTCCTACTTCTTCTTCTTCTTCTCCTGAACGCTCCATATCGATAAATAACCACGTGGTTTAAACGGGAGCTATAGAGCGTTCCACGGTCGTAGCCAGTCATGCCTACAAGTCCGCCAGCACATCTAATTTATGCGATGCATTTTAACTTACTAGGCAGCTTCCCAGATCCTATATCATCACCTCTTACGACATGCCTTGTAGGTCACAGTGTTACTATTCTTTGCTTCCCTTGCACCACACGGACGATTGTCTCTTACGAGATGTTTGATTGAGTGATTGATAATACCATCATCATTGCACTTATGTGAATAATCATGTCTGTTTCGATCTATTTCTTACACAGGTAAATCTCAGTCGGCAGTGCACGAGTTCCGTAGCATTGGCGAGGGTACGAGATGTAAACGTTTTCTGAAGATGGAGATAGTTTTTGTAAGAATTTTATTTTAATCTTTCTTTAATTAAAAAATATAAATTTTGATGTTGCAGTGGCTATGCAGCCAGTTCGCATCGATTTTCTACTGCCATGGATTCCTTTACATGCTCAAATTGAACACTGGATCTTCGTTTTATCGTCCGTCTCCGATAGGACTAGAAACTCGATCTCACTAAATTAAGATCAAGGATCTCTGGAAAATATCCTGATTGCTTCACCCTTATGTGGTCATCAGTTGGGAAAAGAAAACGTGGAAGACTTAAGACCACTCTTCGAAGAACAATCCTACAAGAATGTAATATATTGGGATGTAAAACCATACAAGATCTCCAACTGTTAGCAACGAACCGCATCACATGAAGCTCTAAAACATATGCCTTATGTGCCGCCTTTGGCACGAAAGGAACAAACTAACAAATCTTCACGCGGGGAACGAACCGAATATCTATAGAGCAAGAGGCAAGCACCTTATCTCTACGCCACATAGACTCCCTTCCGAGATGCATGTTATGTTACAGTGTTACTTACTATTTATTGCTTCACTTTCGAGTTCCAAGAACACACAGACAAGTTCAACAGTTACAGAACTAGTGTAATTCAACAAGGCACGAGTCAACATAGACATAATACTCAATAAAAACATTAAGAGTATAATAAATGAACACTTCACTTAAGTGCTGTCATTTCGTTTAGGAAATTTTTTCTGTTGTCTCAACCGATACAAATGGGTCTTAGACCGATATATTTTTTCTGTTGTCTCAACCGATACAAATGGGTCTTAGACCGATATATTTTTTCTGTTGTCTCAACCGATACAAATGGGTCTTAGAACGATATATTTTTGTTTTGTTTTGTTTTGTTAGCCCGTCATGAATTCAGGCATAGCCAGGTCACTTACGAACAGGGCGTCTAATATGGCACTTTTGACTGATTTTTCGAGATGATTAGCTTTCTTTATCATCAGTGTCACTCGCCATTCAAGTGAGTCTTACTCCGACTTCTGATGTACTTGTAATTTGTAATTTGTAAACTGGATGTTGCCTACATTGAAATCAGAAATCTCTGGAAGTATATCCTCATCGCTTCACGTGGAAACTAAAGGGTTTAATGTGGAAGGACCGACTTTATTGCACCGATATACCAGTAAGTCTCCGTTAATTTCGGCAGAAATGGCATACCACCTGCCGAAGGTGTTGCGTAAAGTACAAACTTCATAGTTTCGACAACAATTCTAGGGATCTGGAAGAAAATTGTACATGCGACTCGTTCCGGATTCGAACTCACAGCCTTCAGAACACAATACAAACGTCTTAACAACTTCGCCATAGAGACCTTCAAATATATTGGTGAAGCCAGCTTTAATTAGGTACCAGAGAAACACTGGGTAATAATGGCGGTCATTGCGATATTGATCACATCAACCATCGTGTGTCGTTGAAATAAAATACAGACCTAACACGGTATTCCTCCCTAACTATAAACGTCATGAAATTGAAAACGGCCATCTTTACTTTTATTTCTAAATTTAGATATTTATTACATTTAGATTTTTAGGAAAACTAGTCATGAAGAAGCAATTATTAAGAGACATAAAATTCAGACAAATAAAGTATTTTGGGCACATAAAAAGACATGACACCATGATAAAATCTTTACTAGAGGGAAAGTTGAGGGAGGAAGAGCAAGAAGAAACCCGAGAGATAAGTGGGAGGAAAACTTTAAGAAGTGGGAGGAAACAGGTTACAGTCTGGCAGAGTGCAACACCAAGGTGAAAGACAGAGGATGCTGGAGATTCATTGCAGCCAACCTTGGATGTGGAGATGGCACCTGATGATGATGATCTAGATAGATTGGTAGATATGTAAGTAGAATATGTAGATTGATAAGTAGTTAGAAAATGAGGTAGATATATTTATTGATTGATTGATAGGACAATCATCATTCCACTTCAGGAGTAACATGTGTGCTTCAATCTCTTTCTTACACAGGAAGATCTCAACTGCAGTGCACAAACTCAGTAGCACCGGCGAGAGTCCCTAATGTAATTTTCAAGATGGTGAAGGTATTTTTGTAGGAATTTAATTTAACTTCATTTCTAAAGAATTTTGCCCGGTCAGCGGCTTTCTGGCCTGCTCTTCTCGATTTTGAACTGCCAAGGGTTCTTTTACGTGCTCAAATTAAACACTGGACCCATATTTTATCGACCGTCTCCGATAGGACTAGGAACCCGATCTCACCTACACTGAGATCAGGGATCTCTGGAAAAATATCCAGGTAGATATGTATTCAGATAGACTTCTATATCGATGGACGTGTAGTTAGAAATGAAGGTAGATATATATGTATGCAGGTAGTCTTCTATATCGATGGACTTGTAGTTACAAATGAAGGTAGATAATATATATGTATGCAGGTAGTCTTCTATATCGATGCACGTGTAGTTAGAAATGAAGGTAGATAATATATATGTATGCAGGTAGACTTCTATATCGATGCACGTGTAGTTAGAAATGAAGGTAGATAATATATATGTATGCAGGTCTATATCGATGGACTTGTAGCTAGAAAAGCAGGTAGAAAGTTTATCGGATAGAAGGATTGAAGTGGACGTTGACTGCATGCAAAAGAAACGGTCCTGAGACTAGGACCTGAAGACACTGGCGCCTCAAAAAACACCGTCTGGCTTCGGTTGCCACTAGATCGTGACAGTTCCAGTCATTGGATAGTAAATTATTGCACAGAAGTATTACTATAGCGACATATTGTCTAGCTTTTATGAACCTACGGCGAACTAAGTGTCAGTGCTAGATTTTACAACTTCTCTACAGCGAGCTGTTAAATTTGACGCTTAACGAGTTCAGACGTCCCGTGCAGCTACTTCGAAGACGATGTCCCAGTCAATGTGTACATGTCTTATAGCATACTTAGACCAGAACGAAAGTATTCGTGTAAAATGTGTCAGATTGAACATGTTATACTTCACCTGCAGGCAATATCTACCCAACAAGGTTGACAAAGCTATGAAATATTCATATTCTGAACTGGTCATTGAGTTCGGACTGACTTAAGACGGTTATGAATCATAATGTCAGGTACTAAATACACGCATTATGTTCAACTATTAAAAGCCAATACAATAAAACCATCGCTCGTGAAGCACTCTTCTACGCTACCACAGAGGTAACAAAATAGTCATGAATAAAATATTTCAACGTGTATGACTTAGAATTCTTGAGATTCTTAAGAAATTGTTGAAGTTCTTTGTCTCAATTTTGTTGTCAATGTATGCGTATTCGATGTGTAAACATAATATATAGTTAGTGTCGTGTTGTATTGATACATAAGTACACTTATATTTGCATTATAACCCCAACGGCAGTATGTATATATATATATATATTATACATACACGTATATACATATATTATTTTATTCCTCTTGTACAATCATTTCATAAACTCCTTTAATGGTACAACTTTAGAATGCGCTGAGAATACAAACTAAATGTATCTTGTGTTTTGATAAATAAACAAAATTTGATCCAATTTTTACAATTTTATTTTTCACGTTCAGAAATAGTGATAGTAGACTGGACAGAAAGATTGAAACTTTGAATCCAGCAAGTCAACAACATTACATACCACTTACCCTAATCTTGAAACACCAAGCAATTCCAGTAGAGATTAAAAGACAGATTGTTTATGCAATCTTCATACCAACACTGTGCTATCAGTGTCAAACATGGGCACTGACAAAAGAACAAGAAAGGAAAATTACCGCCTATGAAATAAGATGCTTGAGGAAAGCGGTAAATAAAACAAGAAGAAACCATATAAGAAATGAGGAAATTAGAAGAACAGTCGGAACAACACCTGCTATTAGATTCATTGAAAAAAGAGACTCAAATGGTTTGGCCACTTGGTCAGAATGAACTCGAATACACCAGTTGCAAGAGCTTACAACCTGAAAATGGAATCATCAAGAGGAAGGACAGACCAAGAAAAAGATGACTTGTTTGAGTTATAAACATCTTAACACTCCACAATACCACAGCATATCAAGCGACCGAAAGGGGCACTATCTCTGAAAAAGATCATCAGTTAAACCTACTACGCCTAACGGCAAAAAAGCAGAGACGGACAAACGAGAAAGCAAAAACAAATAGTGCTATATATAGTTAGTTTATCACGCAAATGCTGTGCACGAATTGATCAGCTACGTATTAAAATCACTTTTCGGACACAGTATAAAACCTATACGTTTTGTAACCAACTTAACTAGCTCTTAATTCTGTTAAGAAACATCGTAGAAAGTTGAAAATAATTACACAGACTTACAAATTCCTACACAAATAAGGTGTCCAAGTTTCAGGATCTAGAGTTAGTATTTGAAAGCTTTTTAGTTCATAGTTCATAAGTACGGTTCCAACTTCACTGCAACGGGTCACCCCATAATTGCTCCGTTCCTGTGCCAATGAATATCACACGAAATGCTAACAACTGTGAAAAGTTTCCTGTGTGAACTAATTCCAAAAGAAAAGCGCGTACCGCCACAAAACAACCTGCCCGCATAAATGCATATGGCCGTCGCGAATGTAGCAACACAAAACTGTTCATCACTTGAATTGCAATTCTTGTCGAAGGAACATCAATCATGACAAAATCCAGCTTTCTCACCGCAATATAACTGCATACAGCAGATTGAGCTTTTCGCCATAACCGCTGTCCGCCATTTTCTGAATACACACAACAAAAGCACGGTTGACACAGCAAAAGCATTCCATGTAACAGTCACAGCTCACAGCGTTGCTCAAGCATTAACTCAGTAGCTCGGCAAACGAAATCGGAAAATATCCGACCAAACATGGCGGGAATGCGCTAGCAAAGTCGTGTTCAGAATCAAACCGTTCTGACTCTGAATAGCCCTCCCGCATTCCGCCATTGCTGGCCAGATTTTTTTTGAAATTTTTTCTCTAATTGTTTTGTTACCAACGAACGCATTTATATTTCAGCGAGACAATGGATGGAGTCGCTGAGGAGCTCTCATCATCATCAGGTGCTGTGCCGCCTGGCGTAGGAGATCATGTATCACCACAAATCTCTGTCTCTGGTGTTTGCTATCATCTCAGATGTTGACGATCTACCGTGACATGAAGTCAGGCTATCCAAAATTTTCTCTCTCTGTCTTCCTCTGTCTCGTCTGCCCTCGATTTTACCGGTTGTCATAATGTGTTCTTAACCTCCCTTCCTCATCACATGTCCGAAAAATGATAGACCCTCTTTCTTATAATGATAATAAGCTTTCTCTGTGTCTTGACCTCATTCAGCACCTCAGCATTAGTCATTTTAGCAGTCCATGGGATTCTCATCATTCATCTGTAAAACCACATCTCTGCGGAGATCTAGGATGACAACACTCAGTTTTCGTTTTGTGCCAGGGCATACAGATATAAAGGGAAATGAACGCGCCGATGGCTGTAGTAAAAAGTTGACGAACAATGGACCAGGTTGATATTATAAATTCCCTAAGGGCGAGAGTTGTCATCTATAACATCAAAAGTTGGACTGCAGATAAGCTATGAAAAACAAATATAATGAAGACACCTATGGCAAGTAATGCAGATATCACACTGGAATCTAAAATGATAAAATAACAGAGCAGTTCACCTATTTGGGTAGCAATTTTGATTCCACAGGAAATGTTAAAAAGAAATTATGATACTAATTGGCAAAGCAACATCAGCTTTAAAAGTCTAAATAAAATATGGAACTGCAAGTTATATAGTATTAAAACTAAATTACGAATTTTCAATTCAAATGTTGTATCAATCCTAACATATGCCAGGAGAGTTGGAAAATGACTAAAGATATAGAAAGCAAGTTGAATGCATTTGAAAATAGATGTCTGCGAAAATAATGAATATAAAATGGAACGAATTCAGGAGAAGTGATGAAATCAGAGATATGTCTGGTCAACCACTAGTGACAACTGTTATAAGAAAGAGAAGATGGAGATATGTTGGGCACACCTTGAGGAGAAATGATCAACGAATATCAAAGCAGGCATTGAAGGGGATGCAAAGGGTTCAAGAAAGAGAGGTCGACCTAAGGAGACCCTGAAAGGAACTTTGCTGAGAGAGGCAGGAAATATCGGTCTCAGTTCCATGGAGGAGATTGAGCGAGTTGCCCAGGATAGAGCGGTATGGAGAAATTATTTGCAGGCCCTATGTAACGTATAACGGCATGAGAGGAATTATTTTTATTAAGGCGAGAGGTCGTGTACATGATTCAAGTAATAGTGGTGAATCTGCAACACTAACCAGACTGCAAGAATTTCAAGTCAAATGTGGTATAGCTAGACAAGAATAGGTAGACAAGGTAGCCAAAGAAGAATTGTAAACCAACCAGTTAACTAAACTAAACTAAACTAAACTAAACTAAATTAAACTAAACTAAACTAAACTAAACTAAACTAAACTAAACTAAATTAAACTAAATTAAACTAAACTAAACTAAACTAAACTAAACTAAACTGAAGGCATTTATATTGCAATGTATTAGCCAGTACACTAGCTTTAAGTCATCTTAAACATTACAGCGAGCCAGTGCATCATCTCTAAAGAGCAAAAGGGTTAAGCTGATAGTATGGGTCGTGCGTCTGGTGTCTCTACCTGATGTTGTGTTTCTCATTTCATCATGTATTTTCTTGTGAGAAATCTCTTTGCCTCATCATAGTTTCTACTGGTTGTGCTAGTTTTTCTCCTTTTGCTAATCTTTTTCCTCTAGTTGCTTGGTATGTTGCAGTAAGATGGGGTTAACTGTATAGCAGCTTTTGAACCTGAGTGTTTCACTCTTTACCATAGACTGTAGAGTGTTTCTCTTAGGTAATTTAATTCTTAAAAGACTATTAATTTAAAGTATTTTGGACACGTAATGAGACCAGAAAAGTTGGAGAAGACCATCATGGAAGGAGTTATACCGACAAAGAGGGGAGAGAAAGATCAAGGAGAAGATGGATTCAGGATGTAACTGATGGTTTGAGCATGACGGCTGCATTGATGGAGAAACTGGCATACGAGAGATAAATTACGAAGACTGTTAGGGTGGCAAAGTTCTGCTCCGGACAAGCTATTTGATGATCTCTTCTTCTTCTTTGCGATCGCTTTTTGATGATTATACCGTTAGACGCGTTCTTATGATGTAATCGACTGTAGTCTGGAGCTCATCTCTAGTCCCATGTAGTTTTGAATGTAGTGTTGTGTTGTAGGGCCAGCATTCCTTTCTTGGGAGGACATACAGGGGACAGTCTTGCAGGACATGTTCTGTGGTTTGTTCAGCGGAGCCACAGGGCACAGAGGGGTTGGGGACAATCGCAGCCTGTGGAGGTGTTTGTTCAGTCTGTTATGACCTATCCTGAGTCGGAAGATGATAGTCTGTCCTTGTCGGTCAAGTGTGTGGTAGTCATCATTGGATGGTGTAGGTTCTTTTCTAATGTCCATGATAGCTCTTTTTTTCAAAGTATGTGATTTCATTATCTATTTGTTCACATTCTGCTCCCTTTTAGCAAGTTTGTCTGCCTTCTCGTTACCTGGCACTCCGCAGTGTGATGGTACCCACTGAAGTGTAACTCTTTGTTGGTAGAGATCTTGCTGAGCTCTTTCTCAGGGATGGATGGTTACTCTGTAGGGCTTGCAAAACAGATAGCGCGTCTGTGAAAAATACCACTTGTTGGCAGTCAGAGTTGGAATTATTGATCATGATTGCGGCCTGTAGTAGTGCTTGAGCCTCTGCAGTGTAGTTTGAACAAAATTTACCAGTTGGCATGTACTTTGTTTCGGTGTGATTGTTGGGATATGTAATATAGATACCAGCCCTCCGTTCTTAATTGCATCTGTTGCAGATCCATCGGTGTAGACGTGGATCCATGATTGTTTAGGTAGTTTTCTTGGATCATGCACATAGTAGCTGTTCTCTTCTGCAGGTCATTGTGTATTTCTCCAGTTGTGATTCCACTAATTGTTGTTATGATTTTTGCTGTATCGTTAACTTGTTCCCAGGGAACAGGGTCGAGACTAGGTATCAGCGGTGTTGTGTGCATTGGAAGGTCATCTTGGTACTGTCTTTTTAGTCGCTTTCCCTGATGGACGAAGCTGCTGCGTTTTAGTCGTCCAAGTGCCAGATCATTTAATCTTGCTTTCATCGGATGCAAGGGCATACTGGTGTATTTCTCCATCTGGATCATATTCTTGGTTTCCCTTCTGTAAGCCAGGGCTTGTACTCCAGTGGTTTTCTGCATCTCTGTGATAGGAGTAGATTTCATGGCTCCGGTGATGATCCTGAGTGCTTGATTTTGCACTCTGTCCAATGTCTGCAGGTGTGTGTTAGCAGCTGTAGCCCATGCTGTTGAGCCGAACTCTAGGTGAGGTCTGATTGTTCCGCTGTAGACTTTCTTAAGTGTGTGTTCATTAGCTTCCCAGTTGGTACCTGCCAGTTTTCTGAGTATTCCAATTTTTCGTCTGGCCTTTCCTTCTGTGTTTTCTATATGCTTGTTCCATGTGAGTCGTTTATCAAATGTGATCCCTAGATAAGTTGGATTGCTTTCTTCTTATATTGGGGTGGTTCCTAAGTGTATGTTGGCTGCTTTGTCCCTGGGGAGAGGGAGAACAGTGTTGTGGAGGTTTTGTCTGTGTTGATTGTAACGTACCATTTCTCTGCCCATTCCATAAGTTTATCTGCTGCTCGCTGTATTCTACCGGTTGCAGATGTTGTGTGTTCGTCTGCGCACCATAGCACTAAATCATCTGCATATAGAGCGGCCTTCACTCCAGCTGGCAGATCCTTTACTAGGTCGTTGATGTAGACGAGGAAGAGAGTTGGAGACATAACTCCTCCCTGAGGTACCCCATGACGCAGTAAGATCTTTTTGCTCTGATGTCCATCGAGTGTGACTCTGGTTCTTCTATTGTGCAGGAACGATTGGATCCATCTTAGCATGTTGCCTTGGATTCCATTTCTTTTGAGCTTTGCCATAAGACCATCTTTCCACACCTTGTCGAAGGCCTGCTTGAAGTCTACCCATAATGTTAGCACCTTTTTTTCTCTTGGAAGGCATCTTCAACGGACTGGGCTACATAGGTAACTTGGTCTTCTATGCTATGGCATTCCCTGAATCCTGCTTGTTCCGGAACCAAAATCTGCTCCGATTCTAAAACCATTTCAATCTGTTGTTGATGACTCTTTCCATGGTTTTAGCAACACAGCTTGTCAGACTGATTGGTCGATAGCTTGAAGCCTTGGTTCTGCATTTTTCTTTTTTCAGTATGGGTAATGTGATGGCTTCTCTCCAGATTTAGGGGACTACACCTTTCTGCCAGCTGTGGTTTATAATTTCAAGCAACTTTAACTTAGCTACTAAGCTCAGGTTTATAAGCATTTCGTTGCTAATTTTGTCTGGGCCAGGTGATTTTTTATTTTTGAGTTTAGAAATTGAGTTTTGTAGTTCTCCGAGAGTGATAGGTTCTCTCATTGGAGCAGAGGGGTGTAGGCAGCCTTCATTCCCTTGCAATTCTGTTCTAATTTTTTTTTTGATGGTCTTTGTCTATGCTGAGATTGCTTTCTCTACTATATGTAGTAGCAAGCAGATCTGCGGCTTGTTTTTTCCTTATAATTTTGCCGCTTTCCTCCAGTGTAATGCTCTGTCTTGTTGATGTAGGTTCTTCATTTAGGGACTTAACTAGTTGCCAGAGTTTTCCACCATCTTTTTTCTAGGTTTAGAGCTGCTGTTTTGTCTCTCCAGCTTTTCCGTTTTTCTATTAGCTTTGTTTTCTGGAATGCTGCTACCGCCCTTTTCCATTTATTGTGGGATTCTAGCGAAGGCAGAGATTCTGCATTCTTCCTGGCTTCATTCATGTCCTCCTGTCTCTTTTGCAGTGTGCTTGACCAGTATGGAATGTATCCCTGTTGACATCCTCTAGGAATGGCTTCTTTTGCGGCTAGAAGAATGCATCTGTTAAAGTCTTTACTACTTTATTGATATCACCATCTTTCACAATTAGTTCAGACAAAAGTGAAGTTGTCTGATGTCTGAAGAGTTCCCAGTTGGCCTTTTTATAGTTCCATCTAGTGATGGCAGGGCTGGTGTTAATGGTTACACTCCGGATGGTAAGAAATACTGGCCGATGGTCACTTCCTCCTAGTTGATCTCCTATCTCTCTGCTTATCAGTCCGGATATGTCGGGGGTAGAGAAGGCTAGATCAGGAGTGGAAGTTGAGTGCCATCTTCTGGAGTAGAAGGTGGGGGTGTCAGAGGGGGCATTGATTAGTATAAGAGAGTGGTCGTCTTGCCATGTTTCTACCTCTTCCCCCTGCGATCTAGGTGGTTGTATCCCCAGCTCTGGGAGTGACTATTGAAATCTCCAACTGCAATAAAGTTAGTGGCAGGTACCTGTATTGTGTTGAGGTTCTGTGGTTTGTCGTTTGGGCAGTAATAATTTAGTAACTGTATGTTTGTGCTATCTGTTTGTAGTTCGAGAAGTTGGTACTCGGCTCCGTCCATGTGTGTCTGTTTTTCAGTGGAATGTATGTTGTTTTTCACTAGAGTGAGTACTCCTCCTTTTCTCCTATCTTGTCTGTCCGATCTATGGCATTGGTATCCCCTTATTTTGAATGTTTGGTCTACTTGCAAGTGCGTCTCTTGGATACAACAAATACTGACCTGCTTTTCGTGTAAGACGTTTTCCAATTCCGTTTTTTGTTATATCCAGCCTGCTTGCTGTTTACTCCTTCTGCGTTCCAGTGCATAATGACAAGTGGCACTTTGGCGTTCTCGTTTTCTGTATCATGTTCATGTACTGTCGCCTGATACGGCGGGTGTCTTTCGATGTCATGGAAGGGTAGGTCGGGACCGGGTTTTCGTGCCCAACACTACTTCAACTACGCACGGCTCTGTGTGTCGATCTACATCATAATTTTTATCGGACGGTATAATCATCTTATATAAGCGTGAGATGCGTGATACTATGGTTTTTGTGCGCCTTTTGGCCTAGTATCGCCGACTTCAGCACCTTTACAGAGGGAGAGAGGGCTCGTCCTATTTGTTCCGTATTCAAGCTAACACGGTCGCTGCATGTCGGCAACGATCAGCGGCGAAACATCGGACCCCATCCCACTCCAGGTCGGCCATCCATTGAAAATATAATTCCCACAATGAATATAAACATCCCTCGTGTAGAACTCGCGAACATTGCACGGCACAAACACTGGAAAAGGGTGAAATAATCCAACATCGCCGCCTAGCGAAACCAAACACAGCTATCCGCCGCCATCTTGAAACCGGAAGCCGCTATTTGATGATGAATTTAATTCTGCATTTTGAAGGCTCATTCTTGCCACACCCACAGAAAGTGTATCAGCGAAAATGATTATATGTCTATTTGTACTTTAATCTCTCATTATAGTTTCTGCTGCAATTTTCAAGACATCTGTGTCTGCTCTGTAAAGTTGGTTGGAAATTTACCTGCTGCTACTGACAATAAATATGTTTAGAAGGATTTCTCACCGTGCATTTTCTATTCCATTACTTGTTGATCCATCTGTTTACACTCGACTCTAGATGATTGTAGGAAAGGGGTTTTGTTGATGTATGTCAATTTGATGGATTTTCTTTGTGGTTCAGTCTGGCTGTTCTTTCTCTCACTACCAGGAATGCTTCATAGGGCCGAATATAAAAGCGGTTCTCATAGCGGTAATATGAATTGATAATGTGGACCACCAAGATAACAACAGAATATTAGAGACACAATGAACACGACGACGGAAGAGTTGAGGGAACTGGATAAAGGTGTAATCTTTCATATAGGCTATGATGAAAGTAAAAGTAAAAGAGCTCTTTTATACCACGTGGTATATAGGGTAATATGATGTTAGGTTCGTATTTTTCATTGACCGACGGCACACGATGGGTGATGTGGGCAACATCACGACGGCTGCCTTTACTTCCCAGTGCTTTTACTTGCTACTATATTTAGGCAGTGTCGACCTGACAGCCGTTATGGTCGAAAAAAATTCCGCGCCCACTGTAGAATTGAACCCGGACCACTAGTCTAAGAAGTGAGTACACTAACAACTACGCTGCTATGGCTCTCACGATGAAAGTGACACACTTAAAGAAACCAGTTATATAATAATAATATGGTGATAACTAGGGTTTTTCCTTAAGGCTTGCGCCGCTCTTCGTTATGAACGACCTGCCTCTGTGGCTGCCCTGTCGGAGTCAAAAGCAAAGCAGTTATTAGATTAAGATATCATCACTTCTTCTTCTTTGTTCACCCGCTGTGAATTCAGGCGTTAGCCATGGCACTTGGTATGGCGCTTCTGATGTTTGCGTGAAAGCCTGCTTTACCATTTGACTGGTGTCCCTCGCCATGCAGGCGGGACTTCGTCGACTTCAGAGGTGATATCATCGCTGATAATGTCTGAGGTGGGAAGGAAGTTAGATAGTGTGGTGCATTGCTTCATAAAATATCAAAGTAGTAAATGTTCTTCGGCGTAGATCCAAGCCAAAATAAACAGTGTTAAACGGATCATTCAAGAGAACTTGTACACACTAGGAAGGGGAAGTGTGGGGGACTGACTGTCAACGAGGCATACTCAAACATTTCCAGTAGGAGAAAAACGGAAGCCCTGACATACACGTGTATGGTCCATACACAAGTAGGGGCCTACCAACAGGGGCTTAACGTTAGTCGTTCTTGTCAAAGATCAGTTATGTATCACAATAGAATGATCAAATTGGTCGCGAAGAACGAACGCGAAGAAGAAGCTTCACAAAATATCACGTATTCTTTCCACATCACATTTAAACAGCAACAGCTGTTAGCAGTCAAGTTTCCTACAAGCACAGTCAGGAACTAGCGTCTGTTCTCATAATCTTCAGGATCCGAACAAACAATCGTCTGGCAATTAACCTTCCACTCAGGGCCAGTTAGCAGTTTCCGTGCCACTAACTTCAAAACGTCGTTAACCATTATAAAACGTAATTAACTATTGTAAAAACGTAATTAACTATTGTAAAACTCGATTAGTACAATATCTTTCACTTGCTAATTAAAACTATAGCTTTACTTCAGATGGGCTAATTCGTTCTTTTATTCTTTACACAGTTATTTCTGATCTGCCTTTTTAAAGGACATATCTACAGTTGGACTGAACTTAATTGATTCTTCTTCTACGAACGCTTCATATCGACCACTTGTTAACCACTCTATGTGATTTGTATGTGATCTGAACCTAAGATCGATTGTATATTGTGCAAGTTATGCGTCTACAAGTAGGCCATCACATACGATTTCTGCGAGGTTTTTATTTACTAAGGTAGCTTCCTAGGTTCTACATCAAGCGCCTCTTAGACATGCCTTGTAGGTCGCAGTGGTACTATTCTTTGCTTCCATGCAGGCCCCGGCACCACACGGGCGAAGATTGATTGAATGATTCATAGGATCATCATCATTGCACTTCTGTGAGTAACCTTTGATCTCTTTCTTACACAAGAAGATCTCAGCTGCATTGCACTTCTGTGAGTAACCTTTGATCTCTTTCTTACACAAGAAGATCTCAACATCATTGCACTTCTGTGAGTAACCTTTGATCTCTTTCTTACACAGGAAGATCTCATCATCATTGCACTTCTGTGAGTAACCTTTGATCTCTTTCTTACACAAGAAGATCTCAGCTGCATTGCACTTCTGTGAGTAACCTTTGATCTCTTTCTTACACAGGAAGATCTCAGCTGCATTGCACTTCTGTGAGTAACCTTTGATCTCTTTCTTACACAAGAAGATCTCAGCATCATTGCACTTCTGTGAGTAACCTTTGATCTCTTTCTTACACAAGAAGATCTCAGCATCATTGCACTTCTGTGAGTAACCTTTGATCTCTTTCTTACACAAGAAGATCTCAGCATCATTGCACTTCTGTGAGTAACCTTTGATCTCTTTCTTACACAAGAAGATCTCAGCTGCATTGCACTTCTGTGAGTAACCTTTGATCTCTTTCTTACACAAGAAGATCTCAGCATCATTGCACTTCTGTGAGTAACCTTTGATCTCTTTCTTACACAAGAAGATCTCAGCATCATTGCACTTCTGTGAGTAACCTTTGATCTCTTTCTTACACAAGAAGATCTCAGCATCATTGCACTTCTGTGAGTAACCTTTGATCTCTTTCTTACACAAGAAGATCTCAGCTGCATTGCACTTCTGTGAGTAACCTTTGATGTCTTTCTTACACAAGAAGATCTCAGCTGCATTGCACTTCTGTGAGTAACCTTTGATCTCTTTCTTACACAGGAAGATCTCAGCTGCATTGCACTTCTGTGAGTAACCTTTGATCTCTTTCTTACACAGGAAGATCTCAGCTGCATTGCACTTCTGTGAGTAACCTTTGATCTCTTTCTTACACAAGAAGATCTCAGCTGCATTGCACTTCTGTGAGTAACCTTTGATCTCTTTCTTACACAGGAAGATCTCAGCTGCATTGCACTTCTGTGAGTAACATTTGATCTCTTTCTTACACAAGAAGATCTCAGCTGCATTGCACTTCTGTGAGTAACCTTTGATCTCTTTCTTACACAAGAAGATCTCAGCATCATTGCACTTCTGTGAGTAACCTTTGATCTCTTTCTTACACAGGAAGATCTCAGCTGCATTGCACTTCTGTGAGTAACCTTTGATCTCTTTCTTACACAGGAAGATCTCAGCTGCATTGCACTTCTGTGAGTAACCTTTGATCTCTTTCTTACACAGGAAGATCTCAGCTGCATTGCACTTCTGTGAGTAACCTTTGATCTCTTTCTTACACAGGAAGATCTCAGCATCATTGCACTTCTGTGAGTAACCTTTGATCTCTTTCTTACACAAGAAGATCTCAGCATCATTGCACTTCTGTGAGTAACCTTTGATCTCTTTCTTACACAAGAAGATCTCAGCTGCATTGCACTTCTGTGAGTAACCTTTGATCTCTTTCTTACACAAGAAGATCTCAGCTGCATTGCACTTCTGTGAGTAACCTTTGATCTCTTTCTTACACAAGAAGATCTCAGCTGCATTGCACTTCTGTGAGTAACCTTTGATCTCTTTCTTACACAAGAAGATCTCAGCTGCATTGCACTTCTGTGAGTAACCTTTGATCTCTTTCTTACACAAGAAGATCTCAGCATCATTGCACTTCTGTGAGTAACCTTTGATCTCTTTCTTACACAAGAAGATCTCAGCATCATTGCACTTCTGTGAGTAACCTTTGATCTCTTTCTTACACAAGAAGATCTCAGCATCATTGCACTTCTGTGAGTAACCTTTGATCTCTTTCTTACACAAGAAGATCTCAGCTGCATTGCACTTCTGTGAGTAACCTTTGATCTCTTTCTTACACAAGAAGATCTCAGCTGCATTGCACTTCTGTGAGTAACCTTTGATCTCTTTCTTACACAAGAAGATCTCAGCTGCATTGCACTTCTGTGAGTAACCTTTGATCTCTTTCTTACACAAGAAGATCTCAGCATCATTGCACTTCTGTGAGTAATCTTTGATCTCTTTCTTACACAAGAAGATCTCAGCTGCATTGCACTTCTGTGAGTAACCTTTGATCTCTTTCTTACACAGGAAGATCTCAGCTGCATTGCACTTCTGTGAGTAACCTTTGATCTCTTTCTTACACAAGAAGATCTCAACATCATTGCACTTCTGTGAGTAACCTTTGATCTCTTTCTTACACAAGAAGATCTCAGCTGCATTGCACTTCTGTGAGTAACCTTTGATCTCTTTCTTACACAAGAAGATCTCAACATCATTGCACTTCTGTGAGTAACCTTTGATCTCTTTCTTACACAGGAAGATCTCATCATCATTGCACTTCTGTGAGTAACCTTTGATCTCTTTCTTACACAAGAAGATCTCAGCTGCATTGCACTTCTGTGAGTAACCTTTGATCTCTTTCTTACACAGGAAGATCTCAGCTGCATTGCACTTCTGTGAGTAACCTTTGATCTCTTTCTTACACAAGAAGATCTCAGCATCATTGCACTTCTGTGAGTAACCTTTGATCTCTTTCTTACACAAGAAGATCTCAGCATCATTGCACTTCTGTGAGTAACCTTTGATCTCTTTCTTACACAAGAAGATCTCAGCATCATTGCACTTCTGTGAGTAACCTTTGATCTCTTTCTTACACAAGAAGATCTCAGCTGCATTGCACTTCTGTGAGTAACCTTGATCTCTTTCTACACAAGAAGATCTCAGCATCATTGCACTTCTGTGAGTAACCTTTGATCTCTTTCTTACACAAGAAGATCTCAGCATCATTGCACTTCTGTGAGTAACCTTTGATCTCTTTCTTACACAAGAAGATCTCAGCATCATTGCACTTCTGTGAGTAACCTTTGATCTCTTTCTTACACAAGAAGATCTCAGCTGCATTGCACTTCTGTGAGTAACCTTTGATGTCTTTCTTACACAAGAAGATCTCAGCTGCATTGCACTTCTGTGAGTAACCTTTGATCTCTTTCTTACACAGGAAGATCTCAGCTGCATTGCACTTCTGTGAGTAACCTTTGATCTCTTTCTTACACAGGAAGATCTCAGCTGCATTGCACTTCTGTGAGTAACCTTTGATCTCTTTCTTACACAAGAAGATCTCAGCTGCATTGCACTTCTGTGAGTAACCTTTGATCTCTTTCTTACACAGGAAGATCTCAGCTGCATTGCACTTCTGTGAGTAACATTTGATCTCTTTCTTACACAAGAAGATCTCAGCTGCATTGCACTTCTGTGAGTAACCTTTGATCTCTTTCTTACACAAGAAGATCTCAGCATCATTGCACTTCTGTGAGTAACCTTTGATCTCTTTCTTACACAGGAAGATCTCAGCTGCATTGCACTTCGGTGAGTAACCTTTGATCTCTTTCTTACACAGGAAGATCTCAGCTGCATTGCACTTCTGTGAGTAACCTTTGATCTCTTTCTTACACAGGAAGATCTCAGCTGCATTGCACTTCTGTGAGTAACCTTTGATCTCTTTCTTACACAGGAAGATCTCAGCATCATTGCACTTCTGTGAGTAACCTTTGATCTCTTTCTTACACAAGAAGATCTCAGCATCATTGCACTTCTGTGAGTAACCTTTGATCTCTTTCTTACACAAGAAGATCTCAGCTGCATTGCACTTCTGTGAGTAACCTTTGATCTCTTTCTTACACAAGAAGATCTCAGCTGCATTGCACTTCTGTGAGTAACCTTTGATCTCTTTCTTACACAAGAAGATCTCAGCTGCATTGCACTTCTGTGAGTAACCTTTGATCTCTTTCTTACACAAGAAGATCTCAGCTGCATTGCACTTCTGTGAGTAACCTTTGATCTCTTTCTTACACAAGAAGATCTCAGCATCATTGCACTTCTGTGAGTAACCTTTGATCTCTTTCTTACACAAGAAGATCTCAGCATCATTGCACTTCTGTGAGTAACCTTTGATCTCTTTCTTACACAAGAAGATCTCAGCATCATTGCACTTCTGTGAGTAACCTTTGATCTCTTTCTTACACAAGAAGATCTCAGCTGCATTGCACTTCTGTGAGTAACCTTTGATCTCTTTCTTACACAAGAAGATCTCAGCTGCATTGCACTTCTGTGAGTAACCTTTGATCTCTTTCTTACACAAGAAGATCTCAGCTGCATTGCACTTCTGTGAGTAACCTTTGATCTCTTTCTTACACAAGAAGATCTCAGCATCATTGCACTTCTGTGAGTAATCTTTGATCTCTTTCTTACACAAGAAGATCTCAGCTGCATTGCACTTCTGTGAGTAACCTTTGATCTCTTTCTTACACAGGAAGATCTCAGCTGCATTGCACTTCTGTGAGTAACCTTTGATCTCTTTCTTACACAAGAAGATCTCAGCTGCATTGCACTTCTGTGAGTAACCTTTGATCTCTTTCTTACACAGGAAGATCTCAGCTGCATTGCACTTCTGTGAGTAACATTTGATCTCTTTCTTACACAAGAAGATCTCAGCTGCATTGCACTTCTGTGAGTAACCTTTGATCTCTTTCTTACACAAGAAGATCTCAGCATCATTGCACTTCTGTGAGTAACCTTTGATCTCTTTCTTACACAGGAAGATCTCAGCTGCATTGCACTTCTGTGAGTAACCTTTGATCTCTTTCTTACACAGGAAGATCTCAGCTGCATTGCACTTCTGTGAGTAACCTTTGATCTCTTTCTTACACAGGAAGATCTCAGCTGCATTGCACTTCGGTGAGTAACCTTTGATCTCTTTCTTACACAGGAAGATCTCAGCATCATTGCACTTCTGTGAGTAACCTTTGATCTCTTTCTTACACAAGAAGATCTCAGCATCATTGCACTTCTGTGAGTAACCTTTGATCTCTTTCTTACACAAGAAGATCTCAGCTGCATTGCACTTCTGTGAGTAACCTTTGATCTCTTTCTTACACAAGAAGATCTCAGCTGCATTGCACTTCTGTGAGTAACCTTTGATCTCTTTCTTACACAAGAAGATCTCAGCTGCATTGCATTTCTGTGAGTAACCTTTGATCTCTTTCTTACACAAGAAGATCTCAGCATCATTGCACTTCTGTGAGTAACCTTTGATCTCTTTCTTACACAAGAAGATCTCAGCTGCATTGCACTTCTGTGAGTAACCTTTGATCTCTTTCTTACACAAGAAGATCTCAGCTGCATTGCACTTCTGTGAGTAACCTTTGATCTCTTTCTTACACAAGAAGATCTCAGCATCATTGCACTTCTGTGAGTAACCTTTGATCTCTTTCTTACACAAGAAGATCTCAGCATCATTGCACTTCTGTGAGTAACCTTTGATCTATTTCTTACACAGGAAGATCTCAGCTGCGGTGCACAAACTCCGTAACACTGGCGAGGGTTCCAGTGTAATTTTGAAGATGTTGAAAATATTTTGTAGGAATTTTAGTTTTAATCTTTTCTAATGAATTTTGCCCGGGCAGCGTCTTTCCAGCCTGCTCTTCTCGATGTTCAACTATCAAGGGTTCTTTTACGTGCTCAAACTGAACACGGGATATACGTTTTACAGTCCGTCTCCGATAGATTAGGAACTCGATCTAATCTACACTGTCTCCGATAGATTATAAACTCGATCTAATCTACACTGTCTCCGATAGATTATAAACTCGATCTAATCTACACTGTCTCCAATAGATTATAAACTCGATCTAATCTACACTGTCTCCGATAGATTAGGAACTCGATCTAATCTACACTGTCTCCGATAGATTATAAACTCGATCTAATCTACACTGTCTCTGATAGATTAGGAACTCGATCTAATCTACACTGTCTCCAATAGATTATAAACTCGATCTAATCTACACTGTCTCCGATAGATTAGGAACTCGATCTAATCTACACTGTCTCCGATAGATTATAAACTCGATCTAATCTACACTGTCTCCGATAGATTAGGAACTCGATCTAATCTACACTGTCTCCGATAGATTATAAACTCGATCTAATCTACACTGTCTCTGATAGATTAGGAACTCGATCTAATCT